>JARHVA010009239.1:0-345556 GCA_037957365.1 Torreya grandis | reverse complement strand
CTATAGAGATAGAATGGGTCTATTTGGACTTCTTATAATCCATAAAAAGTGGTTATATAGTCTATAAGTATACATTAATATAAAGGCTATACAAAAACCAATAATATTAGATAGGTTTTTCATCTATAGGTGAACCTATCATCTAAATGTAGAAATGGAGTGGATATGTGGTTAATGCAAAAGGGTCTCATCTATCCACATCGCTGTATCATCAAAATGTAGGTACTAACCACCCTTCATAGCATGACACTATTAGTTTTAGGATTTAATGATTTGATCCTCATGAACACATCAAGTGGACTTAGGGTCCCAAGGTGGTGAACTGGTAGTTAGAAAAGCAATTAAGAGAATTGATTCCGCTCAAATAGACTTGATCACTATGCATATCAATACCTTGTCTTCTAGTGGTATCTCTCAACCAATGAAAGGATCTTAAGTATTTTTTGGATAAAAGGAGGTTTTTTTGTCGATCAAATCATTCATAAAGAAGGCAATCAGTGAGTCACAACCTCACTCTTGACCTTGAGGACATTTTTCCACTCTCCAATGCATTTTCCCATCTCTCTCTCTATCTCTCTCTCTTTTTACTATATATATAGTAAAAAGAGAGAGCGAGATAGAGAGAGAGATGGGAAAATGCATTGGAGAGAGGAAAAATGTTCTCAAGGTCAAGAAGTGAGGTTATGACTCACTTCTATATCTTTCTCTCTCTTTACTATATATATATATATTGCTATGTACCTAGGGATATGATATATTGATGTATATGGGTTGATGGAGATGCTGACATGTGGCACACATCCCCTTAGTTATATGGGTACATTATATTAGGATAATAGAGTAACTTATGGAAGTATTACATTGGGTAATGGTTAGCCTACATTAGATTAGGAGGTTACCCATCCATGGGTTAGATAGATGTGTATATATATATATATATATATATATATATATATATATATATATATATATATATATATATATAGGAGATGAATATCATGGTAAATATGGCAAGTAATAATTGAGTCTTCTATTGTAAGAGGATATTGGAGGTTGTCCCCTCGAAGAGACATTGTGGAGTTATTCTTTCCTAAAGGAGTATTCTATGGTGTTTCCCTACCTTACGGTTATTTATACATATATTGAATATTAATTTCACTACATATATATATATGAATATTAAGTTCATTACATATATATATATATATATATATATATATATGTAGTGAACTTAATATTCAATATATGTATAAATAACCGTAAGGTAGGGAAACACCATAGAATACTCCTTTAGGAAAGAATAACTCCACAATGTCTCTTCGAGGGGACAACCTCCAATATCCTCTTACAATAGAAGACTCAATTATTACTTGCCATATTTACCATGATATTCATCTCCTATATATATATACATCTATCTAACATATATATATATATATATATATATATGCTTTTGAGCCAAGATCCTTTTTATAATCCTCTTTATATCCCTCTAATCCTCTTTGGCTTGAATAAACTCTTCCAAAATGGATCTTGTAATCTCTTGAGATGAATATAGGACTACTTTTTATATTTCATTATTTTGGTATAGTGTGTACATGTCAGATTTGCAAATGTGGTATAGTTTTTCTCCCTTGTTAAGTCATTATCTAACCTAGTTATTATTTTATCTTATTATGTAGGTCATGTTTTGTGGTCTACATATTGTGATTGAATACCAAAGGTGGATACTATGAGTAGTTAGTGTCTTGCATTAGATCTCTTCATCATTTACCTCAGCTTGTGATCATTTGGTGAACTGCTTCATGAAGCATTAATGTATGATAGGTAGCTAGAATCCTATATCTAGTCTTGTGCTTCTTAAATTAGTGTTTAAGAGTAAAATAGAGTGGATAAACCATAATTTAGGTGCATAACCATCTTTAGCTTAGGTTTTCCCTTTCATGTTATCTCTCTCTCCCTTTTCCCTGGTCATTAGTAAGTTTTAGTAGTGGTAATGGGATAAAATTATGCATCAGAGGAGATAACGTCATTAAAAATCCTAGATGTTTGACCCCATTATAAGATACACATAGCCTTGGGTCAATCCCATATTGAGCTATATTTGTAAGTAGAACTTGAACACTTCTACTTCTAGTTAGGGTGTAATCTAGATCTATAATAGTTTTGGCATGCTTGGTGGGACTAAGAACTAAAGTAATGGAAGGATTTTTGGTGATTTTATTCTAAAAATTAGTGTTTAGAGTCATTATACAAACATCAATGGTGACTCCAAGCATCTATTAACTATTTCAGTTGGCTAACTAAGTGCCTAATCATCATAATCTAGTATGTATAATCAGTCATCTTTTGATCAATATGTTTATCCTCTACCTTATCATCACACTTATCAGGGAAATAATGTTTATGTGTTTCCCCTAAGTGGACCTCAAATATCCTATCAACTCTATCATGTCCTTTATTTCCCTTATACCCTTGCATATGATCATGGTCAACCTCATTTACATTCAAATCAGTCCTCTACTTCCCTTTATTAGGAACATGCTTACCTTATTACATCTTTGCAAAGGTTAAGGTAAGCATTAACAAGTTATATTGAGTTAATAAGGGAAGTTGGTAAGGGTTTATATTTTTATCCAATCATCCCTATCCATGATATAAAAAAATCAAGGAGTGATCTTTAGTTAGTGAAGAATAGATGGTCAGTTTATGAAAGTGAATAATGGTCATCTTGTAAGAATGAAGGCATACCAATGATAAGAAACATGGTCCAAAATGTAGAAAATATTTTAATATCTTATGAAAATAATTAGGCTCATTTTAACTATCCTTATTTATCCTCTCCCCTATAAGAGCCTTGATCTCAACCTTCAAGAGTCCCTGATCAACCCCCTAGTCAACCTTGTCAAAGTTCATCCCTATCAAAACTTAGAGAGGCAATATTGGACCAAGGAAGAAAAACCATAAATATCAATTAGGGGTTCAATATTGGATAATAATTCCCTATTAATGCCATGGAGGGTATAAATGTATTCTTATAATATTTATGGAATGTATGGGAATCCATTTAAGAAACTAACTACCCACATGTTGAGAAGCAAAATATGAAAGGGTAGGTATTATCCATTGAAAAAGTATTTGAGCAATGGGAGAAAGAGGATGTCAAGCCTAAACCAATTATTTCTCCATCTCATACCCCTATTCCCATTCTCATTCAAGAGAATGAAGATATTCCATCTTGTATCATTTCCTATAACACTAACTATTTCATACCCTCTCTTGTGAAACCATCCTCCCTCACACTCATTCAGGAAAAGGAGAAGGTGGTCAAGTATTACACTTTCCCCTTATGGAATAAATCAAGGAGGACACAAAGAAAAAAAATAGGTGTTAATTAAGGTAGTTCAAGAACCATTCCTAGTATAGGAATTGTTAGTTTGCAATAAATGAATCAAGCAACCATAGCTCAATTCAATGAGCTTGGTGTACAAGAGTTCTAAGGCTCTGTCCTTAGTTCAAGATACACCTAAAAGAAAATTCAAAGTACCTATCTAAAAGGATACCATCTTAAGCTTAAAGTAACATGAACTTATTCACACTCCCACCATATCCCTTATAAAGGAGGAACCTATTCTATAAAGGATAGAGGAGGAACTTGTAGTCATAGGTGAACCTAAAGAAGACAATGCAAGTTTATATGATGAATAAATAATGATGGGTAGTTCACTTCATCTAAAAGGGGAAAGTTAGGTTTGGACCAGCCTTCTTGGCATGGGTTTGACATAAATTATTTAGATCCTAATGAGGTTAACCCTCAAGATGAAAATAAAGTAGATTTTCAATGGACCACTAAAGGTCTATTATACATATATCAAGAAGAGGATCAAGACAAGTTGTCTGAGGTGGGAACACTCAAAGATGAGGTGAAAAATGAAGATAGCCTTGATATGTTAGAGATTGAGAAAATTAACTTAGCTATTAAACAAAATAGGTATGATATTTTAGACCTTGGTTGGTCAAATCAACCCTGATTTATAGTTAAAGAACAAGATGAAATCTTGAGTGGGGTTGATGAAGGAGACATCTGAAGTGCTCAAGTGATTCAATTTGATGAGCATACCAATAAAGAGATTGAAGAGTTATGTAAATGGATAAATTATATAACCAAAGTATTTAAAGAGGTTGAGAGACATGTACTTCTTCCATAAATCTATGAACATGCTATTCTAGGCATGACCAATCCTAATTTACATAAGGATGAGGGGGAAGAACATGGTATTTTTGAACCACTAATTTTAACCATGTGTAATTGATCTAAATAATCCAAATGAATTATTCATGAAAGACTTCCTTAAGAGTGATGAGAAACAATAAGTGTTCCCATAGTCTAATATGAACCAAGTTTGGAATACTTAGACCAGTATGTCTACATTGGAGACATGTTCATTACATTCTATCCACTAGGGAACACATCACTAGGATTGGCCATCAAGACACCTTATCCACCAATTTTGATACCTCCAAAGCAAGGTATTTTTTAGATTTATTTTTTAAAAGTGAATCATATTCATAGTTTTATATTTGACCTAAGAGGGAGGTGCTTGTGAATTATTTTACAATATTATATATATTAGAGTAGGTTCATGGTTTTCTTTATGTGTCTTTATGCACATTGTGTTTTGTAGGTTAGTTTCCCTTTTAATAGGTTCCTTGGGCACTCTATCTGATTTTTTTATCCTTTTGGTATTTGTGTTTATTTCAAGAAGAGGTTAGAGAAATATGGATCTACGTCAACATTCTAGACTCAAGTAGAGACTCCATGCCTAATGGACTAGCCAAAGCACATGGTCTGGGTTATATAGAATAGGTAGGCATGCAACCCCTATGAGTAACCAAATATGTTGGCAATTTTGGACCACATATGAAGATTTTGAATAATTTGATCAATTAGTTGATCAAATGTTTGAAAAAAGACCAAAAATGCAAAAGGAGTAGGTCCTCGAGCAGGTTATCATGTGTTTTTGGAAAATATGTCTATATATAAGTGTGAATAATTTTAAATAGAATTATAACTTAGTCTATTCCTTTTTCATTCCAATAAAGGTTTATAATTTGACTATAATACCTTATATAAGTCCAACTTAGCCCAACTTGAAACTAAGTGGTAAAATTTGACAAGTATAAAGATATACTTACAAAAGTCCCAATAACATTCTAAAGGATAATCTTGACTAAGTATTTAGTGTGAACATTGAGTAGAGATAAAGATTGAGATTCTTCCAAGGATCACTGGTGAGTGGATGATCATATAGATAGAGATAAATGGTGCATATTAAAGTTAAGAGGTCAAAGTGATAGCTATTTTCATTGTTAAATATAAAAATATGTACATAAGATTAATAGAGTGCATTGAGTCAAAGTTTTTAGAGTGCACGAGATGAGGTCAACATGTTTAAGGTTTAAGGTTTGGTATTAGTATATTATGTGTTAAAGGTTGAGCTTAATATAATAATGTTAATGGTGCATGTTTAATAATAGTACTGAGGATTTGACATGATAGCATGGTGTTCAAGTTTTAACTATGACAATTTGCATTTGAGTTTTTAAATTCATAAAGGAAAAACTAGTGCTCTATATTTTATGTATATCTTTTGATCTATATAGAATTTGTTGATGGTATAAAAAGTGAATTTGTAGAGGAATCTAAGATAAATATTTAAATATAAATTTTAAGGTTTAATTTTGTGTAAAATAAAATATATTGAGGTTCAAATTCGACTCTATGTTTGTGTGTGTTATGCCAATAACCCGAGAAAGGTATTTGAGCTCATTCTAATGTTGTTTTGATATCTCATGATGAGTTAGCTATTTGGGAGAATTTTAGACTCCATGGGGACCATTTTTTTTCATTATGAACGTTTTAATAATTTTATATAGTACTAAAAAAGGTTTACATGTTGACTGTGTATTTATTCATGGTGATTATGTGTACAAAATATTGCTTAAGTGATTTGTGCTTAAGCAGAAGGGTAAAATGATGTTTGTTGGAAATTAAGGAAGACCTATACATCATTTGGAATGTGTTAATGTATTTATAAAGTGTTCCTATGTTTTATTTTTCTTAGATAAGTGTCAAAGAACTTAATGGGTCTCCATAGGACCTAAAAGTGACTTAGGCCTATTTGAAAGTGGATTGTGCTTAAGTGTGACCCATGTGAGGTTCCTTAAGGGTGAATGCATGTATTATAGTTGACAAATAATTTATTTGGAATTTATAATTTTAAGTATCTATAGAGAGTGGAACCAAATGAGATGGTTGTATGGTTTGTGGAAGACTTATGAGAGAGACTTGTGCAAGGTGGATGTGAGAGTTGTGAAACTAAAGAGAGGTAGAGTACCCAGTTGATGAAATGATGTGTAGACTAGATTGATGGCTATGTGTATGAAATGTAGGTCATATTTATAATTTCATAAAATTTATCTTGTAATTTTAGGATATGTGAAGAGTTTTGAGTGTGCATATGAGGATAGTTTAAGTGAAGAAAGAGACAAATTATGACATGCCTATGTGAGAGTCATGTATGAGATAGAGAGAGAGTTTATGCAAAGGTTAGATAATCATATATCCATCATCAAGTGTTTTATACATAATTTATAAGGTGGAGGTGATCAAAGTAGGGTTTAAATGACTTAATTTTCCTTAAGGGTAGTTATTTCTTATGAAACAAGTGTTTCATGAAATACCATTAGTCAACAGGATATGATCAAGGTTTGATAGTCTAAAGGAGTTGATAAGTATCTTGGTTGTAATTTAATATAGGATAGTATTCTATGTGTTGTAGTCTTGAGAGTGGGTTTTATTCCCCATGAGGGTTTCTCATAGTAACTATGTTTTATGTGTTTGATCTTATGTATGCTTTGAATGAATGAGCTCTCTTGTTAATATTGCTTGATCAAGTCGATATATGTTGATTGACTAATAATTTAAAAGGTCTAAAATTATAATTGAAATATCTGGGATCACTATTTCACCCCCTAATTTTATTGATTTTACCTCTTAAAAATTGAAAAATAGTTTGATTAGTTTTAGTTGAGGAAGGGAAAAGGTTACCTAGTTCATAAGGCCCTACCATATATCAACAAAGTACAAAATGAACTTATACTAAAATTGGATAATGGAATAAAGGTTAGTAATAACTATTTTTATATCAATATTTATCGAGATTTATTTAATAAAGTTTTATATAGATACCAAATGTAAAATAATGAGTGTTGAGGGATGGACCTATACCAGTCTAAAGCTAGTCCTACGAGTGATATAGGGAACATCCTTGAAAGTAGGGCATTATCATTGGTAATTAGGTAACAAGTGTGCCTAGATACCCTAATGTGTTGATGTAGATCTTCCTTATTTATAAATTTTTGTAATTTAATAATTTCTCACTCTAAAGGATATGGCTAGATAGGGATGGCAAGGTTGATTTGTTCATTATAGATATGTTCATACATAATCATGTTCTTCTATCCAGAACTAGAAGATTCTAAGTTTAGTATCCTCTCCATGAGGATGCACATGAGATTAGGTTGTGAATTATACTTTAGGATGCCTCATAAAACATTTTTTTTACAAATTTTGGAATGGAGGAAGTGATGTTAGGAAAGGTTATGTAAGGGGGTATCCTATGAACGTGGTGATAATCAGTAGAAATTCAACCACATATTGAAAAAAGATCAAAGGTAAGATTTTTTGTAGGGATGGGTTAGGATAAATAACTATAAGGGGTTTTTTGGTTATTTTTTGGGTATTTGGGAGTTTTTTTTAATATTTTGACCTATATGGATCTATTGTGTGGATAATGGAGGTTGCATGGTATAACACAATGTGAGATGGGTTTGGATAGAAGGGATGGTCAATGAAATAGAGAATAATAGTTTTTAAAGTGTGGGAGATGGTGGTTTGTTACCTATTAGTGGTGGTGTAATAATATTTTACATCATAATAATTATTTTGATAGGACTACTAGACACTAAGGATGGTTGGGTATCTAGTGGTTGGGTTGTGCTAGTATTTGATCCTAAGGGTGGTGGTGGGTTAGTGGATGAGGACACCATGGAAATAATATATCCCTCAAATGTTTTTGAGGGAATTCCATAGAAAGAGTGGGAAGTGTTATGACCAAATATTTCACCCTTGGAGAAGGTTGTGTAAGCCTCTCTAATATTTGGCTAACATGGGATTACCTCTAACCCTGTGGGATGCCTATAACAGAGGTAAACCTATAGGTTAAAGGGTTATATCCCTTGCTTTATATTTTTATCTCACACAGTATAATATACCAATCACTATTGGGGGTGAAAATGGAATAATGAGATTTAAATTAACCTATTATAATAATTTGATAAACCAAATATAAGTCTATCAACATACTTGAATTTGAACTAAGAAACGCTGCTAAAATTGACCTTGACTCAATGTTTTTCTAGCATAAGTGTTTATAAATGGAGGTAGATTGATATGAATATATATAGGTTTATACACATAATATTTTAAACCTTTTATCAAATAATTATTCTTTACATCTTATAGGAACCCATTAAGACTCAATCTCTCTGAGTGCATGCCCTAAGGGGTTCACTAAGAAAGGGGTGGGTAGACCTTTGGTGCTTCACATGATTGTTTTATCTTATTGAAAACTTATTAAAAATACAAATATATCTTATTTCCAATCCAAAAATCTATTAAAACCATTCCATAAGATATTTCTTGTCCATTGCACACTCATGTAGTCTTTTTCTTCTTTTTATCCCTCTTTTGCTCACCTTGACCCCCTTTCAGTTAGTTATACTAGGTAAACTAGATTAAACCTATACATTTTTCAGCCTCTTATTACTATATAGAGTCAACTAGGTTAACCTTGTACTATTTTGGGTATTTTTCACTTTTATTTTCATCACCCTTTTATCAAAATTTGTAGATATCTTCACATGTTCATAATCTAAAATTTTATGTGAGATTGTTGGTCCCTATCCATTTTGGTATACAAATATGTGTAATTAACTCCATGATCATATCATATCTAAAAATATTTCACATAATAAACAAAAAAAATTAATCTAACATGTAACCCACTTTACCCTCCTGGGTGAGACCCTCTATCGTAAGGGCTATAACAGAGCTTGGTTAAGATGTTTGAAATAAGCCAACTAAAAAATGAACTAAATTACAATGAAAATATTATAAAACATACATGTAGGTTAATATGTTTCTTAATTATGATAATAAAATTAAAAAATAAAATCAAAAAATGAAAATGAGAAAGAGAAAAATTGTCCAATGGTAAACACAATTCTAATGGTGCCTTGGGCAAGTGCCATGATGAAAACTAGTTTATGGCATCATGTAAATCCATTCTCTATAAGTAACCTAAACTTAGGATAAAACATACTCTATTAAACCACCATTATTATCCTATATCATCTTGATCACTATCCCATCATACCGATCCTTCTCCCCACCTTTGACCTTGACGAAGAAGTGAAGGAAATCTTGAGTCAATTTTTGGAAACATCTTGCTACATCCACAAAATGGTACTTTGATGACTAGGGTGAATAGTTATCACATGATTTATACGTTTAAAATTTATCATTAACCCATTATCCATTCCATATTTGATGCTATAAAATTTTTTACATTTTCCCATCTCGTCACAAAAAATCTAAAAAAATAAAAAAACTAAAAAATATAAAAACATTACAAATTACAAAAATAAAAAAAACATTATTAAAAAATATAAAACTTCAAAGATTCAAAATAATAATAAAAAATGAGAAAACTAAAAAAAATCCCCAAATTATCCAAAAAACTAAAAAATTCCCAAAAAAACTAAAAAGTTGAAAACATCGATAAACTCTAAATGAATAGTTAATTCCAAAAAATACATTTTTTATCATGGCTTTAGTCCATTTAAAATAATTTTTCAATTTTAAATAAATCATTACAACTTCATTTGGATATATCATTTTCAGATTAAATCCTACAACTTTTTTCAAGATATATTGTTCATAATCTAACACCTTACATATATCATTACTTGGGGAAAATCAAAACTTGAAATTTTATCAAGATACTTTCCCAGTCCTATCATTATCATCAATCACAAAATCCTAATGGTTTGAATTTGATAAAGGACAAAACATGAATTTTTTTGTGTGTTTTTGTTACTTGCTTATTATTGCTTATTTAGATGTTTATTTGTTTGTGTGCCTTTTCTTGACTTTTTTTTAATATGTCATAGTCCTAAGGCATATTTCAACAACATCATCATGGTTTTCCATATAATTTTTAATCATTAATATGTTATATCAAAAATAAGGTTGATCAAATAATTGTAAATACATGTAATAATAGTAGCATCTAACATCACATCATCATATACACATATTCTAACTTATAAAATATATAATATCCATAAACCTAAGCCATTTAAATTTCATAATAAATCCACAAAATTATTTAATTCATTTATTTATTATTTTATGTCAAACAATAATCAACAAAATCCAAACATGTAACTTTATAAAGATATATCGTTCCCAATCGACCCATTTACATTTATCATTTCTTGGGGCACATCAAATCTTACAAATTCATTATGATACATCACTCCCAATCCAACGCGCTCACATATATAATTTGTTTGGTAAAATAAAAACAAATAAAAAAAATGTAAGCCTTAGATTAAATGTGTTAATCTCATCCATATATAACACCTAACAAAACATTTATACACATAATCCTCATACTACATGTGATCCCATTAAAAATAATATCTTATAAGGCCAAACCTTTATTTATTTAACCCTTTCATTATATCCATAATTATTTCATTTCAACCCCTCTTCTCAATTTGAAATCCCATTTATGCCTTCCATCTTTGTATGCCCTCTCGAGGGGGCATCATCTATAACCAAATCATCACTAGATTTCATCCATTTCCCTAACCATAATGTCACTAGGGGAATTCTATTGAACCTGTATTTCTTCCTCTACACTATTTGAAATTTGTTTGATTATTATAATTACAATTCCATTTCAAATAAGGGTAAAATTTAAACACTTTTTTCACGACTTTTGACACCTTCAACACTTTGGGCAACTTGATTTTATTATACCTAACCATTATCATGTATCCCTATCATCTTGGTTCATCCATAATTTATCCCTAATGATATATATTAATCCTTAATTTATCATTGACAATCCCTAACACCATGTATCATCTTTATTCATCCCTCTTTCACCCTTATTCATCATTATCCATCCACTAATTGATACTAACATCACTAAATCCTTATTAGGTTGTCATTACATCCATAATAATATCATTCATTTTAAACCCTAATTATATTGTCATCCTTACACCTAATACTATTATAAATAGTCTATATCTAATATGATCTCACATTATCACCCCCAATAAATGAAAATATTATCTTGTTCTTGTTTAAATCTTACCCAATCCCACTAAAATAAAATATTGAAATAATCAACTAATTAATCACATTAGTTAGTTAATTATTATTAACATGAAAATCCATGGACATATAAAATATATAAAAAAAATTAAATTAAATCACATCTCCTAATCTATCATCACATTACTAAATCCATGGTCGAATCCCCAAATCCCTAAATGAAAAAAAAAGTGAAAATCAATCCCACTACTAAATGAAACAAGATAATACCTCTCCAATATCCCTTATTAAATATCTAATCCACCCCCATTGAATTTGGATTTTTACTTGATCCTATGGCTCCATATCAAATTAAATATGAACATCCATTCACCCTATCAAAAATTTATAAATTTCACCATCCATCATCACTTTCAACAACTTTCATCACCCTAATGAAATTATGTTAATTGAGAGAACAAGATAAGTCAATCTAAGGAGATTCTACCATTTAAAATATCTAACCTTGAAATCATACCATCATTATATTTATAAAATCATCAATCAACTAAGAGGACATAATACTAAATTGTTTACACACATTTCATTGAGAAACCACATCCATTTTCAATCTAATTAAAATCCACACAAGGGAAAGCTCCATATGGTAAGTGAGGTTAATTTTATTTATTCATTCACTTAATATAAAGTATGATGTTTTAATATAGTAGGAATTGATATTATTTTCTTATGTATTTTTCATTTTCTCTAAATTTAATGTGTACAAAACCATTATAGTTAAGGGATTAGCTATAAAGAGAAAAAACACTAATACGGAGTATTGTGTTACAACTTAAGGTGGGTCCCTGTATACTAGCTTCTCTAATCCTAATTTTTCCAAGTAGAGGGTTATTTGAAATGTTGTTAGGATTCCCTTGGACACATAAGCTCCACATGATACCATATTAATTACATAAATGTGTGAATTTTATACATGTCAATAGGGATGATATAGTTCTAGGTATTCCATATAAGTATCATATTTAACCAAACATTTCCTCCTCCACCCCCATCACCACCATAACTAGTTGTATAACTTACTCTATTTCATTCTACATAGATATTTAAAAATAAGGTATTAAATTTTGTAGATGACTATTGATTCAACGTGTAGTACATTAGAGGATTATTCAATACTTATGATAGCATTATCTACTCTATCACAACCTAGAATAGTATTAGAGACAATCTAGTGTGTTCTATAATGAACACAAGCACATGATTCTATTATGTACTATATTAAAAAATATACTATACTCATTATAAATACTCATCATACAGAAGATCCCATTATTTATATTGAAAGTGATGGATTTACTACAACATGAGATTACTTATTGAATTTAGATACAAATACATATTAGACTACACACTCATGAAATGTGACCATTATAATGATTGACACAATACATCAACATGAGAATCATATCGATGTGATTTTTGGATAGTGTAATAATATTAAATATATCAAAAATGAAAAAAAAATTAATATATGTGTGTGTGTATCAAATTATTTAAAAAATAAAAATCAAGACTTAAGCATCACATGTTTTATAATTACTACTTTGATCTAAATTATTTATGATATGCTTGTTATATTACATATAATTTTTCACACACACACACACACACACACACACACACAAATGTGTTAGTGATATGTTGGACATTTTGTCATGTTGTTGTTATTAATGTTAAAAGGGTACATCATGTAAAGGAATAATGATCATTGATGTCAAAGTTCTATTTTGTCAATTGATTGAGCATGTTAGTGGCATTAATAGAGTATCATCATTAAAGGATGTTGTCATGAGAGAATTTGAAGGAAAGAGAGAATTTTAAGGAAAATGATGTATTATGGTTTCATGAATGTATATATCATTGATGTCAAGGTCGATGTCAAAGGTAATTGAGGATAGATGGAAATATATGATATGTCAAGGTACATGAAAGAGTGTTTCTATGAGAAAGAAGAGTGTCATCATAAGAGGGTCAAAGAATAATAGTTTGTCCCACTTTTTGAAATAAAGAGGCCATATACACTTTCATATTATCCTCAAAATACCTTGATTTTGGGTCATGAAAATAATAAAAAATTATATTTCAGACTATATATACAAATATGTAGTGCATTTACATTTTTACATTTTTTTAAAAAATCATTAAGTATTTTTAATGGTTTATTTTTTAATTTGTTTTACTATTTTTTTGGTTGGCTAGTGGGACATGGTGTTTTAATTTAATACAAAAAGAGAAGTGTATGGTCATGAGAGGTGTCATGAGTAAGTTCATTCATGAAATAGATAGTTTTGCATGAATGAGAGTTGTCATGAATATTCTAAGCATGGAAGGTACCGATCATATAAGAGTGTTTGAGGTCAAATAATGTTTACATAAGAAGTAAAGTGTATGAAGAGGTATATAAAAGTCACAAATGTCATGATATAAATAGGTATGTGTATAGGAATGTATGTGCTTAATATGGCATAATCATGAAATGAAGAGTTTTAGGGTGAGCCATGTGAAGGAAGCTTGGTCATGTAGCTATATGTCTATATGAGGTTGTG
Organism: Torreya grandis; assembly: GCA_037957365.1. NCBI lineage: Eukaryota > Viridiplantae > Streptophyta > Pinopsida > Cupressales > Taxaceae > Torreya > Torreya grandis. Next base: position 331,474 of record JARHVA010009239.1, on the reverse strand, counting down.
GAATATTGTTATTATTAGAAAGGTAAGGGTAAAATTATATGAGTGTGTTTTTATGTCTTATATCTTCTGTTTTATGTTTTCTTTAGGTCATGAAATGGAAGGAATAGGTCAAGGTATCAAGTGCATTAGAAGCTTGAGACTAATCATGGCATGGTGAAGGTATGAGCTAGTAACATGATGAGGTGAGTTAAATTAGGCATTTGAGATATTTTTAAGGTTGTGTGATCATGATAATAAGGTTTGGATACATTCAAAATTATTTCAAAGTGATTTTTTGAATGTAAGTCCTTTAGTCTTCGTCTGCAACTAAACCATTCTTTAACCATGCCTAGCCTAATGAGGCATTGAGTATCATATTTCAAGCTGAATGTGTGAAGGAAAGAGTGGATATATGTAAGTCAAGTTGGTTTAGGAGTTATCATGAAGTGTGAGGTAATGGTTTGCATTAAATGGCATGAAAAATGGTTTTGAGGTCTCTCAAGTGCACATAATGAAGGCATGCAAACCCAAGGACTTTAAGGAATTCATTGGCACATGTAACCTCTACATGGTAACCTAAGATGTTAAGGAGAGATGTGGAAGGGTCCTAAATTATATATATAGGAAATGTTTTTTAGATTTATGGAGCAATACAATATGAATAATTATTAACACCCAAACTTATGCTAAACCTCCCTGAAACCCTAATAAGGACTTGACATGAAATATCTTGTTTAAAATAGAACATAATGGTCTAAAATTCATATAAAATATATATTATCATGTATCCAACTCTCCTAGGTGCCTCTAGGTGGTGATGGTTAGTCAGATGAGAGAGAAAATGCTTAGATACAAGCTTATTGGTTAAGAAGTTATTGTAGTTATCAAAAGTTGAATTGGTCAAGAAAATAAAATTAATTGGAAAAGAATATGGATATTCATAATACATTACCATTCTATTTTTTGGATAGCTTATACCCTTAAGGTGTGTTAAATTTTTCATCCAAGTTAACCAAACATAGACAAACCTAATGGTGTTAATAGTGAAAAACCTAAGAAGAGATGAGAAGGTGAATTGAGTATGTTTTAACGATATAATTATGAAACCAAGTGCATTTATATTTTTTTAAATAATTTTAATTAATTTTCATGCCTAGAATAATCTTTTTAGGTCATGTGTGTGGTGAAAACATTACTTAAAAAATGACTAGTGTGGTTTACTTAAGACTATGAGACATGAGGTTAATAAATTAGTCTGCAAGACCAATATTTGTCATTATACCATATTATTTTTAAGTTTTAAGATGTCTTGAGGATATATAATACCAATTTACATGCATAAATATTCATTTAAATTGTATACATAGGTGTTGGAGGTTTATGTCACCATGACTAGTCTTTAAGATAAATTGTCGATTTTGAGTAAGTGAATTGTAAAGATGTTATTAAGATTTTATGCTCTATGTTAAACTATCTAATTTATTTGGTAATAAAATTTGTGTCATTTATAATAAACCTATTTATGTTTTTATCATAATTTAGTGCCTTATGTGTATTTAAGCTTAATTCTTGCAAGATAGACTTTTGAGGCACATAGGTCTAATAGGGAAATTTGTCCTAAAGGAGATTTCATGGTATGAATGAAAAATACATATCTAAAAAAACATGGAGAATGTTAGTATAGGTAATTGTATAAGTGATTTAATTATTTTTATTTGTTGGATAAATCCATATGGTCCCAAGAGGATTAAGCTTTGATGCTAAGAAGATAGATGTAACACAATTAGGTCTCCATGAGACCTAAAAGTGAAATGAAGCCTATTTGAGTCATTTCAAACCAAAATGGACTCAAATTTAATTTTAATCATGTATATGAGATTTAATAATAACTAATATATTTATTAACTAAGAGGTTAAGTATGTGTGTTTGACCAAGTGGTATATGAACAAGAGATGAGTATATATGCAAAACATTTTAGGCCTATTTAAATAAGCTTATTGTAAGTGAATAGATTGATAAATAAATGAGACTAAAGAGGTTTGGAAACATGATTTTAAACATTATGAGAGATAATATAAGATAATGATGTAAATAATATACTTATTTTATAGTTGAAGATCAAGGTCATATGACCTATTCACTTTTGAAGAGGGCTAGTTGGGGAAAGAAGTCTAAATGCAAATTTTGAGAGAGATCAAATGGAGTAGAGATAGAGGAGTGATAATTATATATTGAGAGTATATAATATTTTCACCATATATGTATTATTTATTTATGAAATATATAGAGTTTAGATAGATAAGATAGAGAGATGAGTGGAAGATTATAAAAAAAAGGTTGATTAACTATGTTGGTACTTGGTTAAATATGGAGAAAAAACTTCCTCGTAGGTCAGTGCTTATATAATTAGTATTTTTTGAGTTATTACTTGGTCAATAGGGAGTTTTATCTACCTTTTATGTTGGTTATTTTAAAATTATCCTTTGATTGAGTTATTTTTTAGTCATAAGGGGTTGTATCCTCCTTGAAAATGGGTGCTTGCTAAAGTCAAGTGGGTGCTTGATAAATTTGGCATTGGTAATCCATGTTGGGTCAGTGTTCAACTAAATTTTATACATTTTATTGTGGGTTTTTTTTTTTAAAGATTAGTTTTAGTAGGTTTTATTACCTATTAGGTTTTCCCAAATATGTGATGTGTTATCTTATTTCATGCTCATGTGATTAGTTCTTAATGCATTGCTAGATCATTATGTTTCTTTCATAGTTCATAGATGAGTGGATGTAATTTATTTAAAATTTTTGAAGAATAATTCATACCCCCATCTCATTAATTGTGCTTCCAATAATTAGTATCGAATATTGGTCTTTTGAAGCCTACCTCATATCTTGAAGTAAATCCTTAAAGCACAAGAATGTTGAGTTAACAAGTACAAAGAGCTTTCTCAACCAATAAGGCTCTTATATTAAATGATAATAATTATACATTTTGGATAATCATAATGAAGATATATCTAATTTCATTGGGTTATAACATATATAAATTTATTATTGATGGATTCATTCTACCCTCTACATCAAAAACTAATGTAATAGGCAAGAAGGAAAGTGAGAATAAATCTAAGTCAATGAATTACGTATTTTGTGGTGTTTTAGAAGAATAATTTGTTAAGGTCATGTATTATAATATATCCAAAGGGATTTTGGAAAAATTTTAGACCATCTATGAAGGAGACACCAAAGTTAAGTTGGTAAAGATGTATACTCACTGAAGGTAGTTTGAAAGGTTAAGAATGAATGAGAATGAAAACATTTCATCTTATATTTTGAGATTAGATGAAGTGGTAAATGTCATTAAAGGCCTAGGAGAGAAGTTTAAAGAATCAATAGTGGCACAAAATTTGATAATATCTCTAAAATATTAGTTTAAATCAAAGGTGTCTACCATAAAGGAGACCAAATACCTTAAGATAATATAGATGGATGAGCTTCATGCCATCTTCATTGCCTATGAAATGATAATAAGTGATGGAAGACCTTTCAAGAAGGAAACTACATTCTAATTTGAGAAGAAGTCACAAGGTAAGAAGGCCAAGGATGATGTTGATATAGACATTGATGATGACAAGATAGAAGCCATGTTTGATAGAAAACTAAGAAAAGGACCAGGTAAGTATAAACATAAGTTTCCATTCAAATTATTTAATTATGGTAATATTGGTCACTTTGCCTCTAAATTTCCTAATAAGGATAAGGTTGAGCATGATAAAGAACATGGTAAACATCATGGTGATGATAAGAATATATATAAAATTGACAAGATAAAAAAGGGTTTTAGAAAGTATGAAGACAAGAAAGGGTCATTGGAGAACAAGAGAAGATTGTATAGCAAATAAGATAATAGCTCATTTGATGTAACTAACACTAGTAAATCTAATAGTGATGATAATATTATTGAACATGATAGTACTAAAATCTTATTCATGGCTATATAAATAGACAATAAGGATTTATTAAAATGGAAAATCCTTATGGATGATGAAGAACTAGATGAAGAATTTGTTGAAGTGACCCTTGAGGTATAATTGATGAGTTCTCTAGAGGAGTTGATGTTATAAAGATAGAATAATTAGAAACTAAGATCATTAGTTAAGAAATATGAGGATCAAATAAATGTCCTTAAAGAGATACTAAGCATCAAAACAAATGAACATGAGGAGATCATCAAATGGTTGGAAAATTATATTGAAATTATATTACAAATATTAAGACTAAGGAGGAAGAATGAATCAAGTTTGGAATATAAATAGAGTCCTAAATCCAAAATTGGATCATGCAATAGTCAACTTGAAGAAACACCAAAGATTTGAAAAGAGTACTAAAGTTTTTGGTGATATTTTGAGTATTAAAATTTCTTCACATGATAAAAGAGATATTGGGTTCAAGGAAAACCAAAAGGAGAATAAGGAGAGTAAGACCTCAAAGACCTATGCAAAAGCTCTCAAATCTAAGACTCATAGTGATAATCAACAGGTCAAGAATACCAACAAGAAAATTAACATGAAGATAGCAATTAGGTACCCTAATGTAATGAGTTATTCCATTTCATTAAATGGTTATTATTTTATTTGTCAGAACTTTGGTTATATAGTAAGTGATTTTAGAATGGTCTCAAAGGATGAGTTATCTTGGGACCATGGGAGAAGGAGTAATCAGTCAAGATGTAAGTTTAATAATATTGTTTTCTATATTTGTCACAATATGGGACACATTGAAATATTATGTTCTAATAGCGTTAGAAGGCCTTCAAGACTTAACAAGGTATATAGAGATCTTAGAGTGCATTAAAAGGGCCAAACATTGCTATGGAAGCTAAATAAAGTTATAACTAATCATATTGATCCCAAGGGTCAAGATGGATTATTTTATAAGATAGAGTAAGGATTCAAGGTGATGGAAGTTTAAAAACACTTGTTATCTACATGTATTGGCAAGGTAGTGAAAGAGAAGAAGGATGACAAGGTGGATGAGTTAAATGCTTTAGTCAAGCCTAAGTGGATTCTAAGGAGGGACTATTAATCTCATGATTTTAATATAGTTGAGAATAATGGTTTGGAGATATGGGAATATCATGAGTTCATATATTTTTTATATCCCTTTGAAAAGGATTTACTTCATTAGGATTCATGGAGACACTCTTATATATGTATAAGCATGAGGTTGTAGTCAAAGAAAGATTAATCTTTATAGGATTCCAAGTTATTTTCATTACAAGGTCTGAGTTGTTTTATTTTTATCTCGTATGTATATGACAAGGTGAAAGGAGTTTTGTCTAATATGAAAATTCATTCTAGGGATAAATTCATGAGGATTCATGGTATGGATTGCAATTCTAAGCATATGATTGTGTCTAGAGACATGGAATATGGATTGGTCTATAAGACCAATATGGTCTTAATGACAATTTGCATGTTCTTGATAGAGTTGAAATAATGATGAAATATTGTGTAGCTGATTGGTATATGAGAGGTAATAAAAAAGTTATTCTATGTTTTTAACATTTGATAGCTTGATTTGTGTTGATAAGTGGTATTGTTATCAAGATTATTTAATGATGTTGATAATGGTATGTGAGTGTTGATGACTCATATGACGAGCTAAATCTATAAGGACAAATGGGGAGATAATTAAATGATTAATTAGCATCAAGACTAGATGACTAATGGTCTATGTGAAATAAGGTATACAAAAAACATGAAAATAGGCTGAATAATGTGGCCAAGACTAAGATCATGCTTGTATGATGATTTATAGACTCATGAAATGTTTAAGATCATATTTTTTACAAAAGGTGTGGTCCAAGAAGTTACATCATGAAGGAGAAAGTTGTATGTGTCTATTTATATTTAATATCAAAGAATCAATCAATTGAGAAAAGGCTAGTTTGAAAATAAAGTCACGTCTTGGGAGAAAGTTCATAATGGGGAGACATAGTCTATGCAAAGATGTTTATAAGAGTGGTTTCCATCTTGTGATTAAATAAGAGAGTATGGATTTAGGGGGAGATTTGTAGCTCTATGTTGTGAAGTGCTAAGACAGTAACAAGAAGCATGGTTTCTTGAGGTAAACTTAGAGTATTCTAGAAGATTGTTTATACCAAATGGTATGAGCCTAAGGTGATCTTTTGTTAGCATTTCATTATATTATTTATTGAAGTTTAGGTCTAAGGATCATATGGTAGTTTTTGGAAGACACTTTTTCATTAATGTCAAAAGGGGGAGAATGAGTAGATGGGAAAAGTACTATTTTTGAAGTGACTTAAGATTCTAATGTGTTTGCCATCAATGACAAAGGCAGATTTTATTTACATGTTATTGTCATTGATGTCAAAAAGGTGCATCATTTAAAGGCATAATGATTATTGTTTTTAAAGGTTTGTTAGGTCAATTACTTGATCATGGTAGTGAAATAAAGAGACCATTGTCATTAAAGGATGTTGTCATGAGATAATTATAATGCAAGAGATAATTTGAAGGTAATTAATGTATTATGGTTGCATTAAAGTTTAGGTCACTAATGTCAAGGTTGATGTTAAAGGTAACAAAGGATATATGGTAATGGAGATGAAAACATTATTAAAAAAATTTGAAGAAGTGATTATAACCCACACCTTTCGTGAAGCCAATGGTGTTGCAGATTGGCTAGCTAATTGTGCAGTCTGGGAAGGTCAAACAATGAGGTGGCATGAAACATTAGAAAAGAACATGGATTTGAGGGCACTCATTCTTCATGATGCAACCCATGCAAAGGAATGAAATATTGGAGTGTAATAAAAATATAATGAGTAGGAGGAGTGGCAGTGCGGGGAAAGGAAAACAATCATTAAAGAGGAAGGCCCTCAAGAGTGAGAAGCGGATCCTGAAAAATCACAAACAAAGCCGACTTTCCAATAAATTTGGTAGTAGGTGGGTTAAGTGTAAAGACCATAGCGACTGGGATTCAAATAAAATGAGTATGGCATGTGAAAGGAAGGGAGAACCCCAAAAATAGGAACCCAAGAGCTGTGATGAATGGAGAGAGAAACAAGAAGTCTAGAGAATTCTGTAGAAAGGAAAAGTTTTGAGCTACATGTAAAGACTCCATGGATCAAATCCGCATATCACTATGGCTTTTTTCAAAAATTGGTCTGATGAAAGGGTCACCCTGGATGGTATCACAGTGAACTTAACAGAGGATTTTCTAGCTCAGGTTACATGGCTGCCTACGAATGGACTCAAATTTTCTAAGCAGAGAAGCATTTCAAATGAGGCCTTTTGTATGTTCCCCAAAACGGATGAGGAAGAGTAGAAGCTGGTAAAGAATGGGGATTTCTATGAATTGGACCAGATTAAAGGGATATGGAGGGATGTCTTAAGCTACATAAGGGAGTACTTCATCCTAGACGGAAGAAGTAAGTGTGTGCACAAGTTCCATTTTGTCTTCCTTAACCATTTCAGGCACAAGGTTAGTCTGTCTTTTCCCTTTTATCTTTGCTTCTCCTTGGTCCAAAGTTTATATGCTCATAGGAAAGAGGAAATGCACCCTATACTACATGAAGGCCTTATTCTGCTTATCGAAGGCTACTACAAGAATAGTGCAATGGTAAAGCACCCCAAATAGGGGAAAAATAAGGTGTCATGGAATAGAAAGAGTGAAAGTGTAAACGGGAAAGGCAAAATCAAACTCCCTAGTGCTAAAAAGTAAAATGTAGAAGAAGATACGAAAGGGGAGAGAATTGAAAAACCCAGGGAGGAAAACTTGGAGGAAGAAGACGGAACTGAAAGTTGGGATACAAACTCTAATGAGGATGAAGAATGTTCTAAGAAGAATGAAAAAGATGATGTCAACACAGAGGATGATTCTGCAAATAGAACTATAGATACAGAGGAAAACTAGAAAGTGTCAGAGGATGAATTTGTCTAGGATGACCCTGTTGAGGACCCAACTTCAAAGAACGAAAAAGAAAATTTAGGTTAGGATGATAATCAAGATACGGATATGGAAATTCAAATTGGAATTAAAGAGCAGGAATAAAAGAGTCGAGAGGATATCTTTGAAGAAGCCAGGAACAGCCCCAATAAAAATTCTGAGGAATGGCGAGGGAAAAAATAGAATGATGAAACACACACACCTATGACTTGGGTTAATTGTAAAGCAGAGGCATCATCCCAATTTGATTCTTGGACGTGTAGCGAGATTATGGATCTCAAGAGGAAAGAGGAAACTATGGAAGATACCCTGAAAGCTGTATGGAACAAAATAAACAATATGGAAAATCAGATAAGGGAGATCCCAGTCAAGCTCAAAGCCTATGAAAATAACCTCCAGGAACTTATTAAGGACAACAGAATGAAAATGGAGGAAGTTACGTCCAATATTTATGCTTCTGCTGTCAATATAGGTAAAAGAGCTAATGAGGAGACCAAAGCCCTGGAGGGACCCAACAAAAGGACGAGACAAAGTTCCAGAAAGAAGGTTACACAAAAAGGAGCTATGCTGGCGGCAACCACTACCCAAGATACTGTTATGAAAGGAAAAGAAACTATGAAAATGATATTGGAACTGGATGAATAATCTAGTTCTTCTTGTTGGTTTAGTAACTGGTCCTGTTCTTTGTTTTCTTTTTGTAATCCTTTGCCTTTGGTGAAACCAGATCTCTGTCAAATCTGGGTTTTGACCAGAAGTCTTTCTGGTGGTTTCAGGTCCATTAAAAACCTATTTTTTCTACTTCCTTGTAGTATTTTTTAGGCTTTACCTGTGGTTTTGGATGATCTTTCTTTCTTTCATTGTAACAGGGTTTCGGGGCCCCTTCAAAACCTGCTTTTACCTCAATCTAAAACAAAGGATATATGGTAGTATGTGATATGTCAAGGTACATGAAAGTGTTTCCATAATAAATAATAGTGTCATCATAATAAGAGAAGAGTTTGGTCATGAGAGGTGTCATGAGTAAGGTCACTCATGAAAGAGAATCATGCAGGAATGAGAGTTGTCATGAATATTATGAGCATGGAAGGTATAGTTAATATAAGAGTGTTTGAATACAACTAATATCTACATAGTAAGCATAGTGTATAAATAGGTATATATAATTAATTAATGTCATGATATAAAGAGGTATGTGTAGAGGAATGTGTGTGCATAGTATGGCATAATCATGACATGAAGAATTTCAAGGTAAGCCATGTAAAGGAAGCTTGGTCATGTGGTTTTAGGTTTATATGAGGTTGTGGAAGATTTTTACAATTAGAAAGATAATGGTGAAGTTATATGAGTTTTTTTATGTCTTATATCTTCTTTTTTGATGTTTTTTGAGGTCATGACATGGATGGAACATGTTAAGGTGTCAAGTTCATTGGAAGCTTGAGCCTAATCATGGCATGGTGAAGGTATGAGCTGATTAACATGATGAAGTGAGTGAACTTAGGAATTTTATACCTTTATAAGGTTGTATGATCATGATAATAAGGTGTGGGTACACTCATTAGTGTTTCAAAGTGAGTTTTCGAAGGTAGGTCGTTCAATCTTGGTTTACACCTAGACCATTCTTCAAACATTCCTAGCCTTATGAGGAATCATATTTCAAGGTGAGTTTGTGAAGGAGAGCATGGATATAGGTAATTAAATTTTTTTTAGGATTTATCGTGAAGTATGAGATCATGGTTTTTAATAAATAACATGAAAAATGGTTTTAAAGTATCTCGAGTGCACAAAATGAAGGTATACAAACCTAGTTAGGACTTTCAGGAATCTGTTAACATGTCTAACCTCTACATGAGAACATAATATATTAATTTTATATGGATAAGGGTTATATATAATATCTCTAGGCATTTTTTTTAGATTTAAGTGGCAATCTTTTATGAATATTCATTAACACCAAAACCTATGTTAAACATCCCTAAAACCTTACTAGGGACCTGATGAGAAATATCTTATTCAAAACAGCCCATAATGGTCTCAAATTAATATAAAATATATTATATATTGTATTCAACTCTCCCAGGTGCCTCCAAGTTGTGGTGGTTAGTCAGATGAGAGAGAAAATGCACACATACATGACTATTTGTCAAGAAGTTGTTATAGTTCTCAAAAGTTTCATTAGTCAAAAAAAATAAAATGAATGGGAAAAGAATATAGAGACTCATAATACATTAAAATTATGTACTATGTATATGTTCCACACTTCAATTTTTCTAAACCGGTAATCCAAGTTAGCTACCTAGTTGTAGATAGATTTAATAGTGTGAACATTGAAAAACATAGGCATAAATGAGAAGATGAATTTGAGTATGTTTTCATGGTATAATTATGAAACAAAGTGCATGGATAATTTATTATATAATTTTATTCATTTTAATTCTTTTAATAATCTTTTTGGGTCATGTTTTTGGTGAAAATGACATTAAAAAAATGACTAGTTTGCTTCAGATAAGACTGTGAAACAGGAGGTCATGAAATTGGTTTGCAAGACCATTATTTGTCATTATACAATATGAATTTTCCATTTTAGGATGTATTTAGTATCTCTAATAACCATTTAAATGAATTATGAGTCATTCAAAGTGTCTACATAGGTGTTTGATGTCTATGTCACCATGACTAGTCTTTAAGGTAAACTGGGAGTTCTAAGTAAGTGAGTTATAGATATGTTATTGAGCCTTTATGCTCTGAGTGAAAGTGTATAATGAATTTGGTAATGAAATCAAGGTAATTTATAATATATTTTTTAATTTTTTTATCATATTTTATTGTCTTAAGTGTGTTTAAGCTTCATTATTATAAGAAAGACTTTTGAGGCACACAAGCCTAATAGGATAGTTTATCCTAAATGAGCTTTCATGATATGATTGAAAGATACTTATCTAACCAAGCATGGAGGAGGTCAGTATAGGTCACTAGATAAGTTATTTAATGTTTTTAAATTGTTTAAAAAATCCATCTATGCCCAATAGGATCAACCCTTGATTATAAAAAGATAGAGCTAATGTAATTAGGTCTCCAAGAGACCTAAAAGTGAAATGAGGCCTATTTGTGTCATGACAAACAAAAAGGGACACAAATTTAATTTTAATAATGTTTATTATATGTTATAATATTTATTCTATGGATATCCTAAGTCATTAATAATGTGTCTATTACCAAGTGGCATATGAACAATAGATGATTACATATATATATGGCATTTTTGGCTAATTTGAATAAGCTTAGTGCAAGTGAATGGATTGATAAATAAATGAGCCTAAGCAGGTTAGGAAACATATAAAACCTCAAGAGAGATAATATAATCATATAATCAATATCATATAGGTTTTTTATAGTTGAATTTCAAGGTCATATGACCTATTTAAATTTTTGAAGAAGGCTAGTTAAGTGAAGAATCCTAGAGGTAGTTTTTGAGAGAGATCAAGTGGAGTAGAGTTGAAATAGTGATAATCATCTATTAAGAGGATATTAGATTTTAATTAGATATGTATTCACAATGTATGATATTGGATAAAGTTTAGATAGAATAGATAGATAGCTGAGTGGAAGATTAGAAGAGATAAATTTGATTAGCTAAGTTGGTCCTTGGTTAAAGAGGAAGTTAAATCTTCCTTGTAGGTTGGTACTTGCATAATTAGTCTTGGCTAAGTTGATGTCTAGTCAAGAGGGATTTGGAGCTAACTTATAGGTTTATTTTTGAATAATTTTCTTATGGTTGAGGTGGATCTTAGTCATAGGGCAGTGTAGCCTCTTATCAAGTGGGTGCTTGCTAAACTCAAGTTGGTGCTTAATAAATTTGGTGTTTGTGTTCCATATTGGGTTGGTTCTCAAATAAATTTGATACACTGTCTTATAGTATAGTTTGTAATAGATTTATTTTGGAATATTTTATTCCCCATGAAGGTTTCCCACATATATAATGTGTTATATTGTTTCATGCTCATGTGATTAGTTCTTAATGCATTGCTAGATCATTGTGTTGCTTTCATAGTTCATATAGGAGTAGATGTAATTTATTTAAAGTTTTTAGATACTTATTCACTGCCCTCTTAATCATTTTTATTCCAATAATTGGTATCATATTGAGGTCCTTTTAATGAGGCCTAATATATTGAAGTATATCCTTAAATAACATGCATGCACATTGAATAAGTACAAGGATGTTTCTAAATAAATAATGATCCTCTCTTTAATGGGACTAATTATGAATTTTGGGGAATTATAATGAAGACCTATCTAATGTCCTTAGGTTATGACATATGTCAATATGTTTTTGATGGATTAATTCCACCCTCTACACCACTAACTAAAGTAGTAGGCAATAAGGCAAGTGAGAACAACTCTAAGGTAATGAGTTCCATCCAGTGTGGTCTTTTAGAAGCATAATTTGTTAAGGTAATGAATTGTGATATAGCCAAATGGATTTGGTAAAATTTATAGACCATCTATGAAGGATACACCAAAGTTAATTTTTCAAAGTTACATACTCACCGAAGGTAGTTTGAAATCTTAAGAATGAAGGAAGATGAAAACATTGCATATTATCTATTGAGAGTAGAAGTGGTAAATGTCATCAAATTCCTAGGAGAGATGCTAAAAGAATAAATAGTAGTAAAAAATGTATTAATATATATATATATATATATATATGTATGTATGTATGTATGTATGTGTGTGTGTGTATATATATATATATATATATATATATATGTATGTATGTATATATATATGACATATAAGTTTTATTAAAAGGTTTTTATTGGAGATAAAAGACCTTAAAATACTAAAAATGGATGAGTTTCATGGCATCTTGACTACCTATGAAATGAGAACAAGTGATGGAAGACATTCCAAGAAGGAAACTACATTCAAATTTGAGAAGAAGTCACAAGGTAAGAAGTCTAATGATGATATTGATATAGACATCAATGATGATAAACTAAAATCCATGTTTATCAAAAAACTAATAAAATCGTTACTTAAGTATAAAGGCAAGTTTATATTCAAATGATTTAACTATGGTAAGATTGGTCACTTTGCCTCTAAACATACTAATAAGGATAAGACTAAGCAGGATGACTAACATGATGAAAATCATGGTGATGATAATAAGATCTATATTATTAACAAGATAAAAAAGGGTTTAGGAAGTATGAAGATAAAAAAGGGTCATTCAAGAACAAGATAAGTTTCTATTCCAAAGAAGACAGTAACTCATATGATGTAAGTGACACTAGTACATATGATATTTATTATGACATTAATGACCATGATAGAAATGAAAAATTATTCATGGCTATATAAATATATAATGAGGGTTTATAAAAATGCAAAATCCTTATGAATGATGAAAAACCAGATGAAGAAGAGGTTAAAGTGAACCTTGAGGCAGAATTGGTGAGTGCTCTTATGGAGTTGAAGTTCCAATGAAGGAAGAATCATCAACTAAGATTATTGGTTAACAATTATGAATATAAAATCAATTTATTTGAAGAGATACTAATAATAAACACTAGTAAACATGAATATATAATAAAAATATTGGAAACTTAGATTAAAATTATCACTATAAATATTAAGATGAAGGAGCAAGAATGCATCATGTTTTGAATAGAAATAGAGTTCTTGAAGGCAGAATTAGATCAAGAAATAGTCAAGTTGAAGACAAATAAGGGATTTGAGAAGATTACTTAGGTTATTGGTGATATTTTGAGTAGTCCAAGGTATTCACATTAGAAAATAGGTTTTTGTTTCAAGAAAGACCAAAAGGAGAGAAAGGAGAGTTAGAACTTAAAGACCTACATAAAAATTCTCAAATTTGAGAGTCATATTGATCATCAACAAGTCAAGAATACCAACATGAAAGTCAACATGAAGTTACCAATTAGGTATCATAATGAAATGATTTATTCCAATTATTCCAATGGTTATTGTTTTACTTGTCATAAGTTTGGTCATAGAGCAAGTGATTGTAGAATGGTCTTAAGGGATGAGTTATCTTGGGACCATGGGAGAAGGATTAATTAGTCAAGAGGTAAGTATAACATTGTTATTTTTTATATTTGTCACAATATGGGACACATTTCAATATTTTTTTTAATAGAGTTAAAAGGCCCTTAAGACTTGATAAGGTGTGTGGATATCTTAGAATGCATAAAAATGGTCAAATATGGGTATAGAACCCAAAGAAAGTTAGGACTAATCATATTGAGCCCAAGGGTCAACATGGATTATTTTATAATATAGAGAAAGGATAAGAAGTGAAGGAATGTCAAGAATAGTTTTTATCTACATGTATTGACAAGATAGTCAAAGACAAAAATAAGGATGACAAGGTGGATGAGTTGAATGCTTGAATAATGCCTAAGTAGATTCTAAGGAGGGACTATTAGTCTCATGATTTGAAGATAGCTATGTAGAGTGGTTTAGAGATCTAGGAATATCCTAAGTTCATGGATTTTTCAGATCCCTATGTAAAGAGGTGATTCCATTAGGCTTCATAGAGACACTCTTCTATCAATAAAATCATGAGGTTACAATAAAATAAGGATTCATCTTTAGAGGATTCTAGGTTTTTTTATTTCTAGACTATATGTATATAATAAGGTGAAAGGACTTTTGGTTAGAATGAGCATTGATTCTAGAGATCAGTTCTTGAGGAGTCATGGTATGGAATGCAATTTTGAGTATAGGATTGTTTCTAGGGACATGGAATATTGATTAGTCTGCAAGACAAATATGATCATAAATACAAGTTGGATGTTGTTTATAGAGATGAAAGAATGATAAAATCTTGTGTAGTCTATTAGTATATGAGAGGTAAGCAAAACTTTGTTCTATGTTTCTAACATTTGATATCTTGATATGTGTTAAGAAGTGGTATTGGTATTAAGATGCTTGAAGTATGTTGAGAATTTCATGTGAGTTTTGATGACTCATATGATGATCACAAATTATGAGGACAAAGGGGGAGCTAATAAAATGAATCATTAGCTTCAATATCAAATGAGTAATGGTTTATGCTAGAGAAGGTATACATAAGACATGAAGATAGGTTGAATAATGTGTCCAAGACTAAAAGCATCTTTGTTTGATGATTTATAGACTCAATAAATTTTGAATATATTGTTTTTTAGAAGAGGTGTGATCCAAGAAGTTACATCATGAGGTAGAAAGTCATAGGTATGTCTTTGTCTTTAATATCGAAGAAGGAAGCAATTGAGAAAAGGCTAGTTTGAGAAAAGAGTCAAGTTCTCAGAGAAAGTTTAGAATGGGGAGAAGTAACCTATTTAGATATGTTTATAAGAGTGGTTTCCATCTTGTGACTCAATATGAGAGTATAGAGTTAGGGGGAGATATGTAGCTCTATGTTGTGAAGTTTGAAGATAGTGATAAGAAGCATGATTTCTTGATGTATAGTTCAAATATTCTAGAAGATTGTCTAGAATAACTAGTATCAGCTAAAGGTGAGTTATTGTTAGCATTTAATAATATTATTTATTTATGTTCAGGTCTAAGGATCAAATGGTAGTTTGTGGAAGACCATTTGTCATTAATTTCAAAAGGTGGAGAATGAGAAAATATGAAAAGTACCATTTTGAAGTGACTTCAGATTGTAATTTTTTTTCCATCAATGACAGAGGGGGATTTTATTAGCATGTTATTGTCGTTGATGTAAAAATGGTGCATCATGTAAAGGCATAATGATATTGATGACAAATGTCTATTTAGTTAAGTGTTTGAGACTGGTAGTGTCATTAAGAGAGTATTGTCATTAAATGATGTTGTTGTTGTCACTTGGATTCACACCCCTTGAGGAGATACCAATCTCTCCTCATCCAAGTGGCACAATGGAAACATCTCTCCTATTGTGGGTAATAATTTTATGAGTTGAATATCTAGAAGGGCTACTTACCTTAATGTACTCTTTGAATTAACTTCTTAGCTATCAACTTTTGATGAAAAGGGTTAAGAAAGAAAATACTAAATCTAAAAAAGGTGATGTACCAGTATTATATTTCCTCCTATTTAATAAACTTATAAGACTTATAGAAAGTCAAATATTATCTTACACAAAACTCACAACATAAGATAGATTGTTACATTAGTGTTTTATAAGATATGTTCAAGAAGGTATTTTGATACTTATGAGGTAAATGAATGATTCCTTAAGAGAATAAATTCATCAACAAATTTTAATAAACTTATAAACTTGAAAGATAACACTAACAAATACTTTTAACAATTACTCTTATGCACACTTGGTGGACAACCAAGGATAACATGCTAGAAAATATCATCTTCTACTAGACAAGACCAAAAACATTGAAATAACACTCAATTGTATAATATGTAAGTAGGAAAATTCACTTTTTGATTACTCAATAGACATTAAATTAAAAAATTGGCTAGGGTTTCAACATAAACCAATGGAGGTTGCTCAAAAGATCCAAAAGACTCAATATTTATAGCCTTTGAGAGAAGAACAAGATAAGTTAAGTCCAAAGGTTACTTGGACATTTTCAAATCTAATATAAGAGGTTAAAATTGAATGAAAAATATATGTGGAATGAACCATGAAATTTTATGGGGTCCAAATTTCCATAAAAGTCATGAAACTTTTGAAAAGTAGCACAAAACTCCTAGTCTTGGCTCAAAAAATTGCCTTCATAATTTGGACCTATTTGAACATCCAAAAACTAACTAGAGATAATAATTATTATTGGGATGAGAGGGAAGGGTTTTATACATTCCTCTCAATGCATTATTTGTGGTCCTAATCATCTAAAATCATTTGAGAGGAAGCCATCACTACCTATAGTCTAAAAAAATTCTCCTTTTAATCACCCCTCACACATGGCCTCAAAAATATCATCAATTTTCCATGAAAATACATGCGATGGGTTAATGAAACTTGGGAAGACTATCCATGGCCTTATAATTCATAGGTACACCTTAAAAGGGCTCACACTTAGAGTTTTCACCATTCTCACCCTTGTGTCCATTATGCCAATTTTGACTGGTTGAGATGAGAGCTCTAGTTTTGACACTTAGGTGTTTTTTACTAGAATAAAATAGCCATGGGGAGTTTTTATAAGTCCAAATATTATATCGAAACTTGATTTCATCCCTTAAAAACTCGTGTAACTTATAAAACACAAAAAAAAATTAAAAATACTATATTTTTTAACCTATCTATACAATTACGTAAAACTCATCTTGGTGGGGATATCCTTAGGGAGTAAAATTCATGGTGGATATCTTTCTGAACTTGTTTTTTTATCAGGTCCTAGCTAAAGGTTTAGTAGGGTTTTAGGTAGTTTTGTGTCTTAATTTTTTTCATAAAACTTTGACATTTAAAATACCACTAAATGCCACAAAAATTATTCCAAGGGACCCTATTAACCAATATTAATTAATTTATTTCCCATGCAAATCCTTGGAGGAGATATGAACACTTGAATATATCCCAACGATCTTGTTTTTACCCTTTTTTACATGCTTAGACTATCTCAAGGTTAGAATTGGCTTTATTATAGGTTTCCATTCATTATATAAGTTTATAAATTTATATTTACATATTATTAATATGTATCAATCATTTGGATGGCTCAAAAATAGTGATAAATGACGTTGGACCTCTAATTAGCCTTGGACTTGCACCTTGCATAACAAGCCTATCTACACCTTTGAGGATCTAGACCTTCCTATAAAGTTTGTCTTTTATTTTATGTTATTAATTGTTACCTATATGTTTTTCAACCAATAAAGTCACCCTAAATCCTTCTAATTACTCTTCTTCATCAACTTTTCCTTTTCACCAATTAGGCTTAGTGAAGGCGAGGGGGTATTTTAGCCACCTATAGGGGTCTAATATTTATCTAGTGATTATATGATTCTAGTTTCATTCCATAGACTAAATTATATTCTTATTAAGGTTAAAAAATCTCCACATCAAGTCCTTTTCTCATTTTATACTCACTAGCTTGCTTCACCAAAACTTGATTTTTTTACACTAGATGACCTTTGAGACAAAACAATGAGGTATAACCCTCATAACTAAGGAGAATTGAGTATTTTGGGATAATTTAAAATTAATTATTATTATCTTTACTAGATATTTTAATTGTATTCTTTGATTTAGGTTTCTAACCAGCTCCAAATGCTCAAAGACA
This sequence comes from Torreya grandis, assembly GCA_037957365.1. Taxonomy (NCBI): domain Eukaryota; kingdom Viridiplantae; phylum Streptophyta; class Pinopsida; order Cupressales; family Taxaceae; genus Torreya; species Torreya grandis. Next base: position 313,297 of record JARHVA010009239.1, on the reverse strand, counting down.
ACCTCTAAAGAGCTTATTTTCTTGCTTTCTCTTCAAATGCTCCTAAGAGTGACCCTTCCATGATAAACTGGTGATTATATGCTTCTTAAAAATGTTACCCATAAATAATTAATACTTATAAATATTTCTATGCACCCCAAAACATTCCTCCTCTTTGAATTCATCCCATGAGTCTATTAAGCAAAGAGGTTTCGTAACTTATTTTATAGACTAATAGCCTTGGCCTATAAGAAGAGTGGATGAAAATTTTAAAGGGACCTTGGAGTGTGTGTAAAAAATTAATATATAAATAATTAATCATATTATTTTGATTAAAAACCCTCTCTCTTCCCCTAAACACCTTCATCTCTTTATTTTACTTTCATGTTCAAGACTATAACATGGTGGCTATAGGTGCACACATGGGTTTAAGAGAGGTATGTGTAGGTGTATTTCATAAAATTTATAGATTATAAAGTCACCATTATCTTAAAATATGTTGTCACATGTTCTTTAATAAGGCCTCATTCTCTCTAACCTTGCCTGTAGTTTTGGCTACACTAGATTGATTTTTCCCAAGATGACTAAAAAACCCTGAGTCTAACTATTGTAGGTGTGTCTGCACTATTTGGCTTGGGTTATAATGTGAAAAATAATATTTTAATAAAAAATTATTTCACATAACATTTTTTTTAACTATTATTCTTATTTTTATGTGTTAAAAAACCACTTTAGCATCAATTTATAGGTCACTGGTTAGACTAAGATGTTTTGCCCTTAATAGCTTGTTGTAGATGCATATGACCTTAAATGAGATTTATCATGGTGTAAAACGACATCTTTGACCCCCACTTGATAGAAATAAATATTTTGTAACTTCTTATATACTATGTTCACCTTATATGCTCCTTTGGGTTCATGATTGGGTTTCCTTTTACCATGACTAGGATAACCCTATATTTAGACCTACATATAGGTTACTTTTTCTTATGTTTAGCTTGTCTATGAGTTTAGAGGACTCCTATTGAAACCCTTTTGATAAAAAAATGCATTATTTAACTTGTACTTAACATGATAATCCAAAAACACCACTTTGGGCATCATAAAAAATTCATTGTCCTATACTGAGCTATAGTTGTGAAATTTACATCCATGTGACACAAATTATCATGAGATAATTTGAAGGAAAAAGAGAATATGAAAGAAACTAATTTATTATGGTTGCATGAAATTATAGGTCATTGATGTCAAGGATTATTTCAATGGTAACTAATGATATATGGAAGTATGTGATATGTCAAGGTACATGGAAGAGTGTTTCAATGATAAAGAAGAGTGTCATCATAAGAAGAGAAGAGTGTAGTCATGAGAGGTGTCATGAGTAATGTCATTAATGAAAGAGATAGTGTTGCATGAAAGAGAGTTTTCATGAATATTATGAGCATTAAAGGTACATATCATCAAAGAGTGTTTGAAGACAACTAATATTTGCAAAGGAATCATAGTGTATGAAGTGGTCTATATAAGTCACTGATGTCATGATATAAATAGGTATATGTAGAGGAATGTATGTGGATAGTATTTCATAATCATGATATTAATAATTTTAGGGTGAGCCTTGTGAAATAAGCTTGGTGACATGGATTTAGGTTTTTATGAGGTTGTAGAAGAATTTTTTCATTAGAAATATAATGGTGAAGTTAAATGAGTGTGTTATGATGTCCTATATATGTGTGTTTGATGTTTTGTTGAGGTCATGACATGGAAGTAACAAGTCAAGGTGTTTAGTGCTTTGGAAGCTTGAGCCTAGTCATTTCATGTTGAAGGTGTGAGATGTTGAAATGATGAGTTGAGTGAACTAAGGCATGTGAGAGGTTTTGAAGGTTATTTTATCATGATAATAAGGTGTGGATACACATATAAGTGTTTCAAAATGAATTTTTAAAGGTAGGTCCTTAGTCTTGGTCTACACCTAGACCATTCAATAAACCTACCTAGCCTAATAAGGAATGAGGACCATATTTCAATGTGAATGGGTGATGTGTATCATGGATATATTTAATTCAAGTTTTTTTAGGAGTGATCATGAAGTATGAGGTCATGGTTTTTAGGAAATTGCATGAAAAATAGGTTTGAGGTCTTTAGAGTGCACATAATCAAGGTATACAAACCCAATAATAACTTTCAAGCATTCATTGGCATGTTTAACATCTAAGATATTTGTAGGGTCATATCTAAGATATTTGGGCATTGTTTTTGAATTCAAGGGGTAGTCCTTTATGAACAATTATTAACACCAAAACATGTGTTTAACCTCCTTAAAACCCAAATAAGGACATGATGTGAAATATATTGTTTAAAATATCCTAAAATGGTCTAAAATTCCTATAAAATATATTATATCATTTATTTATATCTTCAAATCACCTTTAAGTTGTTGTGGTTAGTTATATGAGAGAGGAAATGCATATATACATGCTTATTTGTCAAGAAGTTATTGTAGTTAGCAAAATTTGCATTAGTAAAGAAAATAAAATGAATGGGAAAATAATATATATAATCATTCTACATTACCATAATTTTTTATGGATAGGTTCCACCCTTTAGGTGTGCTAAATCGATCATCTAATTTATCTAGTCGCAGATAGACCTAATAGTGTGAATAGTGAAAAACCTAAGTAGAGATGAAAAGATGAATTTGATTATGTTTTCCTGATATAATTATGAAATAAGGTGAATTTATATTTTATATATTAATTTTAAATCATTTTTTTTCTTTTAATAATCATTGGAGGTCATGTGTGTTGGGAAAAAGTTACTCATAAAATGACTAGTTTGGTTTAGATATGACTGTGAAACATGAAGTCAAGAAATTGGTCTTCAAGACCAATATTTGTCATTGTAACATATTATTTTTATATTTAAGTATGTCTTAAGAATATATAATAACAATTTAAATTTATCAAGATTCATGTAAAGTGTCTACATAGGTCTATGTCACCATGATTGATCTATAAGGTAAACTAGTACTTTTGAGTAGGTAAGTTACAGAGATGTTCTTGAGCCTTTATGTTCTGAGTAAAAGTATCTAATGAATTTGTTAATTATAATAAGGTCATTTATAGTTTATCTATGTATTTTTTTTATCATATTTGTGTTTTTAATTATGTTTAGTCTTCATTCTTGTAAACTAGAATTTTGAGGCACACAGGCCTAATAGGACAATTTGTCCTAAATGAGATTTCATCATATGAATGAAAGATAATTATATTAAAAATCATGGAGGAGGTTATTATAATTAATTGGATAATATATTTAATGGTTTTAAGTTGTTTTATAAATCCAACTATGGCCAAGAGGTTTAAGCTTTGACGCCAAGAAGATAAACGTAATGTAATTAGCTCTTAATAAGACCTAAAAGTGAAATGAGGCCTATTTGAGTCATGACAAATAAAAAGGGACTCAAAGTTATTTGTAATCATGTTAATGAGATTTAATAAAACCTATTACATGTATTACCTTATATTTTATGGGTTTTTGGCCAACCAAGTGGTATATGAACAAGAGATGAGTATATTTACAAGACATTTTAGGCTTATTTCAATAAGCTTAGTGTAGGAGAATGGATTGATAAACGAATGAGTATAAAGAGGTTGGGAAAAATGATATAAAACCTTAAGTGATATAAGAGTAGAATATCGTGAATATCATATAGGTGTTTTAAAGTTTAATATCAAGGTCATATGACATATTCAGTCTTCAAGATGGATATTTGAGATAATAAGCTTAGAGGAAGTTTTTGAGAGAGATCAAGTGGAGTAGAGATAAAGGAGTTATAATTATCTATTGAGAGGATATAAAAGTTACATCAATTATTTATTCATGATTTATTATAGTGGATATATTTTAGATAGAGTAGATAGAGTAGATAGAGAGCTAAATGGAAGATTATAATAAAGAAGGTTGATTGGATAAGTTGGTGTTTGGTCAAAGAGGGAGTTGAAGCTTCCATGTAGGTTGGTGCTTGTAGAATTGGTCTTGGCTGAGTTGGTGCCTAGTTAAGATGGAGTTAGAACTAACTTGAATTTTGGTGCTTGAAAAAATGTCCTTTTACTAATTTGGTGATTATTATAGGGGGTTATATCCTCCTACCAAGTGGGTGATTGCTAAAGTCAAGTGGGTGATTGATAAATTTGGGGTTAGTGATCCATGGTGGGTTCATACTCAACTATATATGATAAATTATCTTAATTTACATTTTATCCAAGATTTTTATTATTTTTTTAATTCCCCATGAGTTTTTCCCACATATGTGATGTGTTATCCTATTTCATGCTCATGTGATTGGTTCTGAATGCATTGCTAGATCACTGTGTTGCTTTCATAGTTCATAGATGAGTGGATGTAATTGATTGAATATTTTTTAAGATTAATTAAACCCCCTCCCTCTCATTAATTATGGAATAATGGATGTACTAATTTAAGACAATCCTATACCTATAGAACATGGCAATGTTGGGGGTATCTCATTCCATAAGTCACATTATTATAGGTTATATATTTTAATGAAAATTACAATTTATTGTGTTGATATATATTGATTTATTACACATGAATTTATCTCTCTTATATTATTCACAATTTTATCATTCAAAAATATGTGGTTTTTATAAATTGTCACTTTAACATAGATTGTTTTAGATTAAGGTAAAAGCAGGTTTTGAAGGGACCCCAAAACCCTTTAACAAAGATAGAAAGATGATATGATGATGCCCAACAGGAAAAATAATTCTAAAAAAAATTGTAAAATAGTATCAAAATCAAATTTTACAGGGATCTAAACCCATAGCCTATAACCTTAAGAAAGATCACAGGTTTTACAGAGACCTGGAAACTCAAAAAAAGTTAATAAAACAAAGATCCAACTTTTAGAACCAATTAAAACATCCAACAGATAGGACCAGAAAAAAAAAAAAAAAACAAAAAAGAGGACCTTAGTCTTCTAGTTCCAACATCATCTTCACAGTCTCATTTCCAACTATTGTTATATCCTATATGGATATTGCAGCCAAAGTAGCAGCTTCTTGTTGCGCTTTCTTTCTCGAGCTCTACCTAGTCCTCTTAATTGGCCCCTCCAGAGAATTTATTTCTTCATTAGCTCATTTTCCAAGGTTAGCTGCTACCGCACATATGCTAGAAGTAACCTCCTCCATTTTCATTCTACTTTCCTTAATGAGCCTTCTCAAATTATTCTCATATTCCTTAAGTTTAATTGGAATATCACTCATTTGCTTCTCCAAATTATTGATTTTAATCCTATCAGCTTCTTGATTATGTTGCATTATTTCAACTTTCTTTTACAGCTCTATCATTTTCTTATGCATCCATGAATCAACTTGGAAAATTTCATTCACTTTGAATTTGGCCGAATTCATGAAGGAGGTCTTATTATCCCTCTAGCGAGCATCACACTTATCATCTACGTTCTCCTGTGGAAAGAACTCATCCTTTTCAATTTGATTCTCCCTTTCCATCATTTTCTCCTCTTTTGTCTCTGTAGGGTCTTTATGTTGGTCATGATCATCCTTTTCTTTTTCTCCAATCTCCATGGAAAGATTGGAAAGTAGAACCAAATGTTCCTTTTCTCTTGTCAAAGCTAAATCATCAAGTAAATTATTAGTTTATTTAACACTTCCCCCCACCACATTCTGATTATCTTCATGATTAGAATTATTCTATTCTGTATTACCCTCTATTTTTTCCCCTTCTTTTTCTTTCTCACTTTTATCTTCATCTTCCCAATACCCTTCCAAATTTGAACTAAAATCCCTAGTTTCCATCCCTTCTTCCTCAACAACATTCTTCTCAGAACTATCTGAACTTTCCCACTCAGATTCCTCTTCAACATTCTATTTTTTAAGACTGGAGAGTCTAGGTTTTATTTTTTCTTTCCCCTTCACCTTTGCAATCTTCTTACCCTATGAATCCTTATTTTTTTTTAGAATAAGGATTCAATACTATAGCATTGCTTTTGCAGTAGCCCTCTATAATAAGAATTAGTCCTTCATGCAAAATTGGTCGAGTTTCCTTCTTTCAATGAGCAAACAGACTTTGAAGCAGTGAAAACTGCAAATAGAAAGGGAAGGAGATTATGTCTTTATGCCTAAAATGATTAAGAAAGACAAAATGAAATTCATGAACTCTTTTTCTTCTACCATCTAGGATAAAATACTCATGAATGCAAGAAAGAACACCTCTCCAAATTCCTTTTATCTACTCTAAGTCTAAGAAATCTCCACTCTTTTCCAATTGCTTCTCCTCTGCATCCATTTTTGGGAATTTTTTATAAGCAACATTTGAAATACTAGTCTACTTTGAGAATTTAATACCATCCGTGGGGAGCCCTATAACCTCAGCAATGAAGTCCTTTATGAGATTCACAGTAACACCATGGAGAGTTACTCTATCATTGACCCAAATTTTTAAGAATGCCATCGTAATATGGGGTTTAGATCCATGCAATCATTCCATATGGCTTACCACTCTCCCTTTCTAAAGAATCTTCCAAACATCCTTTCTGTCTTTCCATTCTTCATAGTTTTTTGGCTCTTGCTTCCTTGGTTCACCCTTCATTTTGCACACCAAACAATATTCCAATAACACCCATACACTGCGAGCAGAATAATGGACCCAATTGTTTTTTACATGAATTGGAAATCACCTGTATGCTTGCACATGCAAATTCCACATTGCATTCTCATGAATGTACCTGTTTAATGAATGTAATCGATCCACCTTAATTCCACTCCTCTGAATCATTAATTTACTAATCTTGGTAAATATTTCCCTCTTTAGAATGAATGGCATCATAAATGATAAGTGCTTTGAGATCAACATTCTTGTTTAGTGCTTCATGCCATCTCACCTTTTGCCCCATTTGGATAGCATGATTAGCTATCCAGTCAGCAACTCCATTGGCTTCTTTATATGTGTGGGATATGGTAACTTTTTCAAAATTTAGAATTAAAGCTTTAATTTCCATCACCTTAGCCTCAATAGACCATGAACTTGAGTTTTTGTTATTTAGGATGTTTACAATATTCAACGAGTCACCTTCCAGCCATAATTTGGAAAATCCCAATTCAACAGCTAGTCTAATAGTATATAGAGCTGCGGTAGCTTTAGCAATATGACTATTCAACTTACCAATTGGGATATCAATGGCATCAACTACATTTCCCATATGATCTCTTAGAATTCCTCCACATCCCACTCTTCCCAGATTCCCTTTAGTTGCTCCATCAAAATTTCCTTTGATCCATCCTTTAGGGGGGACATTCCATTTCACATTCAATCTTGGATTATCAATTTTCAGATTAGGCCTTTCAAATCCTAAGGGGTTATCAAATTGAAAGGTTTGATCAGAATCCCTCTGTGATTTAAAATTCTCCTTTATAGCTCTAAAAATATTCTGGCCAAGCACCCATCCTAGAAGTTCTTTACTTCTAAAAATTCTATTGTTTCTTTCTTTCCATATCCCCCACCATATATGAGCAAGTGTTAATTTCTAGAAGAAATTAACATCAATATTTTTTGAGGGACAACACCAACTTTTAAAAGATAGATCCACACATTTCTGATGTATAGATGTTATTCCCTAGAAATTAAGGATCTTTGTCCATACTTGTTGCGTGTAGGGACAGTTCAAAAACATATGATCTCTATCTTCAAATCCACTTTTGCATAAGATACACCTGTTAACCACATTTATTCCTCTTTTCTATAAATTATCTAGGGTCAAGATTTTATTTTGAAGCAGCGTCCAGAAGAAGATATTTGTTTTAGGGATAAGCCCCTTCATCCATGCTTGAGACCACAGAGGTTGATTACCCTTTTCCTTTGAAGTAAAGATAGTAGATACTTTAAATTGTCCACTAGGATCATCATGCCAAATAATCTTATCCTCTAGATAGGGATAAAGAGAAACAACATTAAGAGATAATTGGATGTTGCTGAAGTCTTGATTAACATCATTTAAGTTCACCCATGAATTATTCTGCCAATGCTGACCCACTAGAAGACCATATCTCTGCTTACATTGATCAAATAAATCCTTATCTTGGAAATCTTCCATCAAAGGATAATCCTTTAACCATACATCATCCTAGAATTTCACTTTAACATAGATTGTTATTAAAGACTAGTTTGACTTATTTTATGCTTCATTATTGCTATTTATTTTCATATAGGATAATCATTAATTATTATTTGTGTTTTTACCTTATCTTATTTTTTAAAATTTATTGATTGACTTTTTCATCTTTATTTGTCCCTTACCCTCTTTTTTTATTTCTGTTTGATGGAGTTTTCTATTGTATGACTCTTTCTTTTTGCCCTTGCCTTCTATTAACCATTTTTCCCCACTAGACAAAATGGGTCGAACCCCTATAGTTAAAATATTGTATAGGGGATGTTTATAATTTTATAGGGTATTTTTTAGCTCATTTGGTGTCATTCCTTATGCCATTCTAGTTTAGTCATAGTATAACTTGGTCCTTATGTCATTTGGTGTCTAATTAACAATTTGAGAGTCATTTTATGCAAGTGGTATGTCTTCATGGTGATCAATGTAGTTAGGGCATGGATCAGATAGATGGAAAGTGTTTTAAATACCTTATGGGATGCTAATAGTACTTTGAATGAATTAGGAAGCTCTTGGTTTTCATCTGGTTCTTCATCATATTCATCTATATATCTTAAATCTAATCATAGAATTATGAGTAGGGTTTTGATGACATCATAATTACCATGCAAGGACAAATAAAGGATAATTGATCAAATGGGTCTATTAAATTTTTTTCCAAGATCATATATGCCAAATATTAGGTCCTCTAACCAAGTGAATTGAAAGTTGGCCTATCAGCCACTTCCTACATGTTTTTTTCACACTTAACCATTTGATCAAAAGGTTTAATCAGATCCAAGTGAGATTCTTCATGAAGATATATATTACACATGCAATAGTTACATGAGAAGATGATCACATGGGTTTGTTAATTTTCATCCCTAGTTATTATGCACTAAGTCCCATCCTCTATCAAAGTGAAAATGAAGTTATACATGTGCAAAGTTGGGCTCTTAGGTATTTCTACTAAGTTTCCCATAATTTTTTGAGCTCAACCAACATGGATGTCACATATAATTAGTTATGAAGCATCCTTATTAAAATTGAAATATATTCACCTGATAAGCTCTTAAGACCATTGCATCAAATGGGTTCATCTTTTTGGTAATAAGAGCATATCCTAAAAATTTGGGACCTCTATGTGTCTTACACCTCAAGATCCAAGCTTTCAAAGATGGTCAAAAAACATAAGTTGTTCATGCAAATATTAAGGTAAATCTTGAGTGAATATCTACCTATGTTTACATTTGATAGTCCACAAGCCATCAATCACCTTCTACACAATGATGAATTATGGTTGTGAAAATGTCAAATTTAAAGATAGAGCAACTAAATCCTCTTGAGCTTAAATTTGATAGTCATGTGACTATCAATGAGGGTCACATGAACATTAAAATAAGTCCCATAGACTATAATTTTTAAGACTATGGACAAGCCATTGGATTTCAAACAATGTGTCCTAACAAGATCAATGGTACTCACTCACTCATACATCTCAATCCAATGGTATGAGATGAGTCAAACATTTAGTGAGATCGAGAGGTTAACACATGGCACATGTGTGTGAAGCTACAAAATAACATTAAGATATTGAGGATTAATGCATGTTTACCAAGTGGTATTAGTAGGGACAAGGATGAAATTTCAAAGAAAATATAAAGGCTCACATTTATTCATACCTATTAGATTTGATGGTGCAAGATGAATCAAAGGATCAAGGATTTGAGTCAATTCTCAATGACCAATCAAAGTAAAGGTCAATGACTAGTTTCAATGAGGCAAAGTAAGTAAAATGTATTATTTCAAGATTGATCATGGTTCAATTAGATCCAAATCTAAATGTTTCAAAAGATTATACTAGAGTAGACACATCAACTCAAATGGTTACATCTATGGGATCACCTTCTAGAAAGGGACCACATCCTTCAACTATAGACATTATGACAAACTGGTTTAGAGTATTTTAGCATTAGGATAAGGACCTAATAGATTTGTTTGGTTGTTATAAATTTATTGATTATAGAACCCAATTATAATGATTGATTCTACCATTACAACTATCATTGATGATCAAAGAAGGAATATTGTAACTATGTAGTAACTAAAAGTGATGAGCATCAATCAAATGGCTTAAAGGATTGTGATTCATGGAAGAAATTGTAACAATAGCTGATGCATTCAAGAGAATGAATTACCCTAGTATAAAGGCCCTTCTTTCTTATGGTCCTTCTCCTATAAATATATCCCTTGATCTATTTTAAAAGAGTTCCACTATGGGTATGGTAAATCCCTACTGGAATGACATCATATTGTACCTTTGAACATTAATGCATTTTTGATTTTTTAGTTCTTGGATAATTACTTATGTGTGCAAGTGATGTATGGTGGTGCAATGTGATTACTCTCTATCCTTTCCTCCCCTTATCCTTTCAAGTTTGAGTGAGAGTTCTATTCTAATAGGTCATATGAATTGTTGTAAAGTGTATGGTCCTATATTTGAAGTATAAAATAAGCCTTAGTGTTTTCAACTATTCTATGGTTCACTTGTGTTTGATAGATCTCATACATCTTACCTTCATATTAAAATACTCATGTTAAAATCCATAGGTATTAGAAATCAATTTGTGCATCTTATTTCTTAGTGAAGTAAAGTATGATGGTCATATGGAATACATCTTGGTGTATCACCCCCTTAAATTAGATTTATTTCATGTAACTTCTAACTCTTTTCCCATAAGTAAGTATTAACATAGGAGTAATCATTTCAAGATACATATAAGGAGCTAACCCTTAAATTTAGAGGTTCACTTTCCAATATAGGTACACCCACATAACTAGAAGTGATAATATGTTTTCCAAATTTGGAGGAGGCTTGAACACGCTCTTTTAGGGTGAAATATTTGGTTACAATAGTTTAGAAACACTTGGTGGGACCCTATTGTCTTTAAAGATAACTTATCAAGGTGAATGTTGGTCTTGAAAACACCACCTACAATGTGGTGTGTTACTCAACATTTGGCAACTCTTCAAAGTAAATTTGGTCTCAATACCATCTTTGTTATAATCTCATCCTCCATAATTCATGGTCCTCACTATGTCATCCTCTATTAGACAATCCAATACCAATAATCCACCCATTCAACTTGAGATCCCTCTTAAAATTTAGTATCATTAGCCTAATCTACCCTTTCAATAATTGGTAGATTTTTATAGAGAGGAAAAAGAGAAAGAGGTTGAAGAAGTTGAAAATATTGAAGAAGAAAACATGGCTAGACCTCATGATTTCCCTACCTTAAACACTAATAATCCAATCTAAATTCATGATTATGATTCCATCCCTGATAATGCCATAAAAGGTGTGACCACATTAAATTGTGAGAGTCATGTCACACCTAATGAGCACATTAGAGATATCTCTAATTCTTTTAGTTTACACAACATCATTTGAGCGACCATTTCTATTAGGCTTCTTGCCATGTCCCTTAAAGAGAAAGATCTTGATTGGTATAGAACTTTGGAAGGTGGATGCATCCCAACATGGGATGAGTTTGGAATATTTTTGACTTCCATATTTAGGAATGAAAGTGACCATGTTTCTCTCATACATTATCTAAAAGTGATAAAAAGTAGACCCAAATAAACAATGCATGACTTCAATGAAAGGTTTTAGAAGACTTGGCATAGGTTACCTCCCCCTATGAGGCCACTTGCTAGTTTTGTGTTCCCCATTTACTTGAGAGCCATTGGGATTGAAATCACTATTATGATTCAATCTATGGGAGGATCCACCCTCCCTGAAGAATATGAGCTTTCTATCAAAGCTTAAAATAATCCTATCCAAGGTAAAAGACTATCGCCTAAATTGTCTATGCTTTCCTTATCTCATACTTTGTCTAGAAATCTAGATGTTACCCAAGTTCCTACTATAAATACCAAAGATATGGTGTCTCGAAGGAAAGAAAAAAATAATGTTTATTGGAAAGCCAAGTTCATGGCCTTAGATCCTAAAAATAAAAAAGCTAATGCGCAACAAGGTGCTTATCATAACACTTACCCGTATGATTAATAGTATGGTTAATAACATATAAGAGGGAGAGGCCAATGGCATTCCAATCCCAATATGCCTACTAATACACACAATCCTAATTCTTGCACCAATACCAAGGATATGGTACTAGTCCATAACAACTAGGTATAGGGAAATGATTTACAACATGAACAATTCATGGATGCTAATGAAAATGGAGAGCAAGCCCTAGTGTCTCAATGGGTAGTCACTCCCATCTTATCAAGTGATTATGAGGTGATAATGCAAGCTAATGAGGTTTGGAAACCTCAAGGATAATATTCAAAAATTTCTTAGCTTAAGACACTTTGGTGATAAACTAAGGATCTTTTATTAAATAAAATGCAAGATCCAAGAACAGGTCTCTAAAAATCAACATACCCATAAGATCCTCTAGTCACCCTACAAGGCAACAAGGTGTAGCTATAAGTGTGATAGTTACATAGGTTTCTATGATAGATCTAAAGGCTTCCATACCTCCAACAAGTTAGGACATGGTAGGGTCTATTCAAAGCAATTCTATTCCTAAAGTTCAAAGAAATTATTTACCTCTAAACACAAAATAAAAATTGATTTATAGTGCTCTAAAAATATTATATTCCTTGAAGAGTGCTAAATAATCTATCTCCTTGTGGGATATCCTTCATATGTCTGATCAAAAATAATTGTTACAAAATCAATTATCCACTATTCCTACTAATCCTTTCTCTCCAAATCAAAGTCAAGACCATTTTTATTTTTAAAATTCTCCTATTACCATTATGTAAGCTTCCAATAGAGATAATAAGAATCCACCATTTTACCTCACCCTCATTATAGATGACAAATTGGTGCATAACTGCATAGTTGATAGTGGAGCTTCTACTTCTGTCATGCCCAAAATTATGAGCCAAATAACAAGGGGGTCCTTCAATTAGATGGTACACCTACCAAGACATTAGGTTTGATAAAATTATTGAAGGTGATCTTGCATGATTGTCCCAATTTTCCTATCTTGTACGACATAGTTGTGATTGATCTCCCAACCCACTTTGTAATCTACCTATCAAGGGATTTCACTACCAAGATAAGTGGCTATCTCTCAGTTGACTAGTATTTATTGGATTTCAGAACAAGATATGGCACAAAGGTGAAAACTAGGATACAACCTCTCATAAGGTTTCATATTGAACATTACATTGAGATAAATTCTAATTTTAATTGTGGCATTCATGAAGTAAAGGATTTTATTCTAGAATATAACACTTGTTCCAAGCTTAAGGGCATTAGTAATTTGTTTCATGATGAATATGGTACTAATACATATGAATATGATCCTTATGCTTTGATAGAAGAAACTAATCTAGGAACATATTGTATTCATGACGAAGGAATATAGACACCTCTACTTACTAAGGAAGAGGTTAAAGGTAATGAACTATGGAAGATGTTTTTTATAGTTCAAGAAGTAAAGTTGGTGTAGGGAATAGCATTATATTAGTATTTACATCCAAAAAATAGTATGATGATTCATAGATATTTAATTTTAGTTTCACTTATAATTTGGTTGAGTATGAAGGTTTGATTCATGGCCTTAAATGGGTAAGGAAAAAAGGGAACACAAATCTATAAGTGTATGGAGACAAAAATTTGGTTGTGCACTAGGTGAGGAATGTGATTTCCACTAATAACCCTTCACTTAAGCCAAAAAAATATATGGTATGGGATATACTTGAGTAATTGAATGCATTCAACATTCACTCAGTCCTAAAGGAACAAAACAGTCATGTTGATAGACTAGCTGCCATAAGAGCCCAATTTCACACTCTAACTACCATAAAGGAAGAAGGAAAGCATTCTCATATTAAGGTTATTATTAGACCTTTTATACCTAATAATTAAGTGTCTTTTCAAGTGTTTTAAAGTGACAAGAACATCACATTATTGTTATAAAATGAGGCTAAGTTTTCTTTAAGAAACCAAGGGAGGCTCTAAGAATAGTTGGGTGACCAGATTATAAAAGTAAGGACCAATTAGATACCTAAGGGTTTGGTGAACTTAGAAAGAATATTTATAAAAAATGATCAAAAGAGGAAGGAGAAAGTGAGTATATCTACAAAATAAGAGAATTATGAAATATTCTTGATCTTCAAGGACAAACTCCTCAAACTAGGCAAAGTATGTTCTACACCAAAAAAGAAAGCATTCATTTAACTATGTAGAGAGTTTCATGATATATTTGCTTGAGAATATAAGGACCTAAAAATATTTGATCCTAGAAAAGAATATCATACCATATAGTTGGAACCTAGAGTTAAACTGATTAGATATAATTAAAGACCCATTAACCCCAAGGTTGAGAAACTCGTGAGGTTAGAGCTTATCAAACTCTTTGAATCTAAAATTATATTTCCCATCAAGCATTAAACATAGGTAACTAACCTTGTACCTTTTATAAATAAGAATGGGTAGATAAGGCTTTGTGTAGACTTTAGGGACCCTAATAGAGTGTCTTTAAACTACCACTATCCTCTACCCTAAATGGAGTATATTTTACATATAGTTTCATGTTCTCAGTGTTTATGTCTTCTAGATGGCTATTCAAGATAAAATAATATTTTATTCAATAAAGATGATTAATTCAAGATAGAATTTATGATCAAATGGGGGAAATTTACTTATAGTAAGATGCATTTTAGTTTATCTAATGCCAGTGCCACTTTATAGAGAGAAATGGACATGGTTTTTAAGGGTTTGAGCAATGAGATGGTACTTGTTTATCTAGATGATATAACAATATTTTCCAAGGATGTAGATGAACACATGAAAAATTTAAGGTAAGTGTTTTAAATATTTAATCAATATGTGGTATTCTTAACCCAAGAAGTGCATCTTTGTTTTTCATGAAGGTAAGTTCTTGGGACATATTGTTTCCAAGGATGGTCTAACCCTTGATCTCGAGAGAGTAAAGGCTATCATGGGCTTACCATTTCCTTTGAAAAATAAAGGTCTTCAAAGTTTCTTGAGAAAAATAATTTTTTAACAAGGTTCATACCTAGTTTTGCATATTTATTAAAACCTATCATGTCTATTCTTAAGAAGAGCTAGGCTTTCTGTTGGACCAAAGAGGGTAAGAGCAGTTTTGAAACCGTAAAGAAAGAAATTGTAGAATCTCCTACCCTTGTGAATCTTAATTTTACTAAATACTTCATGCTGTATTCATTTAATAACCTCCATACTATCTCATCTATACTAATGCAAAAGAATCATGAGAGTGTGGAGTAGCCAATTTCATGCTTTAGTAAAGGTTTAGAAGAATATGAAGATAGATATACCTTTGTAGAGAAGTATGTCCTTGTTATTATAATAGGAATAAAAAAAATTTAAACATATGGTGTCAAATAACAAGATTCATGTCATGGTCTCTCATCCTAGAGCCAAGGAATTTATTTTGAGCAGAGACCTTAGTGAGAAAAGTGAAGGGTGGATCACTAAGGTGATGGAGGACGATGTTGATATCAAATTGACAAAACTGGTAAGGGGTAAAGCCCTTTGTGAACATCTAATGTTAGATCTTCATGAATCAAAATAAGCTCTAGTCAGCCATGAGTGTTCGTAACTAGCTAGCCCATTACCTCCATAAGATTGGAAATAGAACATGATCAAATTTATCTAAAATTGTGAGTACCTTGATAATATGAATAAATCACAAAGGAGGTATTTTTTAGTGTAATCTATCCCATTTTATCTTATGAATGACATGTTATTTAGGAGGGACATCAAAGGTGTGATATTGAGATGGATTGACAATGACCAGTTCATAGTGTTACTTAGGAAGTTCCATAATGGGATAACATGAGTTAATTAATCTTTAAGAACCATAACTGCTAAGATCATGAGGGATAGATAATATTGGCCCAACCTATTTAAATATTTCCATACTTGGGTGAGAAGGTGTGAACAATGTGCCTTCTTTATAGGAAATTAAAAGCTTGTAGCTCTTCCTCTAAGGCCTATCCAAGTGGACTAACCATTAATGCAATGGTGTCTTGACTTCATTGGTATGATAAATCTACCATCAAGTTATAGTCACAAATGGATACTCATAGTAACTAATTATTTTACCAAATGGGTTAAGGCAATATCATTGAAGGAAGCTAATGAGAGTGCCATCTTGGAGTTATATGAGAGCATCATAATGAGGTTTTGCACCCATTATACTATCATTTCAAATAATTCTCTTGATTTTAAGGGTGATAAAATAGATAATTGGGTAAATAAAAATGGGATATTCTTGATCGCTTCATCCAATTATTACCCTCAAGGTAATGGGTTGGCTAAATATATAAACAAGAACCTAATTAGAATCATTAAGAGAACCCTAGAGCATAACCAAAGATCTTGGCATACTAAACTAAATACAACCTTATGGGATGATAGGATAACTCCCAAGAGGTCAATAGCGAATTCTCCTTTTGTTCTTGTTTACGTAAGGGAAGCTAGGCTAGCCATATCTCATGAGCTATTAGCCTTGGTATTAACACACCAACTAGAGTTGCTTAAGAACACTCCCATGGAAGTGAGATTGATATAACTAATGAAGTTACAAGATACTAGAAGTAAGGATCATTAAGGCATGGAACATCACAAGGCACTAATGAAAAGGTCTTTTAATAAAAAGACAACTCTAACATTATTTTAAGAAGGTGACCTAGTATTGAAATGGGATGAAGATAGAGCTAATTTGGGTAGGTATACTAAGTTTGATGCCCTATGGAGTGGACCATATGTCATCACCAAGTGCAAAAATAGAAATTCCTTTCAGCTATTAAAGATGAATTCAGAAGAACTTCATATCATTATGAATGGGATATAATTAAAACCCTACTATTAAGAGTTGAAGTTCTATCTTGTAAATATTAGGTTAGGTGTGTGTTTCCCTTCTTGTTGTGTTGTGTTCCAATAAGTGTTCTTAGCACATATGTGTTTTCATTAATTATTTATTTTGTGTTTCCTTCCTATTTTTTCTATCATTTGGTGTGTTATTCAAGGTATTTTATGTGTTAAACTTGTACATGTGACCCCGTAGCCAAATGGACAAGATTAGGAAATTGTTCATAGCATAGCAAGCATGCCACACCTAGGAAACTGCTAAGAATGTTGACCATTTTTTCCCTTATGCCAAAATGGGTCAACCCACTCTAATCAAAATCTTATATAGGGGATTTTTATAATGTTATAGGGTATGATACAACTCATGTGGTGTCATTCCTTATGACATTCTATTTTAGTCATAGTCTATCTTGGTCATTGTGTCATTTGATGTCTAAGGGACCATTTTAGAGTCATTTTATGAAAGTGGTATGTCTTCATGGTGATCAATGTATTTAAGTCATAGATCAACTTACTAATGGATGAGTAGAATGAAAGTGTTTTTGAGACCCTATGGGATGCCAAGGGTGCTTGGAATGACTTAAGAAGATCCTAATTTTCATCTAATTCTTCATTATATTCATCTAGACATATTAGGTCTAGTGGTAGAATTCTAAGTAGGGTTTTGATGATGTTATAATTTCCATGTGAGGATGAGTTAGGGAGAATCAATCATATGGGTTTGTTCACTTTTAAGCCAAGATAATATATAACAAATCTCAAGTCCTTCACCCAAGTGCATCCAAAGTTATGGAAATATTAAGTTGGCCTCTCAGCCACTTCCTACATGTTTTTTCACATAGCCATTTTATCAAAAGGTTTAAGCAGAGCCAAGTGAACATATTTATGAAGATATATTTCACACATGTGGTAGTTATAGAAGAAGATGGTCACATGGGTTTATTCATTTTTGTCCCTAATTATTTTATTTCAAGTCCCAAGTCCTTTGCTAAAGTACAAATCAAGTTATACATGTGCAAAGTTGGGCTCCCAATCATTTCTTTGAAGTTTCCCATACTTAGTTGTTTGAGTTTATCTATCATGGGATGTCATGCATAGGCAGTTATGAACCATCTTTCTTCAACATTGAATATCTTCACTTGAGAAGCTCTTGGGACCCTTACATCAAATGGGTTCATCATTTTTAATAGGAAGAGAATCTCTCACAAATTTGGGACCTCCATGTTTTTCATGATTCAATATCTAAGATTTCAAAGTTGGTAAAACAACATAATATGTTTGCAGAAACATCAAGTTAAAACTTGAGATATTATCTAATTATGTTTAAATTTAATATTCTATGGGTCATTAATTAAATTCTATAAAATGATGAATAATGGTTGGAAGGAAATCAAATTTAAATATAGATCAACTAAGTCCTTTTTATCTTAAATATTATGATCATGTGACCACCAATGATGGTTGCACAAATGTTAAAATATGTCCCATAAACTATTAATTTTAAAAGTAAGGACTAGCCATTGGATATACAATAATCTTTCTAATTCAGATCAGTGGTTCTTTCTCACTCATACATCTCAATCCAATAATATGAGATGAGTCAAATAGTTAGTGAGCTTGAGGGGTCAACACATGGCACAAGCACATGAAGCTACAAACTGACAACAAGATCCTAAGGATTAATGAATGTTTGCCAAGTGGCACTAAAAAGGAAAAGTTTGTCATTTAAAAGAAGATATGAAGGTTCATTTTCACTCAAACCTAGTAGATATGATGGTATGAGATTAGTTGTGGGATCAAAGATCTGAGTTAAGTCTTTATTACTGATTAAAACAAAGGTCAACAAGTAGTTTTGATGGGGTAAAGTAAGCAAAAAGTATGAAGCCAAACTTGAGTATGGTTTAATTAGATCCAAAGATAAATGTTTTGAATGATTTTATTGAAGTAAATATGTATAACCAAATGGTTTCATCTCTAAGAACAACTTCCTAAAAGGGACCACATCCCTCCACTATATACATTATGACAAACCAGTTTGGAGTGGTTTAGCATCAGGATAAGGCCCTAATAGTTTTATCTAGTTATTCTAACCATATTGATGTATTGATGATAGAACCTAGTCAAAATGCTTGATTTTACCATTAAAACCTTCAATGAGGAACAAAAAAGTAATATTGTAACTATGTAGTAATTTAAAGTGATGGGGATCAATTAAATGACCTAAAAAAATGTAATTTATGGAAGCAGTTATAACTGCAACTAAATCATTCCAACGGATCAATTCCCCTAGAGATAAGGCACTTCTCTCTTAATTATGTTCTCCTATAAATATAACCCTTGAACTATTTCAAAATAGTTCCAATCCAGGTATGGAAAATCCCTACTAGAATGACATCATATTGTGCCTTTGAACATTAATGCATTTTTTATTTTTTAGTTCCTAGATAATTGATTGAGTGTTCAAGTGATGTTTGGTGGTGCAAAGTGATTACTCTCTATCTTTTTATACCCTTTTCCTTTCATTGTTTAGGGAGATTCATATTCTAAAAGGCCATATGAAGTGTTTTCGAGTGTATGGTCCTATCTTTAAAGTGTATAATGAGCCTTAGTGTTTTCAACTAGCCTATGGTTCACTTACCTTGGATAGATCTCATACATCTTGCCTTCATATTAAAATACTTGTTTTATAATATATAGGTCTTGGAAATCAATACTTACATATTGTTTCTTAGTGTAGGAAACTATGATGGTCATATGGAATACATCTTTATGTATCACCCCCTAAAATTATATTTATTTCATGTAACTTATAATTCTTTTCCCATGAGAAAGTAATAACATAGGATTAATTATTTCAAGATACATATAAGGAGATAGCCTTTAAACTTAGAGGACCACTTTCCACTGTAGGTACACCCACATACCAAGAAGTGTTCCCATGTTGTCTAAATATGAAGGAGGCTTGCACACCCTCTTCTAGGGTGAGATATTTGGGGACAACACCTTCTTGCATGACTTTAGTTTGATTGAGTTTCTAATTGTGTGAGTTTTTCTTCATGTATCCCTTTCCTTGGTTTGTGACATTGGGTTTCACACTATGTACAACTTTTTCCTTGTGTGACATTGAGTTTTATTAATTTTTTTTATTATATACATCAAGGCCATGACATTGTGTGATTATGAGTAGATACATATACCTTGTCCCTAATCTTGTGGTATTTTGATCCATATTACATTATCTCTATTTGTGTATGGTGCCATGATCCATATCATGCACCTATTTTTTATTTTATTATTCAATGATTTAAATACAAGTGAAATTATACTACATTCCTAGTTGATGCTTTTCTCTCTCTATATGACCCTTGTATGATTTAAATTTCATGTTCCATATGCCTTTAAAACATAAAGTGTATATATGGTGACATGTTATCCTTATATTATCACATGTTTTTACATGATCATATATTTTTTATATAGTATGATGTATTTATATCTTTATTTAAGATGAGTGACTCAAAGGTTACATCCCTCACCTCAAAATGGCCACATAAAATGGAATTTTCATAGTGGTTAAGCCTTTACATAAGAAATGTTTTCATATTTTTGTATCACATTATATGATTCACTTAGTTTACATGGGCACAATTTATAGGTTTTCTCCACATATGTAGGGCATGTGTTAGGAACTACATTGGTTAAAATTATATTTTCTAATTATATAAGTTAAAATATGGGTTTAGGGTCCCTTTACCTTAAAAAGATATCAAAATATATATAGGAAAAATAATAAATACAAAAATATATAGAACCTAAAAACCATCTAGAAACATTGACTTCAGCTAAAAAGATGGTAAAACATGACAATAAAATGAGAGAAAACCTAGAAGCTATACGAAGCTAGTCTAAGTCCTTAGACTCAAAATATAGGACCATTTTTTTAGTCCCCATATTATCTAATCTATTTTCCCTACCTCTAGTATATTTTACTATTGCTTACACATATTCCATGATAGACCTCTTCCTCTTCTACCTAACAGACTTAAACTACTCCTTATGTTATTCAACATCCATCTTGGATTCATCTCCTACACCAATATATCTAGTTCTTTCTCCTTAGGGGGTTTGATCATAAGTTTCTTATTCCTATTTATCCTACTGAAATTCACCCATACCTAAGGAAAAATCACTAGAGACTAACAAACTTTTGAGCTTCTCAAACTCATTAAATATTTCCATCCTCAAGAGTTTTTGAATTGTCATCTTTGTTTGTAGCTTCTCAATAGACTATTCAATCTCCTCTATTTTTTTGAAATTAAAGGAGGCCTAACCCATACTTGTTATGGGTGTCTCTACTTTAGGGGTCCCTTTTGGATTTCATTAGGGTGAAAGTTTCCCTAAAAATTCTCTACTCCAATGAAAGCATTTTGACTCCCTACATATTCTACTTGTAGTTATGAGAATAAATCATCCTCCCTTTCAAATTTCTCCTACTCATTTTTAATGAGAATATCCTCCATTAAAACTTTGGTCTAAATGGGTTCCCCCTTTTTACCAAGATCAAGTTGAGTCCTTTGTGTATTATATCAGCTTAGTGGTTATATTTGAAAATATTAATAAGAACTTCCCATAATTTGAGAAGAAAAGGGGTATACTAATTAGGTTGCCCCTAAAGTGGTTGAGGAGTAGACAATGGTGAGATAATATCATCATGTTCTTCCCATCAAGGGTGATGTAAATAATTATCTGGAGGCACACATCTAGACACTTCTTGGGGATGTCCTTAGTAACCATTTTTGGTTAGACAATTTGGGATTCTTTTTCCATTGTTGTAGAAAATTTTAAAAAAATTGTCCTTCTTCTTTTCTTCTTATAATGCTTTCACACATGAACAATCCATACCTATGATGTTGCTTATAACTTCTTTGGTGACCATGAGCTTGAGATCATGCATTAAATCCTCTCTATCATTCTAGCTACAAGTAAAGTCTATGGATATATCCATGTCATGGCCTACCAGTCTCTCCATGTAACTAATGATCCTACCCTTAACCATATTTTTCAAAATTTATGAATCTTATTTCACTTTATTAGAGGATATTAGCTCTACCCAATCATGGTCACTTCCTATCCTTGGTTGTTTGATTTTGTTTCCCTTTTAAAAGATGGGGACCCTAGCCATTAAAATTAGATATATGTTGAAAGTGATTGCATTTGAAATATTAGATATTAATGTGAAATAAATCCAAACATGTAATTTCTTAAGGTGTGGAAAAGACATGATATCCTTACACATGTAATATTTCCTCCTCCTTTGCTAATTGTATTTAACAATGATGGACACCATAAAATCACACATTCGATTGTCATTTGTCAAGCTCAATGAAAGGGATCACATTAATATGAAATGCAACATCACCTTTCCAATGGGTGAGGGATCCACTAAGAACCCCTATATTTGCCATTTTATTTGCACATTTATCACCTTCTCCATAAACATGATCAATGAACACCCTTTTGAAGAAAGTAACATAATTTTGAGCATCTTCAATAATATTAGTTATATTCTAAGAGGATTGGGAGGAACCTTTTAGACATTTTATGATTCTCCAAACCCAACTTAACTTCAAAATATATGCTCTAAAATTCATTCATATCTTCCACCATATGATTGGTTTGGATCACTAGAGGTGCTACATAGGCTACCATGATATTCCCATTATAATCCTAGATAACACCTTTAGTTCTTGCAATTCCAAGGTTACCTTTAACTACTTCATCAAAATTCAATTTATACCATTGAGTTGGATGGTAGATCCACTTGATATTCAATCTATATACACACTACTTATGAGAATATGTAGGGATTTCACTATTCAACAAGTGGAGATTCTAAGAAAATTTGGTGGAAGGAGGATCATCAAAGATGGAGGCAAAGGTTAACCAAGTCTCTTTTACAAGGGCCAAAATTTTATTGAAATTTGGGGAATTATTAAGGTTCTAATTAAAAAAATGGCTGAATTCCTTGAAATCCAAATTATCCAAAAAATGTTAGGAAGAGAAATATTACACTATAATTTTAGAAGATAATCCCAAGGTGCCTTACATTGATAGATCATATCCTTTATGGACCCAGGAGACACCCAAGATTAATTAGATAAATTAAAGAAACACTAAAAAATGGAGGAAGAAAAATAATGGGAAAGGAAGATATGATTAGTAAATTTAGTCTCTTATCTACATAAATCAAACCTATTAGGAATAAGAATTCCCCTATCCACTGTTAAGATTTTATTATGAGCTACCATTTAGAAGAAAATAGTAACCTTAGGGATAATATTTTTAATCCAAAACATTTACATAGGTTAAATTTTTATCAAATTGATTCATATTATCATATTTTGGGACACATTATCACATTTTGATAGAATGAAATATAAATTTATGACACTATATATTAGATTGGTACAATTTGGACATATTTGAGGACATTATGAGTATTCATGAAAAAATTTTGTACAACATTTATATTTTCATTCTAACATCATTAGCACCAAAGGTATCATTCTAAACATAAAATATATTCAAAATGGTTAATTGATTATATTTAAATTTACATATGGATATGGTTTGGGATTCCATTCCTTTCATATTAAGTTTCAAAAGTAATTTTCATTGATGTTTTGTGTCATTCAACAACCTAGTCATGAATCCTTCTTCCTAAGGGTTGGGGCATTTTTATTCCCAACATATTTCTTTAAATGATGTGACTTGCCTTAGGACATAATAATTATATGAAATTTATCAGTTGGGAATGATCACCCTGAATTTACAAATCTAAAAAAAAACACCTCTTCAAATCTTCAAAGGGGAACACAATTTACCTTATTACAAGTTTATTCCTTCCTTTATCCTTAAATTAAAAAAATTGTATTAATAAAATTTATTTCATATTTCAATTCATATATGGGCATTAATTAATGTATATTTCATCATAGTTTTTCATGGATAAAATTACACATTTAGATCCTTCTCCAAAATAAAAAGTGTATTCGCACACTTAGGTGCATCTCTTTATATTTTTACTCTAACATTATTTTTAATCTCAATAATATAATAAAAAGGGGGTATTTGTACACACTAAAATTTAGAATTATAAACTTGTAAATGTTATCCTAAATTTACCCTCACCCTACATTATTTGTGTGTACATAAATATATCTTATCACCCTTATTTTATAATCACTTTATATTTATTAATATGACCTTGATTTGATATCAATCACTTATAGGAATTCCATAGTCTTTGCATAACCTACTTATCATCATACTCAGATTATAATCATTAGATCATATTTTTTTCTTTCCATATGATTCAATCAAAATTCAAATAAATTTATAAATATGAAGGTGTCAATATTTGATGAATTCCTTCACCAAGAAACTATAAATTTTCAAATTAAAATTTTCTTTGTGGATATCCCATACATTTTTCATGTTATTGGCATGAGAAACTAGCCAAGGAGTTATATATTTTTACATAATAGTTTTATTTCTTACACAACACACAATAATTTAATAAATGAAATCATAGAACCTCCTTTTATATAGATTTTTGTCTTCTCTTATATCAAGTTTACACTTGTTTCTATTTTTGGTTGGAATGGAAAAGTGTCCTAAAAAAGATATAGTCTTGATATTGTATTAGCTTTATTCTTTGAATTAAATTTGCAATTAAAATGTTTGTTATATGCACTTAGTATGAATGATTTTTCATATATGAATTAATTTATATAAATCCATAAATTTTCATGAACATATTAAGTCTTGGCCTACCTAGAGTCATATTCTATAAAAATACAAAAAATCCCACTTTTGGGTCCATTTCACCTTAGGCTTGTGTATATTATTTGATTATTTTTTAGATTTTATACATCCTTTCATTGAGCACTTTAGTCAATTATTTTCTCCCATTAGAATTCATGAGCTATGTTATTGAGTGTTATTTTTTGGGCTTAGTTGATTTTTTGGATAGTTAGACTAAATTTGCTATACTTTGAGAGAATAGGTCTACTTTTTCTACTTAAATTATTTTCACTTACTCCATTTATATTTATTATTGGAATTAAGTGACTTATAATTTGTATGTTTTAATTCAAATATTATTCCATTTTATTCATTTAAAACTAAAATATGGCTTTTATATTGGCAAAGTGTTGATTTAACGTTTTTTATTTCTTATGCATTTTACCTTTATTTTAGTCTTATGCATAGTCATTTTTATTAATGTTTAAATTTAAAATATAATGGATACTTATTTAAATCCACTAATTAATGGTAAATTAATTCTTTCAAGTCCTTAGGCAAGTGATGATATATCACTTATCCCTCTTTCCCTTATTTCAGAATATTTTGCATTATCCATTTCTACCTAACTCTTCAAGTGCTCAGGAATGTGTTGTTTGGCACAACCTCACATCCTCACCTTCCTTAGGACTCCTCATTTCCTACAATAGAGATTAAAACCCTTGTATGAGTGAGATCACCCCACCAGGAATGATCCCATCTCCATAGCATGGGATCATGCCATGCTGCATGATCCTATCTAGTTAGGCCCAAAGATGGTATATTTCTTTGTAGTATTTTTTAAATCCCAAGGTGATTAGTATCTCAGTGCATGTAAAGGTCTCATTTCACTACAAACTTATATCTCATCAATCTAAGAATGTACCTAAGTAGACCCTATGTACATGAATGGATGCCACATGACATCAAACACTAACTGAACAAAACTTGGATTTACACATAATTATTTTATGAGATTGAATTTGATGTTTGTCTAGCCTATCAAAACTATCAATCCAAAAATTAACTTAAAACATTGCCTATCCAATGGTTTTCAAAATTTTATTTTGTTTATTTCCCTAAGTAATTTGTCCCTTTTCATTCCCATTCAAGGTATTTGTTTGATTGTTTGTATGGTTTCATATTTCAGAAATGGTAATTTTATATTTCATTAAGCTAAATATACCTAGGTTTTAATATCAAGGCTATTTTTATTCTCAAACACAAACACATTTTTCTTCCTTTTGGACTTAAATGCCTAAATTTTTATAATCTTATATCTTTTGACATAGTCATTTGCATTAAACTAGACCTATTCACTTTATTATTAGGTAATTTAGGTAGATTTATCCTTTGGTTATAATTTTTTTTTGATTTTAGTATATACTAAATTTATTATTTGTTTTGATTTTGTCTTTGACTTAGTCAATCAACTTTAATTGACTAACTATTTTTTGGTTCATGCTTTCTTCCCAAGTCATTTTTTTTTCCATAATTTAGACTCTAATGGTTACTCTTTATTAAAATTCTAATGTTCACTTTTATTTTATTATAGGCCCATATCTGGTGAAAACCTACCATTTTTCAAGATCACAAGGGCATACTTCAAAATTCCTTTCGAAAAAAATAAGTCTAAGTATCCTTAAAGTGTATGGGATCATGTCATGTGGAATGATCTTGTTTCCTTAGGTTATTAGGATGATTAATACATAGTGGGAAAACTATAAACCTTCCATATAAATTAGATGATTCCACATGGCATCATCCCTCTTTTTTATGATTTCACATAGCCCTTAAATACCAACACAAGACAACATTCACTATGGAATGGGGCACTTATTTCTATGTTAAAATTATCTCCAATCTAAAAAACATAAAAATTACCTATGAATAGGATATGTCCCAAATTTTTCATGATCTTATACATAATATTATAAAAACATATGTGGATGATCTCATTTCTAAATCAGAAAGTCACACTACCCATATATCTAATCTAGCCATCATCTTTGATCAATTAACGAAGTGAAAAGATAGACTTATCCCATATAAAGGTGTCATCAACATTAAATCTAGTAAAATAATAGGGTTATTGGTCTCTCTTCATGGTATCAATGTCAATCTCATTAAAATCAATGCTATATTCAACATGACCATTCTTCGCTCCATTCTAAACATTCATACTTACCTTAAAAATCTTGGGGCAATCTAATGATTCATCCATGAAATGTATTATCAGATATACTTTGTTATTTCCTTTCTTAGAAATGGTGATTCTATATAATAGACTAATACCTATAAAAATTCATTTAAAAACATGAAAGAATCATTTCTCTATTTTCCTACCCTGTAACCACCTTCCAATGATCATCCTTTGATTTTGTACACTTTATCTACTCCTATATTATTTGGGGAAATATTTACCCAACAAGATGATATTAAAGGATAATATGTTATTTATTATATTAATCAATGCCTCATTTATTAATAAAAATGTTATACTAAAGTATAACGTGATTTCATCACCATCTATTTTATAGCTAAAAAGATTAGTCACTATATGTTATATCAAACAACCTACATCATTGTTCATTTTGACCCACTTCATCACTTTTTATCCAGAGCATTTCTATTTGGAGATAGAATTATAAAGTGTATGGTTATCTTAATGTAATTTCACCTTTACATCATAATGTAAAAATCTATCCAAGGGAAAGTCATTTATAACCAACTTATAGTGGTACCCATACTCATTAAAAATCACCTTCAAGATAGGTTCCCTGATGATAACATTCTCTATATTGAAGGTCTCAATCAAGATATCTCTCTTAAAGATTACTTCCATAATTTCAATATTGATTTAGAGGCATGTAACCAAGAATATACCTATGTCATTATTGATACTACTTAATCCAAATTAATTATTGAATAGATTCTTGAAGTCACCATTGACCTATGTGAAGGCACCTACACCCTATACTTTGATAGTATCTAATGTCTCTATGGAGATAGGTCATGTTCTATTCTAACTAATCCTCATGGTAAAATATTCCATTTGTCATTCTGTCTAACCTTTGATGTTGCTAATAATATGGTAGAATATGAAGCATTAATATTAGGCATGAAAGTGACTCTTGACTTAGATATTCCATATCTTCATGCTTTATGTGACTCCCAACTTATCTGTAGATATGTTAAGGGTGAATACAAATTCAAAATTGAAAATCTTATATCTTATAATCAAATGTCTACCAACCTTGATAAAGAGGTTTTCTTTTTTACCATTGAGCCCATTTTAAGAGATTAGAACTCTATCACTTTCTTGCTTGTTTAGCATCCTTATTTCATCTGCATCAAGTACTTAGTGATTTCCAATTTCTTATTAAACTAATAAAGTCCCCATGTTATATATAACCATAACATTCACTTATTTGTCACATTGAGGTTATCCCTATTAGACATAACCCATGGTATAGAAACATTATCCAATTCCATAAACATCAAACTTACCCTTGGACATAGATTCTCATAAAAAGAATATAATTTAAAACTAAGATTTTAAATATGTCTTTTGATATAATACCCTTTATTATCATAATGTATAAGTCACCTTATTCTATTATGTAATGAAATAATAGGTCCCTCCTCTCCTTGAACAAGAACATGGGAGCATTTATGGTGGTCACTATAGAGAACATGCTACAACACAAATTATTGTGTATGGGATACTTTTGGCCTAACCTGAAAAAATATGATACCTATTTTTCTAAGAAGTGTAGCCCCTACCAAATCCATGACAATATAATCCATTCACCACTAGTTGGGCTCTAAACTGTGGAATCTCCTTAGCCATTTTCCACATGGGTATTAGGTATCTTTGGAAAATTACCTCAGTCATAATATGGTCATGTTTTTATCATCACCACTAATAAATATTTTACCAAATGGGTAGAATCCATCCCTCTTGTCAACATCTCAGGAACCACTAATTATAAATTTATCCTTAACTAAATCATTTGTTATTTTATATTTACCCATATTATCATTTATGATAATGGCATAAATTTCAAGAATAAGGACATGATTTAATTATGTGCTAAATTTAAAATATCCCACAAATTATCCAAACCTTACCATCCAAAATGTAATGGCAAAGTTGAGGCCAAAAATAAAATTATAAATTAAATTCTCAAAAATAACATTTGAGAACAAACAATGATTGGCATCTTTATTTATATCTTGCACTATGGGTCTATCATACTATCATCCATCATACCATAGGGGAAACACATTTCTCACTAGTCTATGCTTATGTGTTTGTCTTACCGTTAGAAGTTGAGCTTCCCTCATTATATATATATATATATATATATATATATATATATATATATATATATATAATAGATAGACAAGGTTAATTAATAATATCGAGAACATGAAGATGATCTTCACATAGTTCTTCATGGGGAATATTACCATGAAGAAATATATATATATATATATATATATATATATATATATATATTTCTTCATGGTAATATTCCCCATGAAGAACTATGTGAAGATCATCTTCATGTTCTCGATATTATTAATTAACCTTGTCTATCTATTCTTTAACATAACCACTAATACAAGGCTCATATCACAAAGAAACATAATAAAAATAGTAAAATCCACACTTTCAATGTTGGCGATCTAGTCCTTAAATTATACTATACCCATTATAAATTAGGCACATACACCCATAAATGGTTATCTCTTATTTAGTGAAAGATATTGTTGGTCCTAATACCTATTGGCTTCAAAATAATGAAGGCCATATTTTAAAAGGGCCCACTAATGCACAATCCTTGAAAAAATACTTTACATAGAAATTTCCTTTCTTATCATATTTCTTTATTATGTCATACAAACATTTCTTGTAGCATTTATTAATGGATCTCACCCTCTATAGTGGTTTCTATTTATACAAACCTTAGTTACTTCCATTGATCATTTGGTTTCTTTCTCTCATGATTTTCATTGTAATATCATAGATAGGACTTGATTTTCCTCATATTCCTTTCAATTTCATAAATTGAAATTTCATATCAAATTTGTTATTTTCCAGTGCATTTTACAACCTCTTGGGATTATGTTTTATGAGTTATAGTGTAAGACTATGGATAGGACCAAGTCCTCCTCACAAATACCATTTTTATCATTTATCACATACTTTGTTCACCCTTTTGGGTTATTATTTTGTGAGATTTAGTGTAAGACCATGGATAAGATGAGGCCCTCCTAATAAATACCATTTATTTTATTTATTTCACCACTTAAATTTTGCTTTTATGAGTTTTAGTGTAGGACCATGGATAGGACTAGGGTTTCCTCATGAAATTACCATTTTATTTTTAAAAAAATATTTGGTCAACTAAGTGTTCCTTTTTAAGAATGTTAATAAATGGTTACAAAATTGTGATCCCATATTATAAACTTTGGATTTGGTTTCTTCTATAGATAAAACTTGCAAAACACAATATATTAACATGTTTCCCTACACTTACATACATTTTTATGATAAGGATTCATACTTATATGTAATTATATCCCTTTTCAATTTTGACACATTTATTTTTATTTGAATTGATTCAAATTGTTTCATGTTCATCCCCATTTATTTCCTTTCCTTTAATTCCACTTTGTATAAACCAAGGTCAAAGTCATGATATCACTTTTATTTCACATGAATTAACAAGACTCATAGACACCATAATATCTTAGTTATCTTTATTATAAACTAAGTCTAAAGTTTTCAAATGATAATCATTTTTAGCACCCATGTTTGGTTCTACGAATTTGTATGGAGGAGGAATAGAAAAACCCATCAAAATTAAAAATATAGATCATTTAAAAATAAAAGATGGTGACAAAAAAGAAACATACAAATTCAAAAGTCAACATCACACTAAAATACATGATATATCTCCTATCTATAATTGAATCTTAGACTCCATATTTCACCTCATGATAGATATAAGGTCCATTGGGGTGTGATAGGCTAGTAGATTGGAATAGGAGAATTCAAAAAAGCTACAGTGCTACCTACTTTCTCTAGAAAGTACCCAATCTTCACAATATACTGATGGCTCTATAAAACAACCTAAGGAATGGGGAACATGTTATGGGAAGGTGGGTACATTTTAATTTACATATTTATATCCTTCATCAGATGATACTCTTACTTTATTTGATAACCTCAAATTTATGTGGTTAGTAATATTGCTTTAGAATCCTTAGTGTCAAAAGTCCTCTTGTTTTGACAAACTTAATTTTTAATGTCTTGACTTTGATAAATATTTTATCTACCTTGATTTTCACTTCACTTCACTTCCCCCACTACCCATTTAATTTATCCATGGATAGGCAAGCTTGATTCTAAATCTATTTTCACACTTTTATATTCTTTCTTATTTTGTTAAAAACATGCTAACACTACATTTTTTTAGTTTTATCTATCTTTAGAAAAAACAATATGCTTGAGTAAGTATGGATTATCTGTTTTATACCATTTATTTAAATTTATAGAATTTCCTTCATTTGTATGATTTTTTTTATTATCACTCCTTTTTTTAGATAACTACGTCTATTCCTATATTTTGTTGTACCACTTTTTATGGACAACTACATTCATTTTTATATTTTTATTGTACTTCTTTTTTCAAGAAACTATGTGGTATTGGTCTATGGTTTCAGGTCCCTATAAAACCTAATTTTGATACTATTTTATAGTAAGTTTTAGGAATGTTCTTCTTGTTGGGTGTTATCACTTCATCTTTCTTTCTTTGTTGAAGGGTTTCAGGGTCCCTTCAAAACCTGTTTTTACCTTAATCTAAAACTATGTGCATCTCTATTTTTTAATACTTTTTCCATTGTTCAGTGAGGTTGTATTGTTACTTCTCACTAACCAATGTTGTTTTCCCTTTCATGTAATTTTTCCATTGATGATCGAGTAAGGATTTTTACTACTCACTCATCAATGTTGTTTTACCATTTATTTCCCATATTTGTTTAAGGATCATTACTAATTTCACATTGATGTTTCATTACAATTTTTAAAGGTATTCTTAGTTTAACTTGGTTTGTTTACCTTTTTTACTTAAGGTTGACTTATTTGAGTTTTTTGGTCATTTAGTAGCCTTGTATTTTTGGTTCCCTAATTTACTCTAATTTTGGCTTGGTCATTTAGTCCTAACTTATCATTTATCAACCTAGCTTATCAAATTTCCAAGTATGCCATTTCTAAACATTTTAGTTATTTTGGCTTTTCTACATTTGTTTGGTTTTACTCTTTATTTTGTATCCTTGGGTTTGTCCACAATAGTCTTTATGCCCTCCATGATCAAAACTATAAACATAAAAAACAACAATCCAACAATAAAGGTAACTCAATGTATGCATACATTACTTTTTTTAGTTATTCAATTTAAATTATCTACTTTAAATTATTTTATGCTTTAAAATATGATAATTTATTTATCTTCCACATTGTGTGTTGTTATTCTCTTTTCTCAAAGCACCATCTCATGTTGCACCTATGTGACACATGATGAACTTCTTCAAGTAGGACATATGCATACACATAATATTTTTAAAATTTATCAATTACTGATGATTTATCTCCTAAAATGACCTATTAAGGCTCAACCTCTCTCAGTAGATCCCTTAAAGGGTGCACTAAGAAAGGGGTGGGTAGACCATTGGTGATTTTAAAGATTGTTGTCCCCTATAAAACCACTTGCAATAAATATAACATTCTCTTATACATCTCACTAAGCTTTTAAACCTCCCTTACACACTCTTCCAATTAATTCACCATCATAATCATCCTCTACCTAAGCCAAAAATTCTTTTTGACATTTACCAAATAATGTCAGCCTAGGTTAACCCTATAATTAAATTAATATTAGCATGTTATGGGTCTTAATTGGCCTTAGCTGACATAGACCAAAACCTAAATTTCTTTTATCAATTAATGATACAAGATTAAATTGGGCTAACATTATCAACAAAACTTTAAGAAAGGTTTAGGGTTAGATTAATTTATATATACATATCCTTTTTTCCATTTATTATATATAGAGAGAGAGACATAGTTAATTATTGATTTGTGCTTGTTTGCTATATGTTCTTCCACCATTCTATTTGAGGAGTTATTACTTAGGTTTTATACTTGGAGAAGAATATTTCCTTGTGTAAATGTCGTAGATGCTTTGGCCTATCTTAGTGATTTTTACAAACCACAATAACCTTTTGAGAAACACCTTTGGCCAAGAGAGATATTGAGTCTTGATGGGTTCATCTTTAAGGTAAGTATCACTAACTATACTCCTCTATTTTAGTATATATAAGTAGCATAAGTAATGGATTTTGAATTTATTTATCTCTCCATGCATTAAGGTTATATATATACATATATTGATTATAATTAGTCTATGCATGTCTACTTTTATATTTATTACCCCCATTTTGTACCACAAACTTTGGTGAGCACTAAGTTAGATTTTAATTTTTTTATATTTTCTTTGAAAATATATAAAACATCAAACCTTGATAGGGTTATTGCATTGTGTTTCTTGACTAGGGGATTTGGAACCCTCTCTATTGACATCATTATGTTAAGGAACCCCTTGGTTAGGTCTAGTGGATCCATCTTGGTCAAGACCCTAATTTTCTAAATGTACCAATAAGTAGAAGTGTAAATTTGATTTATCTTATTCAAACTAGGATTTATTTATAGATAAGATAATTTTTTCATTATATATAGGAGCTGCCTAAGTAAACTACCAAAACAAGGGATGGGAGGTGAGCTCCTCAGATTTAGCATTGTAGGTGAACTTGGGACCTTGCTTGTGGATTATCTATCCTTTAAAGATTTTTTAAATGTAAATGTTTCTGTAATTAATTATTGGCTGAATTAAATCCATTTTAATGTAATATTCAATTTCTAACCACCGTGAAATATAATAAATTAAAATCAATGTATATATTATGAGGTTTCATGAATTATTATTTTAATGAAGTTCTAGTGGAAAGACGAAAGAAGAAAAACATTCAAATAAATTTTAAAAAATAACATTAGAGTGCATAAATTTTATGAAATTTAAATGTGTACTAATTTTTTTCTTATTTTTTATCTTAGTAATATATAAATATACCTAGATTTTTTTCCTATTAGATCTTATATACTATGCTTTTACATTGGCCGTAAAAAGGCTACTTTAAGTTTAATTTTTTTTCATAATTTTAAATTTTTCAAAACTTATATACATTAATTATAGTGATAATAATGCTTAATAAATATTAATCTATGGGGAGGGAAATGTTGTCGTGGATGGTTTATCAAACATTAGTGTCACTAGATCTAATTTAATCATGTGGATTGGTCCCACCAACATCCCCCCTATATCACCCCCTTATTGTTCATGATTTATAAAATTTACCCATTTAACCAAGGTTAAAAAGCACAACTAAAAATAGATATCACACCTAATCCAAGATCACCCACATTAATTTTCATGATGGTGACACTCATTTCAAATTTTTGGATGGTATATGTCATATTGAACATCATAAAAATTATAGTAGTTAGATAAATCAAAATTACATCAGCTCAACCCTTTACTCCATACTCTAAATTTAACACTACTCAAGTAGTAATAATAATAAATCCATGGAAGGTGACAAGGATAGGTCTAAGTCAATCTCTTACACTAAAATACAAATGAATCATAAGGTCTAGAGGGAACTCAAAAAATGGCGTAGAAACAAAGACAAGTCATGTTCAAGGGCACTAGAGTCGACATCATAGAGGAGATGGTTGGGGAATTCATAGGTATGTCCTATGAGGGTAGTAAGGCCTTCACAAACAAGTGGAAAAAATAATATCTAATTTATAATTTCTTTGAAATGGACTTGGTCTTCTAAAATTATAAAAATATTTACCCTAGAGCCAATTTTGCAAGGAATTTGTTGGACATCTCTCTCTAGGTAATGAAATATTTAACTTTAGAGGGAAAATCTAATCACATATTTTCATATTACTTATTTTTACTAAACCACTTCAAGGGATACTATATTAGTCTTCCTTAATACCTACTCGTGTCCCTTGAATGTTCTACCTTAACCTCTCCAGAAAACCCTCCTCTGACCTAATACACCACGGGTTAATCTTCCTCCTCACCAAAAAAAGAGAAACTATTGAGGGCCATTGGGATCATCCCAGGTGAAATAAATAATGTAAAAGGTTCAAGGGATGTCTTATAAAACTCTAAAAAATACAAGGAAGAACCATCTTCACCTTCCCCTAACCCTATCTTCACACCCCTTCTTTAAGATTATAAAAATAAGGGAAAAATAAATACCCATGACTCTCCCTCGAAATAAATAAAATTAAAAATAAGGTTTCATAATTCTAGAGGTCCCTAGGGTATAAAAAACCCTAACTTTGAAATTGATGAGATGAAGGTGATAAGAGATATGAGGTGAGGAGATGATAGAGAATTAGTGGAACTCCTCGAATGAATTAGATATGAACTTATAGAATTACATAATAATTTATAGGTCATGGGATGGAAATTGGTCCCTCTAATGAAATAATAAAATACCCTAAAATTGGATTTAGATAGGATGAGTGAAGTTTGGTGAATCCTATGAGGATTGAAAGTAGTAGACACATGACAGAGGACACCCCCAATAAAAAATGTAAGGAAACCATAACTATCAAATTAGTAAAATCCCATACAATAATACAAAAGAAAGATAATACAAGACATAAGAAAGATAAGGGAGAATTCAATAGAAAATAATAATGGTGGAAGGCCATAACATCTAGACTAGAGGAAAAATCTAGTAATATCAAGTAGAAAGATAGTAGTAACAAAAAAGATTCATCAGGTGCTAACAAAAATGATGGATCCAACATGCCCTCAAAAGAAAAAAAGTATGTGTCCTATTTATCAAGTCCTATTTTTTTAGGTTCTAATTTTTTTAGAAAGTTTGTGAAAATCTAGCAGTCAGTTAGCTTGCTTGGCCTAGTTCTATTTTATCCTTTTTTGTTTGACTCTACTTATTTAAATTCATGATTTTAGATCCTTATAAAACCTAAAATTCACCTTATCACACAAAAATATTTATTTATTTATCTTTTTTTGGATTATTTTATTTATTTATGGTTTAACGATTATGATTTTTTCAATATAAACTATTGAGTTTACTCTAGTTCCCCTTTTATAATTTATTTAAACTTAAAGTAGTTTTTATACATTTGAAATGTGGAAAAGATTCCTCTGATAATAAATTTATAATATTTATGACTTGTTTTAATCAATTTAATGAATTTTAGGCTTATATTTTGATCTCTATTATTCTTTTAAAATTAGGTTCTTGTAGAATAATTAATAGTTAAATAGGGACCTTGTTTGTAGGGTAAGTACCCTTAACTGAAAGGATGCTCTCAACCTTAAATAATGGCCTTATATGTGACCATGAATTATTTATTATTATCCCAAAGGGTGAGTGTTGGGTATGTGGTGACTTCCATAGTATCTACATTGATGGTGATATATGAGCATTTCCATAGCTTAATCTATCATCTAAAGGGAAGGTCACATGGATTTTAAACCACACTATTACCCAAACTATAATATTTATGAGGTCAAGGGGTAGTCAATTTTTTTTACCACCACCTAAATATTGGGTTATTAATTTTACTATATATTTTTCATTTAATATTTTTTAGAAAAATTTACAAACTCTTAAGTTCTATATAGTTCAAATCTAAAACATTTTTACAAAATGGTACTTGTTTTGTTTGATAATTTTAGGATATTAAGGGACTAGGGTGGAGTGACGTAGAAGGTACCCCACTTAATTTTTTACCCTTTTATAAATATAAGTTGTAGGAAGATATATAACATTAATGTTTTAAATATATGGTTTATTTGTCTAAGAGATGTCCTTTTTGACATTTTTGACATTTGTGGCATCTTGGAAGCTGAAGACATGTTAAACCAATAAGGAACCCTCCTTATCTTCTTACCCTTTAAAATTGAACCAAAAATAAAATAAAGAATCTTATAACAAAAAATAATTTCTTATTAAACTTGGCTTTATAGCCAAATATAAAATAGAAACTTATAAAGTGATTTGAAACATTTATTTCCTTAAGGATTTCTTGTGTTTCTTCACCTTGAACAAATTTGATATCAAGATAGAAGGGGTGAAATGAATGAGATGGAGTTATACATCCTCAAGGAGATAATAAAAGACATTTTATATGCATTTTGAGGTTGTATGATCCCTTCTTGATGAAAAAATTACCTAAAAGTTAAGTAAAATTAAAAATAGCTTTGAGTTTTCCTTAGAGTGTGATTTTATCCTTATGATTGGCTAGACTTTATCAAGGTATATACTGAACATCATTGATATTTTGGAGTAGTTGTTTAAGATAGTGGTTTCTCAAACCCCCCTCCTTTTAGTTGATCATCGAATTTAGACCTTAGGGATATGAGGCTTTCTATATTTTCTTAGAGTTATAAGCTAGTTTGAGAGATTATAGGTTTATTACAGAAAGGGATACAATAAGGTTATGTATCCAATGTGTGACCAGTTTCACATTTCATTATATATTGTTTAGGCATGCAAGTTTATTTTGAATAATTTCACATATTGTGCCATGAATATGGCTAACCAATGAAAAATGAAGTTATGTAAAATTTGGATTATACATTATATTAAAAAATGTTTATTTTATGAGGTTTTGATCATGCTAACTTTTGGGCATGACATTTTGGTATCATAGATTTATTTTTAAAATGATAGATTAGGGTAAATTTTGACATTTTTAACTTGTCAATTCTTGATGGATTTTACTATTGGTAATTTTGGGTTCATTACTTTTGATTTGATATAACACTTGTACTTTCCATGTGTAGTATAACATGTAAGGGATGAATGCTGATACAACATGACATTGATGATGTTATTGATGCACCTATATTTCCATAGGGAATGGTAGACATTAGGACCCATATTATTCATTCCATGCAAAAAAATGTCTATAATATTACAAGATATAATTCCAACTATACAAGAGGTTTATGATGGGAACTCTTTGTATCTATCATGGAGTTAGTAGAGATCATTTGATGGAGAGAGGAAGAGGACCCACAAACCAACACACTAGAGATCATCTAAATATAGAGTGGTTCTTATATCCTATAGCCCATAACACTCATGTGTAGAGGGAGATAACATGGAGTATTTGTATTGAGAGGAGTGTAAGGAGAGGTGAATTTATGGTCATACTCATATGATAACTCTAGGATATTTGGTCAAGAAATTGATTTGAATCCAACCACTAATTTTTTTATAGAATTCATGAAGTTCACTTGATGAGGCATAGCTAGGTAGATTTCACATATTCTTCACTCTATGTGATTATTATTATAATGATAGATCTAATATGGATGCTTACCTTCTAATAAGTACAAAAAAGATTTTATGGAAATATGAGGATTAGAAGCTCCATTTGATCACAACCACCATAATTGGGATATATTTAAAGAGTTTTTTAGATACCATTACATTTTACCAAGCTAAATATAGAGTAAGGTGGATGAGTTCCATCAGATTTAGTAGGGGAGAGGTATAGTGGCATGGTATGAGTTTCATTTCCTATACTTTTTTATAATATATGGGGTATTTTATATATAAGTATATTAAGATGAACCATTTTATTAGAGGCCTAGATGTAAATATATCTAGTGAAGTACAAATGCTCTCCCCACCAACCTTAGCAATCATGATGAAGAAGACTTATATTATAAAGGAGGCTTAAGGGAAGTCTTAGGAGGCTTCATAGATATTTAAGAGTAAATTATAGTCCCAACATGATGCTAAATCACATGGTGTATAATACACATATAAGGCAGGTTAGATACCTACCCAATTAACACCTAGATCCTCTTATCAACCATAATTGAATAGCCATAATGACTATAGTGCACATAAATTTAGGAGCGGTCAATACTAGTAGGTACTGAGCATTAAGATGAGGAAAGATAGGAAGTGTATCATATAACATATTGGGCTAATGTATATTCAATAGTATACATAGGTAAGACATTTAGAGTATATAACTATGGTTGTCTGGAGGACCATTGAAGTCACATCAAAGTTAGAGCAGGTTATGGGTATGTGTTACACTTATAGATCACCAAAACATTATGAATGATATTTATCTTAAATTATATTAGCTTTCACAAGGTATAAATATTTGATATTTGATAAGATAGTAGTGATGTGTGTTGAGGTCACAATATTTATGTAGTATAGAAAACCACTAACACGAGAAATATGTTATGGTCATTAAGATAAAATTTAAGATTAACAAAGTATACATTATGGTTTTATTTGATTATGGATCTTATGAATCCTTTATATCCCCTCTAGTATATACCATTTTAGGTTGGTGGATTCAAAATAACATAAGAGCTGGGAGGTTATGTTAGCCATTAGATCCAAGATGTTTGTTAGCTCACTAATGAGTTATTGTGTTCTATATTTTGGTGACTTCATCACTACTATTGACATACACACGACACCGTTGGGGACATATTTTGAGCGGGTTTGGATATGGATTGGCTCAATTATCATATATTAAAGATGTTTTGTCACAATAAGGTCATCAAGTGTGTTGATGAAATTGGGGCCATTATGATTATCTCATGGGTCAAGAGACCCATTTCTATTCAGATAATTTCCATGATGTAACTCAAGAAGATCATGCATACGAAAAGTCATATGTTTTTTATCATATAGTGTGATATGTTGGAGGAGATAAAGGTTTATTCATTTTATGATCATCCCATCCTTTAGGAAATTTTTGATGTGTTGCTAAGTGATTTTTCAAGGATGATCTCACCTTAAGAGATTTATTTTAAGACAGATCTTGTACACAGGGATTATCAAATATATAGAGCACCATATTGAATGACTAATTTTGATATTTATGAATGGAAGTTAGAGTTAGATTAATTATTATGGAATGGCCTTATTCATCCTAGTGTTTCCCCATGGGGATCCCTTGTTATCTTCATGAAGAATAAATAAAGATTCCTTAAAAAATTTGTTGACTATCTTTAGTTGAATAAAGTAATGATCATGAATCACCACCCATTATCTAAAATTGATGAGTTGTTTGACTAGATAAAAGTGTATACACATTATAGTTTTAAATTTAAAATTTATTAACACTTTATCTTTTACAAGAACCTATCAAGTCTCAATCTCTATGAGTGCATGGCTTAAAGGATTTACATAAAAATGGTTGGTAGACCTTTAGTACTTTGTAATATTGTTGGTCCATTTACCATTAGTTAAAATCAATATAAGTCACTTTTATCCAACTCCTTAATCAATTAAAATATGTTTGTACACTCTTATAAAGTGATTAGCCTTCTAAAATAGCCCCTAACTATCTATATAAATTTTAATTCATATTCCTGCTACATTATCTTGGTTGACCTTGTTAAGGATTGATTGCACATTATATAACTCTATTGGCCCAACTATCCTAGGTTGAGGCCTAATGGCACTTTTTCCTACCAAACAAGGTTGATGCAACTGACCTTGTTAGGTAAATTCATATGATGGTTTAGGGTCATTCTTTGGCTATAAATACCCCCTTCACTTAATTTGTAAAGATATGATCATTAATTTGACAATCACTACAGCTCATAAATCTAATTATACTATCATTTGAGGATTTCATTACTTAGGGTTTACCTTGGAGTAGTATCATTTATCTTGTGTAGGTATTAGATGCATAGGACAAGTCTTATAACATAGAGTGTATATATCCTTGTTATCCTTACAAACCATAATAAACTATTTTAAAACATTATTAGCTAAGGGAGAGATTGGAATACAATGGGTTCACTCTAATAAGGTAAGTATTCCTAGCTCTTCATTTTGATAGTAGATATTACACAACTAATGGATCTTCAAGTGTATTTATCCTTGCTTAGATTACTTATATATTGTTTTAATTATAATTATCTTTACTTGTTATATGTTTATAATATTACTCCCTTTTATTTCAAAACCTTTATTGACCACTAGATTAGCTTGTATGTTCATTTGGTAGATTAGATAATTTCCTTTCATTAATTTATAAGACGTAATTAGTGTTACTGCATAATGTTATTTGACTAGATATCTACAAAACTTGTACTTTGGTATTATGTAATAAGAATGCCTTAGTTAGTTTTAGTAGATTTTTAATTAGTCATAACTTTAATCTAAGAAAGTGTTACTAGTAGATTGTTAGTTGATTACCTTCTTCAAGCTTCGATATTACTAAGTAGGATAAGTTATATATATATATATATATATATCTTATCTCACTTGCATTAATTTTGAAGAACCTGATGTGAACCTAACCTTTATAGTTTTCAATTTTCATTTACAGTTAACTAGATCAAGCCTATAAATCTAGTTTCATAGTCTATGCATATGAGTTTCAACTTTGTCAAGCTTGTCATCCTAGTTCTAATTTCTTTCACAGGTTTTAAACTTCATCAAGTCTGTCGACCTAGTTCTAATTTTTGTTCATAGGATTTTAAACTTTATTGATAATGCTAACCTAGTTTTGATTTCTATGCATACATTTTTTAGTTTCATCAAGCCTATCAACCTAGTTATGCTTTTTATGTGTAGGGTTTATAATCTCATCCCATTGGATCAAGCAAATAAACATCTTCAATTATGTATTTCATTTTTATCTAACTACATCAATCTAATCAACCTAACTTTATTATCCTATTTTTTAAAGTTTTATTTAAACTATATTTATTATTTTTATTATATTAAATAAATTTTTTCAATTCCTTTACAATACAACAAACTCACATATATGACCTATTTAAATAATAATTCAACATCTTTAGGAAAAACTACTACATCAACCTGGTTGATGTTATTTTATATACCAAGTTCACTCTATAAATTTTAGTATTTCCAATTTCTCAATTTTTAAGAAAATTTTATTTTCTTTCTTTTTAGTTAAATTTTTATTTTTTCACTATTTTTATTAGTTTTTTTAATTCAATAAAATTGTACCTGCACAGCGAACTAGATCGACTAATTGAATCTAGTTTTGTGCCTATTTTTTACCAAAAAAATTAAGTTGACCTAATTGACTCTATTTTTTATAGTTTTTTTGAAATAAATTGAGTCAATCAACTTGAATTCATTTTACCTATTTTTTGTAACTTGATCAATCTACTCAATCTTTTTATATGTGTTTCACTTTTTATCTTAAGAAAATGAAATCAACCTATATTTGATAATAATTATAATAAATATACTTATCAATTGATTGATTATTTATTTACTTTTAGAAAATACAACTTAGCTTTTGAAATATTAACATTCACCTTTCTTTTTCACTTTATTTAGTTTTTCCTAGAAACTGTGTAATGGTAGTTTTAAAACTACTTAGATAATATCATGAAGGGTTATGTGATATTCAATTTATGGTATTTATCTATAATTTATTCATATAATGACATGAGGGTATTTCACCAATACTCATATCCATAATAAAAATCTAAACATGGTTTCTAATTTTCACATATCTCACAAAATTTTAAAAACTAATTGGATTTTCATTTGTACTGAAACTTAGGAATCTAATGATCCATTTGATTGTGTGGTACATTGGTTAGTAGTTAACATCAAGAAGTTACTTTTATCTTTCCGTTGAATCCAATTTTAGTGGCCTATGGTAATGTCACTTCCTCCATAATCAACACTCTGAAACATTAGTTTGACACTATCCAATGGACAAGCAAGTATTTTTGGAATGCTACATTATCAATCAAAACCTTTAGTATAACTTTTTGATCTTATTTTAAAAAAATTAACACCTAAATTATATATTTGTTTGTAATTTTTTTATATTATATGTTGTATTATATATTATATTATCCATATTTGATATAATTTCTATGATGTGTGTTTCAACTAGATCAACCAGCTCCACCTATTTGCTTGTGTGCTTAAGATTTATTTTTTATATTTAGAACTAAATCATCTAGATTCAAACCAATTAATTTTTTTCTAGATTACAAATCTAGATTGACCAACTCAACATAGTATGATTACATAATTTTTCTATTATTTAGTTTGTCTAATTATGTTAACCAACTTGATTTAGTATTTATTGGTCAACATACTTTATATTTATCCCAGTATTTTTCCTATTTAGTAATAAACTATATTGACCATCCTGATTGTGTATCTTATGGCTAACTTAGTTCATTTCTAGACTATGTTATTTTTATTATTAAAAAATGAACTACATCGACTTGGCCAACATTGTACCTTATAGCTGACATAGTTCATTTTCTTACC
This sequence comes from Torreya grandis, assembly GCA_037957365.1. Classification (NCBI taxonomy): domain Eukaryota; kingdom Viridiplantae; phylum Streptophyta; class Pinopsida; order Cupressales; family Taxaceae; genus Torreya; species Torreya grandis. The sequence goes on along the minus strand of JARHVA010009239.1, from coordinate 269,888 downwards.
CAAATAATTTTTAGCCAATCTAGGATAATTAGTGGGCAATTTGGTTTTATTCCTAAAAAAAATCTTAAAAAGCAAACCTCCACATTATTAATTTTCTTCCCACCTTATTTAGCATCATTAAATCACCTATAAAAATCTTTCTTGATAACCTTACCTCCTTTAGATGATACATAAGTTTTTATTTATTACCCACCATAGTCACCCAATAATCTTTCACGGGTCACTTATTTCCATCCTTCGTATAAACCTATTGACTATAACATGGTTTAAATTACCTAAAGTGATGATTTAGATAATTCCAACCCATTTCACACTTTTCATGATAATACCCTATCTAAAATTCATTATTATGCCTTTGGAGAAATGTATATTAGCATAGAAAATACTCCCACAAGGAATCCTCCCATGGGAAACATTCTTATCCTCAACCTCAAGAATTTTACTTATTTTAACTCTAATAATCAAACTCTTCCACCACCTCTTAACACTCAAAACTAAAATGCACAAACTGATACTATTGTCTAATCCAAAATCTTGTCATGACACACTTATGAGATTAAGTGTTCAAGACACACTTTAGGAGAATAAGGAACTTTCATCCTTCATTTTAGGATTAAAGCTAGTTTAATCTAGGGCATGAATATAAGTATTGGGCTCCATTATATATCCTAATTAAATATTTCTCTAAGAGATGCAATGTTACCATTGAGGGTCTGATACTAATATGATATAGTGACTACAACCCTCACCTTTGTTCAACCAATTCTAACCCCAAGCACTACTAGGTTTTACTTTACTAATTTCTAAATGAAGGAATATAATTTGTTTAGTTTCATAAAAAAACACAAAATGGGAAGTAAGGTAAGGTAATAAAGGATTTTTCTAATCTTAAAAAGGTATTAATCCTTCAAGAACCAATCTATATGCCCAACCACAATTAGACCACTGTGTGCCAAGTTTTACTAAGGTTTCAAACTCATCATCACATGGGAAAAGAGTATGAGGAAAACATAATTAAATGATTAATTCATGAATTATCCACTAAAATTAAACATATATAAGGTCCTATATTAGGTTACACATAGGGTTTTCAAATATAATATGTAACTTTAAGTAAACAAATTACAAGTGTTTCAAATAAATTGTGAAGATAATAAATGAGTTCCAACAATAAATTAAATTTTAACTACAACATTCATTCTTAATAACCAAGAAAATAATCAATTATTTAACATTAGTATTCCTTCAAAAGCTAAAAATAATACACCATATTCATAGACTAAAAAAATGTAGTCTAATAGAAAGCATGAAATTTTGCTTTCGATTTTAACAAAGTTTCTTTATATAATATTTATTTACATAATAAATGTTGACCATTACAAGGGAAATTAATTTATATTATAGAGTGGATGGGGATTTCTTATAAGTAACACAATATTTCCATAATTAGCCATGATGTTCTCTCAAAGCTATTACAACTACCAATATTCAAAATAAACATAATATTTTCCACTTCAGCTAAAAGATCCCCAAGGGCCCTCTCTATTGATATACTAATGAGCTAGAGAAGAAATATCTCCCAAATACTTAGGATATGCCTATTTTATGGATAATAAAGTAATCACTAGATCAAACTCCCTATCCAACTTGGCCAATTTCATGTGAGGATTTCAAAATATCAACTCTAAGTAGTCTAGAGGTCTTTGATGCACCTAGAGTAGGGTCTCAAGGGTAACCTTCACCTTTGACACCTAGATGATAATATCCATGGATTGGATTGAGAACTCTAGAATAACCTTGGCCATAGACTTGTTCGCCTTGTCCACCCTCCTCACGACCTAATTAAAGTGACCCAAGTGGAGCTCAAAAACTCTTATGATAAAAAGTGTGTCATTTAGATGGAATAACATAATGATGTTGACTTCCTTAAAGTAAGTATATTTATCTACCTTATTTTATAGGTTCCATGACCTTTTACGCCACTATCAATAATTCCTCTATTGAAGATCTAATTCTCCAAGCATAGGTCTGGAATAGGTTTAGGTCAAAGAGGGGCATGATTTTCATCTTTGGGAGGATTCTCTTATTAATAACTATAACAATATTTTTACACTATTTATTTATGCAATTGATTATCTCCAAATATGTATGTACTCATTAGAGGTGCTCCTTACTCATAGTAAATGTCCTGACTACTTCCCCTAAAGTTATGAAGAGTTGTAAGAGGGCCTATTTAACCCAATCCAATGAGTTCTATAGGACATAAACATTTAGAATCTAAACATTATCCTTCATGTCTTATATTATATTTTTAGACATGTCGTGAGTGGCTCATATAAAAGACATTAGATATTCAACCACCCTCTCATCCCTACTAGATGTTCTATCTTTTATGATGGAAAAGAGGTCATGTTTGGTTTTTTACCATTGGGTCTCCTCCTTGATTGAATTTATACATTATTATCCTCATTATGTTCCCTGATTTCTTATCAAAATCCCACTAAACATCCAAATCACCTTGTAGGATCATCTTATGCTCTTGTGATCCTATAACAACTCTTAGGGTAGAAGTGGGTGAAGCCAGGTTGGTAGAGATAGATATGGGAAGAGGAGGCATAGGAGGAGGAAGAATAGATGAATTACAAGGAAGGAAGGAGGAGATAAATGGAGGAGGTAGAGGCATGGGGGTTAAAGGTAGAAGAAAAGATGAGGAAGACCATGAGAATACTAGGTGTGCCATTAGTTTTAGGTCAAATTAACCTATGGGCTCATCACTATGGAGATTATTGTTAAAAATTAAAGAGGAAATTAACTAGATAAATAAAAATCTTTGTGAACCTAGGTTAATTGAAAATGAAAACCTAGGAGGGACACATGTAATAATAGTAAAAAATCCTAGACCAATTTTCATAACAATAATAGGAGTGGTGGTGGAAATGGTGGTCAAGGTTGACTATGGATCCTACTGAGTGACTATAGGTTTTTTAAAAGTGGATAAAGATAATGGAATTATTCATAAAATTGAATTCAATATGGTCACTAATAATTGAATTGGTGTAAGCCTAGTAATAGACACCTACTAGGTATTAGATAATAGAGGTGTCAAGGGCCAAGAAACTATAGCTCTTGAAGACCAAAGGCTAGTTATGGGGATCCATGTTGATGATATGGAATGAATGGGTAGAAGTAGGTATGATATTAAATTATACATGGATAAATATAGAGGTAATTGAGTTAATTTCATGTAGTTGGAATGAGAAATATATGAGGCACTACCTGAATGGGGCTAGTAGGGAAATGAAAACTTTGGAGTTATCTAATGGATTATTGAGGCATAGTGAAAGGTGGAGAAGGGAGCAGAATGGATTTTTACTATTAGTTACATTTTGTGCTTTAATTAAGAATGATTCTAATGTTGAAATACAAATACTTCACTACCTAAGGTTGAGTAGCCTAAACTATAGGAGGTATTGGAGTTAGATTTGAGACTAGGGGAAGTGAGACACATAGAGGATAAGAGTTAGGAATCCTTAGATGATTTTATTTAAAATATATGGGTTAGTGTCCTAAACATAAATTAGGGCTAAGTTGGAGTGGTTAAAGTAGGGTAACTCTAGGTAGATGGCCCAATTTGAACCTTCTTTTCCTTCTCTTTATTCACTTCTATCCTATCAACCACCTTTGTCATTATCAAGGTTGAGTTGGATCTCATTGTTTTAGTGAGTCATGTGGCTATAAATGATGTTGATATGAGCTTAATATCTTGACACATGGGTCATGACTATGTTTTGGGGGTCTCATGCTCCATGCTTCACTCTAACTAGGGCATAAGAATCCCTACTCTCCACCATATTATATAATGGAGGCCTATTTTTGTATATGTGCTGGTAGATGGAAATAGGGAAGGTTGGGAAATCCTTATATTAACATATGATATTCTATCTAAATATGACTTGTATCATCTAATAATAAATATCCTATTTGGTCAACTCATTCAAAACATAATAAGGCAAGTAGAGAGGTTCACTACTAATACCTACCACTTGGATGATGGTGTCCTCCATGCAGTAACATTAATCACTGATGGGGGAAATATATTACCTAATTTAATTTTAGATAAGGGCATGTCCTTATCACTAATACCCATATAAACCAATAGGTAGAAGGACTCATAGATTTTATATATGTGATTCTAATAATGATGGCCATAAATTTTATAAAACACCACATGGACCATTATGCCCATAGGATTCCAAGGTGGGAAATAAGAAGGATTAAAAAATATATTATTTTAAATTACATCCATGAGATATCTCATCATATATAGATTGTCATCATTTTAGGCCTCCATGACATAATACTCTAGCTAAACATTGATGATGCTCTTAAGGTTTGAGATCTCCTTACCCTTGAGGATGATAACAAGTAGGCATACTCAAAGGATATCAATGTGAAAAAAATCACTTGACACAAATAATTGATGAATTAGTATCACAATAAATATATACCCCTTCATTTAAGGTTTAGATCATGTAGGAACCAATGTCTTCGATGTTGATCCACTTTGCATGGAGACTATCTACCCAATCCTATAAAACCTCACAAATATGATAGACCATACATCCAATACGGATACAACATAGGTGATTATGTACTCTATGAGGTTTTAATATGCTTTAAACATATCTCCCAATATGTTTGCCATCATGTACCTAGAGCTTATAGAGTATACCACATTATGGTCATTGTTCTACACTTGCTTGGATTATTGAAGCATACTACTAAAAATCTTCGCACAGGGGAAACCTATGGTTTTGATGATATTTTTTTTAAACCAAATATTTTATGTTCCTTGGGGTAATCTTTGAATTTGGCCTCATCTTCATCATTGCTTGAGGCAAACTTGGGGATAGCTTTAATCTCTATGAATATTTCATTATAATGCTAGAAGTGGGTTAAGTTCTTTGGGAATGTGGTGTCTCTATATTTAGGCTTATCCTTTGGGTTAGAGGATGAGTTACCATGATATAAAGGGAAAAACATGATATCAAATAATATAGATCAAGGTCACAAAAGGCATAGGAAAGAGTTGAAAGCAAGGAGGTGGACTCTGGGTAATTGGTATTAAATAATGGTAAACAATTTCACCTCTAAGAACTTATATGGATATTCACATATATATTTAATATGGAATTTAACATATCACTCAATGTGATTTATATTTTATTTGGTGTCATAATCCACCTATTCATTTCTTGATTTGGAATTAACTCAAGGATTTTAGATACATGTCACCTACTAGATTTGGTGACTACAATGAGACATTTTTAAATTATACAATAAAGGCCTAACTTCCTAGTTAATTTAATTTGATTAGTATGGTATTAATAAATATATCTCACCCTTATGGAATCCTATTTTTTTTCTCTCATACCGACTGTCCATCACTAGTTGGTCCTACCTATGACTAGTACCACCTAAGTGTAGTTGTTATCACATGTTAACTAGTTAAGAGATATAATGGGCCACCTAGAGTATTAAGGTGACATATTTAATCCTATTATTATTTTATGAATATTATTTTACTTATTTTTAACCATCTCAAGCATCTTGGGCTTTTTCAACTAGTTTATATGGAAGTGCTACATGGCATGATTTGACTAGTCAACCTCCCCCATGATATAACATCTATGATAGGTCAAAGATAATGATAAATATAACATGATACACATGTAACTTACTCATTGTATTGGGATCACTTGGGATTTGACATATCTTACAAGTCTAAGAGACTGACATCTCTAATAGGATCCACATGGTACTTCCTAATTTAATGGGGCTCTCCTGGGATATAACATCTCTAATATGTATAATAAACTAGCATATATAACATGATCCACATGGTTATTCCTCTTTTTATTGGTATTTTTTTTATATTTTAAATATATGATAGGTTTAAGAGATTGATAGATAGAATAGGATTCACGTGGCACTTCCTTATTTAGTAAGGCTCTACTGGGCTCTAATGGGTCTGAGAGACTGATAGTTTTAATAGGATCCACATGTTTCTTCCTCATTTGTTAACATTTTATATGAGATTTTAAAAAAATAACTAAGTTAAAAAATATCCATGTAAATAATAAAAATCTTACCTTCTTTCCAATAAAGCCTTAATAAGTGCCAAGTAGGACTATAGGAGACTATAACCCTGTGAAAACCAACCATGAGTCCAATTTTGTGAAAAATAAAGTTAGTACAATAAAATATTTCCAATAATGAACAAATATTTGTTCTTATATAATTAATTATGGAATCAATTTCAATTAAACATTAGAAGGCTACCTAGATCTCTATTAAAGACCAACTCTCCTTTATGAACATTTTTAAACAATAGGTAGACCAAGGTGAAATAGGAGTTTAGGGATTTTAAAGATTTAAGGATAACATATAATGGATTGAATCTCAATAAATCATAAGCTAATAATTTTTAGAGGTGTCCCCCACTTTTTAATCATGCGGTGTGTTGGTCATAATAGATGGTGACTTTGTAGGAAAAACACTACCGTAACATTTAGAATCTAGACTGTGATCATCCAATATTAAACACAGAGATAAGTAATACGAAATATGTTTGATACACTTTTAGTATGAAAATTTATCAAGTAAATTTTAGAAAGTGGCATACTAGGATCTAACTCCTTTCAATGTCATACTATGCATTATTGAGGTATTTATTTTATTTGATGAATTACTTCAATGAGCTCTAGTGCATCTAGGATATCAAAAGATGACTGAACAAGTATGCATTTCAAATAATTTTGGTTGAGGAGGCTGGATTGATAATTTTTATACTAATATATAGGCATATATATGCCTAATAGAGTTGATTTTTGTCTCAGTTGTAGACTTTCTCCATTGTCAATCATGACTAAAATCTTCTAATGGAGATTGTTGAAATCACCCTTTTTGAGGAAGAAACTTAGTACATATTTTTAAAATTTAGACTTTCTTTGGGATAATATTTTATGTTTTATTTATTAACGTTGGATAATAATTTATCCAAGGTTGATATTATCCTTAGTAGGTTCTTGATATCTAGACAACCATTCAATTATTTAATTATTCATAGTATCCCTATTTTTTATTTTGAAGTGCTTGTGATGGCCTTGGCTAGAGTAGAGTTTTTCTCAATTCACTTACTTTGTGCTAAATTAGTGACTTATAATTTTCATAGTGTTTTATTTATGGATACCTTACTTATCATTATCTTTAATATTGGATATTTGCCTTTTGTTTCCAAATTATGGCACTAGTTTTCATCATTCAGTAATCCTTTAGAGCATTCATCACTTTATCTAAAATCATTTATTTTAACTAAATTATTAGGGTAAGGTCACCATTTCATGAGGGAATAATTGGGATAAAAAATATTTCAAGGTCAATAAAAACACAAAAAAGCAAAGAACTAAAACAAACACATAACATAAGCAAAGAAGTGACGAAAGAAAACACATAACATATGTAAAATAATTTATGTCTAATATAATATAGACATTACCACCCTTTCCTAAGTCGTTCAGAGATCATTTCTAGAGGAACAATGAAAAATTATTGCTTTATGACTTATCCATTCATATTTAGTAAGTGGTTGTTTCCTTTGAGGTCTTTTAGGTGGAATAAGTTCAACCCAAGTAGTTTAGATATCTGATATAGGACAATTCATAATAGGTAAATTAGAGTTTTTGAATATATTTTCATGGGTTTTATCCCATATTAGTACCAATTCATAAATCTTGAATTAATTTAACTTTTCCCTCTTGTAAAACCACCTTTTAAGTGTACCTTAGTACTTTCTAAAATTTTGTAGGGCCTCTTTTCTATCATATTTTAATTAGATAATGTCTAATAGAATCGAGTCTACCTTTTCATTAATTTTCATGTGTTATTTCATAAATTTATAGGTAGGTAATCAAAGGATGATTGGTAATATTAACTCTAACCCATATACTAGTAGAAATGGTGAACATTTGAGGGCTTGTTTGTACTAGGTGTGATCATCCCAAAAAGCATATTTTAATGAGTGTCATTCTCAATGCCTTTTCTATATAGATTTATTAATTGCATCAATAAAGTTATTCTTTTTAGACTCTACCAAACCATTTCCCTATGGGTAATAGTTATATTAGAATATAAAAGTGATCCCATGCTCATAAGACTATTTAGTAAACTCAATTTACTATAAAGCGGGTCTATTATCACCGATGAATAACATAGGCATGAAAAATAAAGATATTATGTTTTATTCAAGGAACTTGATCACCTCTTTGTAGATAATATTCTTGGTAATAATAGCCTTAGTCCATCTTGTATTATATTCAGTAGTTGTAAGAATGAATTTTTTATTGGTTAAGGAGTTTGGATTGATAACTCCAATGAAATATAGCCCCAACTATGCAAGTAGTTTTCCTTCAAGAATGAAATGCAAGGGCATTACAACATGAACCTACCATTTGGAAAAAGTTTCTCACTCTGGACATGATCATAAATGGGCATGGACATCTTTGAAGATATTGGGCCAATAATATCCCACTCACAAAATCTTGTGTGCTATTACATTCTTATAAGGTGGCCACTACCTATTTTCTCATGGAAACTAGTCATAACATCCTTGGCCTTTTATTTATATAGGCATCTGAGATATATTCCTTCAAAATTATTTTTATAGAGGACACCTTTCTTGATTATGAATTTTGTTTCTTTTTATCTAAGGCCCTTTTCTAACTCTATTTCAATCTAGGGGTGGAATTACTTAGATAAGGTAGTCAACGACTGAAGTAGACCAATCTTTATGAAGTACTTCTATTTGGTCCACATTATATAGCATAATTTGGGGATTAATTTATGTGATCATTTGAATGAGAACCTATCCTTGAACAAGTTTAACATTTCTAATCTATAGATTATATTATTTTATTTTTTCCATCCAAAGTCCTTTATAATCTCCCAATTAATTCTACCTAATCATAAGATTTATTATTACGTTTGGGACAATGGTGTGTACTTTATTACTAAGAATGTAGTTCCATAATTTTTTCCTCTCCTTCACCAATGTATATGATTTTTTTTCTAGGGTACAATAATCAAGCTCTAAATATTTTAAGTTCATTCTCATGAAAGTAATTAGGTGTTCTACCCCATTCTAATTCTAATTGAGGACTATAATAATGGTATTCTTAGAAGTAAAAGAGTAATGGTAGAAGTATTGTGTGTAGTTTGCATTTATCAAAATTGGTGTCTACATGATGGCCTCTTTTATGTCTTACAAGGCCTTCTTGTATTTATCATTCCATTATTATTTATATTCATATTTCATCATAGCATTTAGATTTTTAAAATATCTACAAATCCATAAATAAATTTGCACATGGAACTAATTTTTCTAAGGAAAGATTTTAATTATTTTTTATTATTTTTTCCAAATTCAAAATTTCACACAAATTTTCAAAACCTTATCATCCTAAATATAATGGACAAGAAGAAGCCACTAATAAAATTATTAATAAAATATTTCAAAAGACCATTAAAAAATATTATAATGATTTTCACCCTTAACTTTATCTCACACTCTAGGATTGTCACACTAACATACATATTGTTATTAGGACAACACCATTTTTATTAGTATACAATTATAAATTATTTTTACCTTTAGAAGTTGAGATACCATCATTACATATTTATATACATGGTATTATTGTGTTTAACGTATTTTTGCTCACTTTTTATATAAGGTCGACTACTTAAAAACATAAAACAAGATACATGGTTTTCGATAATGCCTTTATTTTAAAAAGGATCATACATTGTATATTAGATAATGTGAAAACTCATTTTTATCTTAGAAGGATTACCAACAAAAAATAGTCAACTTGAACAAGGATATATTAATATGATAAATGAGTGGGCTTCCTAGTATGAGACTAGTCCTAGGAAATGGTACACTTCCTTATAAGGATGTCAACCCAATATCTTAGCACTCAAGTGGATAAATATAACAAATGAAATTATAATAAATAATTTAACAATGTAGATAGGATAATGAAATGAATTAATATTTTATCAATACTTATTTCATTAAGATTAGAAAATTAGATATTCCAATAGTCTTTAGTAGAATCCTCTTTGGCATGAATCACTTCTAACTAATCAATAACAAATTCTAGGGTGGGGGTAAAAATAATATCAAAAATTCCTAGTTTGAAATAGATATCACTTTGGTATAGAAAAGGGGATGCAGAACTATAGGAAAATATATAATAGTAAGCACTTCATGAAAAAATAATGATCTAAAATGTAAATAAAAATGCTAAATAAAATGGATTTAGGTGCATATAGAATGGGTTTTTGGTAGAGATTAATGTCAATCTACATGATTGACATCAATTCTATCAGTTTAGATAAGGTTCCTAGGATAGAGATTTAAAATATGATTTTAGCATAATTTAAAATGGCTTTGGGATGTCTCAACATGACTAAGGATATAATAACATAGATTAGAGGGATAAAATGAATATAAATTAGAATATTAAATAAAATTTAGATAGAATAAATTGAAGAATGAATTTGTTAAAATAAATGATAGACTAACCTTTTTAGTGCTGAAACCTATGGCAGATTGCAAAGTTGATAGGGTGATTCTTAATTTGTTGATGGGTGTGGATGAGCTGATGAAAATGTCAAAGCTTTAAACAAATGAAAAATTAACTAATTGATGCTCTAGATATTTTTTTTTAGAATTATAGTGTAATCAAAAGCATAAGAAATTGGTCCTTTGGCCTAAGGGAACTTGTATTTAAATCAACATCAATTTAACAGAATCAACATCGATCATACGAATTGTCAATGATTATTGGGTAATCTTACCAACATTGTTAGGTAGGTTTAAATTGAGGAATAAAATTAATCCCTAAATTTTTTAAGTGAATTTAGGATTATGAGGAGGTAAAGGGTGGTTAAAACAACCTACCTTGTATCATTATTTGGTTAGATTTATTTAGATTTTACCATTTGATAACTTGTTGAACTAATTTACTTAAGTGAAAATAATTAATAAAACTTAATTATGAAAGGTAAATGATAAAATGGTAAATAAATATTTACATAGGGTGAAATAATAATAAATAAGAAGGTGGACCTAAGACCTAGACTAAAACACATATTATTGTGTAAAATCCTAGAGATTACATTTGCCACTTTTTTGTTGAGAAGTTTGTAATAACCTACTGTGAGATAAAAAATAAGATATCTATAATGACCAAAGATTATATGAGGAGGTATCCACCCTAATAATATGTGCCATCAATAGATGACAAGGTAGTGGCAGGTTTGAAAATGAGGTGATAATGAATGAGTTAGATAGAAAATGAGAATCCAAGATGCAAGGATAAATAATGAAATACAATGTTACATGAACAAGATAGAGGATATCCAAATAGAAATGATCCAAGGCAAAAAAGTAATGTATTGTCATAACTATGAACATGTGGATTCAAATGGAGGCAATCAAGAGAGAAAAGTCTAAGATGTGCTGGCCTAAACATCTAGTATGCTCGGTACGTGTGTGCTACCTAGAGACAATTTCTCTCAAGATGAGGTACACATTAAAGATTAACAAGGGATAGACTCTAAAATGAGTGTATACCTATCAAAGGATATGGTAATAAAAGGGAGTCTATGTCCACCAGCCATTAATGTTGGGTAAAAATTAATGGGATAGCTATAAGAAAAGATATCTTTGATGGCCTTGGGTCAAGACTTAAAGGAATGCCAATTTTTTTTAATTAGTTAAAACAATGAGACAAATGGATAAAATCAAAATAAATCCATAGTATGGATGTTGATTCCATAGAATCAATGTTAATCATAATATAATTTATGTCGATCCATAAGGGTTATAAATAGGATTCCTAACATGTTAGGTGCTCATTTGTAATTGACACTGTGTAATTAAGAGCAAAAAAAATTGACACCCATTCACACATTAGAACAAAATACAAATGATGTAGATAAGTTAAATAACATAGAGGAGGTGATGATGATATCATGATGAGGTAGACATTTCTTTTGCTAAGTTTTTGATTTTTTTAAATTTTCATATGTTTTTTAGATTTTAATAATTTTCTTTGAAAGAGTTAGATTTTTTTAGAATATTTGTAGATTATAGTATTTTTTATATTATTTAGGATGTTTTTTAGATATTTTTTTTTTAGTAATTTTTTTAAAGACATTCTTGCATACAATAGACAAACACGTAGGGATTGACATCAATCTCTCAATATTTGCATCCAGCACCTATCGATTATCATTGATCACATATAAATGATAATGAATTAAAATTATCAATATCAATCATTCAAGGTTGATTCTAATTGATGATATGATAAAAAAAGGAAAGAAAACTTAGGAGCATGGGAAAGTAAAATCATTTAGACTGACCTAAAATTGTAGGCACATACATGACTTACAATGTGGGATCAGGTTCCACCACTCTTGAAGTGGATATTCAATCATATGGCTAATGATGATTAGAGTCATTTGGAGGCTATTAGTTTGAGAGGCGTATGACAATATCATTGGGTGCATAGAGATTTGGGGCTATTGGTAGCATTATTATAGTGATGGGATATAACCACATGGACCTTCTGGCTATCAAACGAGGGATTACCATGATGGTGGAGGAAATATATCAGATATTATGTCTACTAGTAGAGTTTAAAACAATAATACCAATTAATGAGAGGGGATATGCAATGACTTTGACATAACTATATGGAGATGATGCACTAGACATCACCTTCACTATTCGATGTTATGTATTTGAAGGGATATACAAGGAAGACATGGAGGTGATATTGGTGATGAATATGATGATGTTAGCCATATATTACTATGCATTGCTAGAATTAAGGAGAGGATGATTTCCTTGGAGTTTGGCAAGCATATTATTAGACATATGGGAGCTTCATACTATTTTTACATGGGTTCCAACTCTTCTAGCATAGGTGTATAGGGATTTGTGGGGTTTGAGTACAAAATGGAGGTATGGGTTTGATGTTACCTTTATTATATAGTGTTGGGCATATGAGCACATTAGGGTGGTGCACCCACTTAGCACTCCTTGGGTATGGTGACACTAGATATTATACATTGTGGGATCACTTTAATGGAAAGAAGACCTTATCTAACCTCACACATATGGAGTTGTATGAGACTTCACATACTATCAATGGGTATTAGAAGATTTACATGAGGGAGATATTATTTGGAGGTTGTATATAGGGTTTATATCATGGCCATGGGTGGAGAGGGATCTATCAAGGAGACAACTAGATAGGTAAATACAAATATAAAGAGTGGAACACCAAGATTACTTCTACTTTGACAAAGCGCATATTAATTTTGGTTTAATATAGGGTGCCTTGGATTCACATTAATTATAATTGAGGGATGACATAGATACTAAGATACTAAAATTCCACTATATTGAGCCACAAGTAGGTCTAGAGGAGGATCCAAAGATTATATATGTAGATGATGTAGGAGTGATATTAAAATATTCATTATGTTGGTTAGGTAAGCTAGGAGTGAGGTAGGAGAAGGTAGTATGGCCTTAATAAGATAGGTATGATGTGGAGATGGAGGTGGTTGAGGATAAGGGGATAATAGAGGAGGAGCCAATAGAGGAGGATCCAAATATAGACATATAAGAGAATATTGTAAATCATGATGCACTAAGAGTAGAGCGGGATTCATTATATAATGAAGTGATTACATTGAAAGAAGCTTTGGTAGAGGTATAAAGGGTCCATTATGGAATATATATCTATACAGAGATTTTTCAGGGGGGTCAAGATTAGGGAGTGTAATATCATGATACATATAGGGAAGAGAAGGATATTTTAAGGGGAGGGGATATAGTGGTGGTAGGTTAGAGAGGTGTAGGAGGATTAGGGACTATCATAAGATAGGGAGGGATAGTGAGCCTAGGTAGGAACAAGGATGTCAGTGTATAGATCTAATATTATGAGAGTATTATTCTAGAGAAACTACTATAGGTACCTTGGTTTGTAACTTATGTTTTGACATAGATGAGAGAATCCTAACGGTCATAAAATGACACACCTAGTTTGGGGAGCATGATATGGGGGATAGGTGGTAGAGATAGATATGGGGATGGAGATAGGTGGGGTAGTGGAGGAGGGCCCAACATTTACCTAAGTCACTTATAGTTCATTTATTATCCCTATTTTATATATTGTATTAGCCATAGAGCTACATATTATATTGTTACTCATTAGAGAGCCATCCTATAAATTAATATTTTGAGACATTCATTTTATATATATATATATATGTATGTATATATATAGATATGTATATATATATATATGTATATATATGTGTGTGTGTATATATATATATGTATGTATATATATGTGTATATATATATATATGTATGTACGTATGTATGCATGTATGTATGTATGTATATGTATTTATAATGTATGCATATGTATGTTTGTGTGTGTGTATGTATGTATATATACACACATACACATACACATAGATATATACACACACACACATACACACACAAACACACACACACACATGTATGTATATATGTGTGTGTATACATATATACATATACATATATATATATATATATATATATATGTATGTATGTATGTATGTATTTATGTATGTATATACATATATAAACATACATATACATATGTATATGTATATGTATGTTTATATATGTATATACATACATACATGTGTGTGTGTGTGTGTATTTATGTATATACATATATAAACATACATATACATATGTATATGCATATATGTATATATGCTTATATATATATATATATATATATATATAAACATATATACATATATGTATGTTTATATATGTATATGTATATATATGTATATACATACATTCATACATGAGGTATTTATGATTCCTTATAGGCTTGGAATTTAACTAGAGATAAATAATTTTTTTGATTTTCATGTGCATCCTTCGTTTACTATTAATAATGACATTAAACAAACCTATGTTAATTAATTTAATGTCCTTTTTAGAAAGGAATTAATATGGATTTTGATTTTTACATGATATAACTAAACACCTATGTTTTATGAATATAGGTCTCATCTCATGTTTTTAGAGCTATAAGGCTAACCTTAGAACCTTTTATGTAGACTGATCAATGTGGTAAGTCTACCATTTTTAGAAAAAGATGATAAATGTGGGAAGATTTCTTGTGATAATTTAGATATTTATTTAGGGATTTTTTATTTTTATAAGAATTCCTCTAGAAAATTAATCAATTCAAGATGTTTTCCATTGTACTTGATATTTTACATAGCCATTCTCCATGGAAGTGGTCTATAATTTAGGATATATGTTCACACAACTATCCTTCAAGGGAGCAGTCTATGCTTTTTATGATTTTTTATAGATAGCTATCGTTTGAGGGGGTAGAATATACTTTTTCCATTTCATTTTTGATACATTTTTAAATCCAAAAACATTTATTTTGAATTAAGGTAACCAAGACTAATTTAAAAGATGCTTACATAAGATGATAGTTTTATCCCTAAAATAAACTTTTTTAGGTGAGAGATTTTTGGGAAATAGTGATTTGGGGGTCCCTCATATTACAAGTGGAGATTATCCATTTATAAAATGATATTAATAGATCTAGGGTGTCCATATTTAAGGTGAGGATAACATGCTTCTAGATATCCACATGATTCTTTATCATTATTGGGTATTTTATGGCTCTTGACAATAGTCTTCTTTAGAAATGATGTCTCTAAGATAAATTTAAAGAGAAAGAATATTTATTTCTATATGGAGGACAAATTTTATGACATAAAACAAATAAAATGGTGTGGCACTAGTAGAGGTCCAAAAGCCACTATGATTAGACCATAAGGTGAATGGAATATGAAGATGCCAATTTTTCCTAGCCTCATTGACTACTTTGGTCAACATTTTAATTAGGGTTTTATTAGATGCTTTAGCCTATCCATTAGCTATGGATAATAAGGTAGATAATAGATTATATTAATGTCAAAATACTCACATGGTTTTTGGATGTGTTTATTTTTAAAATATTTTCCATTAGCTATAATTATCTTATGAGGAACACTGAAGTGATAGATAATATGATGATTAATAAAGTAAAAAATCATATATGCTTTGGTTAAAATAAATGGAATGGACTCCACCCACTTAGTGAAGTATTCAGTGCTGGTAATGATATAACTATGTGACTGAGAAGATTTAGGATTAATTTTTCCTATAATATATAACCCCCACTAAGAAAATGGCTAGAAGTCTCGAGCCACTTGCAATGCATTACTATGTATGTAAAAAATATTAGCATGTTGTTGACATTTCATGCATTTCATGACATATTCACAACAAACCCAATTTAGAGTAGTCCAATAATAACCTATCAAAAGAATTTTATTAGTAACAATAAGGTTGTTGAAATGTCCCACACATAACCAATCATGTATTTCTTGGGTTACAAGAGTAGCCTTAGAGTTTTGATGATATTCAAGGACTAAACCATCAAATCCTCTCTTATAGAGAACACCCTTAATTATTACATAATGAGTCTTTCACTTATGAAAAACATGCTTAACATTATTAGATATGTTAGGAGGTTTAATAACCTTAGATAAGTAATCAAATTTTTATGTGTACCACCAATCTATGAAATTTTCTTCCATATTATGAATAAAAGGTAAATCAGTTCTAGTAAAATATGGTTAGTGGATTTTATGAATTATCACAAAAATATTCAATTATTTATGGGAAGATGGGATAAAGTAAGTTAAGGAGACCATGGTAGGTGTGAACTTGTTGGTTTATTAAGGAGTGGCTTTGATGGCATAGTGTTTGAAAGTGGATAATAATTGATTTGCTAATACTTTATAATTCTAAAGAATGTAATTTTTAAACTAATACATGTCATTGGTGTCACTAACAACCAAATGAGAATATATATAGATATAAAGTGATATAATGCTTAGGGTTAAATCAGTTTGGAGACCTATAATCAAGGATTCATACTCTACCATATTATTAGTGTTATCAAAAAGTAGTTTGAAAAATAAAGGCATAAGATCACCCTTGATAGTTATTAGAATAATTACATCACCCCCCATTCTCAAATTTTTATCCATCAAAAAACAAACTCATTTGATAATTTGGATCCACCTAGGATGCGGAAGTAATAGATTTGTATGGTAATTAAAAATTAGATGGATGAACACATATAATAGGTGACTCAACTAACTGATCCATGGTGATCTAACCTTTAATTTGTTCCCAATGGAGAAAATCCAAATCAAATACTACTAAAAACATGAGCCACCTGGATGTACATTATTCTCATTAGAATTTAAATGCATAAAATTGAGGGGGTTAATGTTCTTGATTATGTAGGTCTTATTATTAAGTAGATAGTGGCAAATATTAGGATCCATAAAAACTAAATCCAATCATATTTTTTATGTATGTTTATATCATATCTCATATTCAATGAGATTATGGATTATGTAATACACTACTTTTTCTATATACTACTCATCACGATGGGAAAGTATAGCCCCTAGATCATGATCCATAGATGAAATATAAAAGAAAGGTCACCCTTACTTAAGAGGAATAATAAATGGTGGGGATAATAGATAGATTTTTAGATATTCAAAGGCCACTTGATAATTACAATCTTATATGAATCAGGTATCCTTCGTCAGAAGGTGATGGAATGGTTGGCATTGATTAGATAGATGGAAGATAAGACATAATATAGATTATTATATTCCTTGTAGGCTATGAAATTTCTTAAGGTTGGATAGGGTGGAATATCTATGATATCAATAATCTTATAAGGATTTACTCATATACTATAGATGGAAATGATAAAACCTAGGAGTTTATCAGCTAAGACTCTGAAAACACATTTTTTTGAGTTGAGATGGACACAAAAATGGATTAGATTATAAAAATTACTTTGAGAATTGAGAGATGGTCCTTTCATAGCTTTTACTTATTGATAATGTCATCAACATAATATTCAATAATCTTATGTAATATATCATGCAATATATAAGTCATATTTCTTAAATAGGTGGCACCAGTGTTATTTAGGCCAAAAGGCATAACCTTATAGCAAAAATTCCCCCAAGGAGTAATAAAAGAAGTCTTATGCTAATCCTATAGGGTGATAAGAATTTTATTATATCCATATAATCCATCCATGAGTGACAACATTTTATGGCCTACTATTAGGTCTGCTAGTTGATAAATTTTAGGAAGAGGGAAGTCATCTTTAGGAAAAGTGAGCCTTAGGTCTTAAAAATTGGTACAAAGATAAAAACCCTTAGGATATTTTGAGATAGGCACAATATTAGACACCCATTGAGGGTTATACATTAATTGAATGAAATTAATATAAAAGAGGCATTGTAGCTTCTCCTTGACTAATAAAATGACATGAGGATTATTTCATATATTTTTCTTCACTAGTTTAGTTTCTTAGATAGTGATAATATTGTAAACAACAATAGTAGGGTCAATATCTAACATGTCACTATGTGACCAAGTGAAAGCCTCATTATGGTCTACCAAGAAATTGGTGAAGTCTTGATGATCCTAATGGTCTAGAAAATTACTAACATTAATGATGCATAGGATATCTTAAGACCCTATGCTAATTTCTATGATATCTTCATTTCACAAACTATATGTTTTAGCTGGCAAGGAATTATGTAAGTGTAAGTTCTTAGTCCCTAAGTAAGTCAGGATAGACTCATCCTATTGACACTAAATAACTAGGATGGGAGGAGAATATTAGTATACCATATTAGCATAGGTAAGGGGTATGGATTTATTTCATCCATTGTTATAATATGTAATATTTTATAGGGTGATCATATTGACTAAAAAAACCTTGGTGAATGGACACATCATCCATTTTAAGGAAAATGTTAGAGGATGACATTATGACATTTTATTTAGGATTGGATGAAAGGGTGACTTCAAGAATAAATTTAGGAGTTCTTAAAAATCCCATAACATGTTTTTTTTGTTTTCTAAAGTATCCCAATGTAACATTATGTGGTTCTTGCTCATAATATCCCACACCAAGTCCCTTCGAGGTGCATCTTTGTAAATACACATGACTAAAATGACATTTATTAAGGAATGAGTAGTCTAAGGAAAATAATTTAGATTGGGATGGGATATCAAGATACAAGGATGATCGATCGATCCTTACATATACAAAATTAGTCTATAAGAAAGGGGGACCAAAAGGAACAACATCCCCAAGATTAGGATAGTAGTTGCATTGTTTATCAGGATGCCCATGATCTTTAGGAGTCGTAAGGGTATTAAGTGTTAGTAACTATTAATCTGTTATTATAGAGTCCAAATGAGTCTTATAAGAGACTCATGATGAATTAAATTTTATACTAGTTGATGCTTCATTAGATGATGGTGATAGGGTCACACTTTTTAGGGGTAGTAAATTGTCATTACATCAAAAGCTTAGATTGTAAGTTTTAAATGTATGTGGATCAAAAGGTATGGTGTGGCCCTAACCTTCATTTTCATATTTCATACACCATTTAAAAGTGCACTAAACATAAAACATAACATGTATTCAATGGTGCCCTAGGAGGACATTATATTATAATTATCCTTTTTATGACATTAAATAACTCATGAAGAACATAAGAGCCTACATGGATGGATAGGATAATGGTTCCTAATGTAGATTTCACTCTATCACTAAAGTATCATAATATAGTTTGGGATTGAGCTAAAGCTATATTTAGAAGTTGTAGTTGTTTAAGCTCATGTCAAGACATAATATTAATACTAGCCCCATTGTCAATCATCACTCTTTTGATTAGATTTTGATTAACATGTGTTGTGATAAACATGGGTGGGTCTTAGTCATAATATGGTAAGGTAAATATTTTATAATCATTAAAACTAACATATGAAACCATTTTTAAGGCTCCAATGAAGGTCGACATTGGTTGGGGTTCATCAAGCTGTACTTGTATGGCCTAAAGTGATTATATCATTGCCTAATGATGTTGAGGGTAATTTTAAATTAGTTCATAAAGGGACATTGTTATATGGGTTTGGTGAAGTTACTTCAGAACTCATATCTATATAAATTTTGAAGAAATTTTTGTTTTGTAATTTTCATAAAATAGAGACTTTAGGTTTTGTAGTAGAGGATTTAGAGATTTCTGTAGTCAAGGTAGGGGATTTAGCTATGGACACATTTTCTTTGTTTTATTTTTGGGTTTCAAGGGTTTGAGCTTGAGATCAAGTTGTTATGTTTATTATATCACTCCAAAATAATGGGGAATTTTTTTAAGCCCCCAGTTTATCCATTTTTTACGGTCTTGAGGGTTGATTAGGAATCAAGTCGGGATCATTAATCACACTTTTTGATTCTCATTTCAATTTACCTTTTAAAGGGATTACTATAATGGTATTTGGGATTTTTTTAGATTTAGGATCAAAGAGGGGATAATTTTATTCAATTAATAGATCATCCTCATCTAAAATTTTATGAATTATGACTTTTAGAGCATTGTAACTCTCAATGTTGTTTCTAAGTATCTTATGATAGGCACACATTTTGTTTTCCATATACCACATAGGTTTTTGACATAATGATTAATTGGTTTAATGGGAGGAAATGTGATAAGAGAGGTTTGTAGTATTTGGTCAAGGATGGTGGTATACGAACATTGTAAAGGATTTTTATTAGGTTTCATTACACTTTTGGGTACCCATTTTTGAGTTTACTTACCTCGATACTTTCCTTTTTTATGTTGATAGTACATGTGGTTTTAATAGGTGGCAAAGGTGATTTGGATAAGTTTTGGGTATAACCAAAGTACACTAGGTTTTAATGATTTTTTATTGTGTTTATTATTTGTGGGGAATTTTAAACTGACTCAGACCCATTATTAGAAGATTCTATGATTGAGATCTTCAGTTTCAAGGAAGAATGTGGTGCTAATATAGATAGTTTATTTTGTTCTTTGGGCATGGCCATATTTAATTTCAAAATGTAGTTATAGTTCATAAAATTATCCTTAGGACCATCCTAATTTTTGGGGATCTTGAGTCTTATAGGTGGATGTTATAATGCCTTACCATTTTGTATTCTCAAGAATTTATCCCACATGTGGGGATAATGCAAGTCTTTTTTATCTTCCACTTTTTATGGGGCAATTTTTGTATGTTTAGATGAGACTTCCTTTAGGGTATAACATGAAATAATGTCTATAATACTTGAGTGGATGATATAAATATCTTTTTTTGAATCATATGGGTCAAAAGTATCTCATGTAAGATCTATTATTCTAGTTGAGGTGCAAGGCAATTCATGCATACTATCAACTTCATTTGGTAAGATTTGATCATGGATGGTATTTATTACATGGGTACCTTTATCTATGGTGACTCCTATATTTTTTCATATGGATTTAGACAAGGATATATGGTTAAATAATGAGTTCCTAAAGATGTTGATAGATTAATTTTTAGGAGTGTTTAAATTATATAATTGTAGATCCTTGCAATTAATGATGTTTTGTACTAAGATTTTCAAATATCAACACCTATTAATTTCATGACCACATAATAGTAATTACAAAAATTTATTTATTTATAACAACCATGTTTTTATTGAGATTTATCAATAGGTATAATGGGAGGAAGCTCAATGACTATCATCTTTAATAGTTTATATAAGATAATAGTATAAGGCACTACCAAAGGTGTGTATTGCCTAGGTGGGAACCACATTAAGTTTATTTGGAATTATGTTTGAGAAGAGATTGGTTGGTTCCTTACATATGGGGAAGCTAACTTTAGGACAACAATATTAGTTATGCCCTTTGGCTTTGGATTATTATTTCCTTTAGAAGGGTTTAATTTAATGTTTTTATTATTATTGGCTAATAAATTTATCCTTATATAAAAATGTTTTATTTTGAATCCCTACCCTTATTGTTTCAAGAAAAAACAAGTTAAAAAAATGGATGAACTATTAAGATTAGTTCCCTCTGAATTAAGGTACAACTCCCTTTAAGATTTTCAATGAATTCAAATATTCAGATATACTTTTAACCAAAAAGTGTTTTAAAGGCAAATAATCATCCACACATAATCATGTTATGGATGTGAGATTTTATAATATAAATGGATAATATAATACACATATTCTATTTTCAATAATGATTAAATAGATAAACATATATATAGCTAAACCAATAAAAGGATAAAACACATATAATGAATTGTCTAATGGAAGAGTAATTACTATACAAAAGAAGATTTCACATAGAAAACCTAATTTCAAATACTCAAATGCATATATCTAAGTATTCAATAATTAATTCTAACTTTCATTCACAGATGAAAAATGTTTCAGACAAACATCACATATATTATCAACAATAGTGGTCTAGTTCTGAAATTTTCTAACTCCTTTTCTTTTCTTTTTTTAATCTTCCTCTATCTTTTAAAATTAAAAATATATATAGTTACCATAACTAATCCACTTGTCAAACTAAACTAGAGTTAAATTAACTCTGACCCATATGGTATTTAGTTTTTACAAATTTAATAAAGATCATGTTTCGAATAGAAAAGCAACTAAATAACTAAAAGAAAGAAAATATGTAAGTAAAATCATTACTAAGATGATAGACTAAGATCTCCAGATTTATTGTGTTTATTTGGGTAGACACGTTGAGATTTCCACTCCTAAAATGTCATAAAAAACTCCTAAATTTTCATAAGATTAGGAATGATGATATGTTTTATCCTTGCTTTCCAAATGTTTTTCTCCCTCCAAATTTTCCCCATATTTTTTGTGTTTTGGGAGAGTGTCAATGCAGCGATAAAGAAGTGAATCTACCTTTGAAATATAATAAAAATATTTAGTTGATAATTTTCACTTTATTTAATGATGTTGATCCTTTCCCTAAAGGATTGAGTCACAATATTGATGTCTTTTCTACTTTTCCATCATTTTTTATGTATTTGATATCAATACTCTGTAGATCATGTTGGAATAACTAAATGAATTTAACTATTTCCTTGATCATTTTTGTGATTTCCATTCATCCTTGTTGGGATACTAAATTTCTCCATTTAATATTTTTTTAACTTACATATAATACATCTTCATCTAGACTTGTTAAGTTCTTCTCTGACAAAAAATTTGTTATTCCATTCTTTTGTACTTCATCAGTTTGGTTCATCACGCTCATCTATTTTCCTTTATCTTTTATCCACAAAGCATTTTGAGTCTTCAAATCTCCAATAGCAATTATGGTTAGATCATATACATTATTCAATTTATGGATGAATTATGTACCTTTTTAAATGATGCTATCCAACCAATTATCAAATACCCTGGTAACCATTTTGCCTTTGTGTATCTAGTTCAACATCTTTTGATTGACAGCGATTTTGGATCAAAAGACAGGGGCAATCAGGTGATTAGTTATGGATTTAGACTATGAATGGCATCAATATACTCTACCATTGACCATACAGTCTATTTTCATTCTCTTTTATCTTTTTCATCCTTCTAGGTTCTGCTGACTATCCTTTTGGTAGATGTTTCAAGGTGATGCACATCTGTGACACATGATGCAGTCCCAAGATCCACCTTTTCAATTATAAAATCCTAAACTATAGGATCTTGAAATTATTCTTTAGTTTTTGGCTTGGATATTTCTACATTCTAATTTCCTATATTAGGGTCGATGTCTACCCTAGATGTTGTTTTTAACTTTCTAGATTTAGTAGTTTCCCTAAACATTTACTCACCATATCTTCCAAGGGTAAAGAAAATGGCACTACTTTCCTTTTGTTAATAATTGAGCTTTCTAGCCACTTGGGTACAGAGGCTGAGGCTTCCTTATAAATATTTAGTTGATCATAAGGTACATTTGAAATAGTCATTAGTTTGGTATAATAAGAAGGAATCACTATCTATTAATCTGCACTAACCTCTTCCACCATTGGTGAACTAGATTCTTTATCACCTTTGGCTTCTTCAAAATTCAAATCCATAATTAACTTTTTATAAATTTGACTCTTTCTCTTGTGTTGGGTCCTTGATCTAGTGGCATGAGGAGGTAGAGTAGCTATAAGGGCCTTCTCAAATTCTTTGATGATAGGATCCCTTCCAATTTTGCTCTGGAAGTACCATCATCACAAATATCAATAAGCTAATTAGAGGAGCTTATTGGGAATGGTGATTCAATTATTAATGTACATTGTTGGGAAGTTATTTTTTTAGCTCCCCCCATTTTTTTCTCTCTCAACCATTTCTTGATTCTTCTTATCACTAGGAGGGTCTTAACCTCAATTCTATCTTCTTCATTTTTCTCCTAGTCAATTTATAAAATATGTGATTATTTTATTTGCTCAAATTGGAGATCAGTCACCTATTCATCATTGTCATAAATTTTAGAAATATCCATATTTAAATTGAGGGTAATAATTTTCCCTAAGGATAACTTGGACCATAGTCTTCTTCTTACTTCAAATTCATCCAAAAAATCCTCCCAATAATCCTCTAATTGAGGGATATGTGAAAACCCTATCCCAAGATCCAATTTATCTTTGTTAAAACTATTGATATAAAATTGTGATCTAACTATGAAGTATTTAAATTTAAATTTCTTAAGATCCAATTCTAAATTCAAAGCATCAGAAGTTGACTTGCATGAATACCATCCAAGTTCAATCGGAAAAGATATACTAGATTTCTTTTTTGTTGGGAATTTTTTTATCTACATGTGCTAATTGTCTATAGACTTATATTAACACAAATCAGTCAAAAACATACGTAGGTAACCTTAAATGTTCACTATCAAAACCCCCAACTCTGATATAAGTGAACTTAGAAAACTAAATGAAGAAATTACCATAAATGTTGATTAGTTGCATAGCTTCATTAGACAACCTTTTATTGATGTTGTTTGGCAATTCAATAGTCATTCTCCCAAGAAAAATATCATTTACTCTCTTATAATCCTCATAGCAATTATGCATTTACAACTATGAGTAATAGTCAAAAAAATTTACTATCTTCAGCCAAGGGTGCATGTGGTAATCCTACCCATTGTTTTGTAGATGCCAGGTAATAGAAGAGGTATGAAGACATATAAAACTCTTTATTTCCCAAATAATTACTAAAACCTAGATGTAAAAATTATATTATAATTTTTTCCCAATCCAAATATTGTTCTCCTTAGAGGATCACTTGTATGAATAAGTACATCCAATCTTCCCAATAATATGCACGAGCATTACTTTTTAGTCTATATAGTAATACTATAGTATCTTATACTTATGGAATAATATGATTCCTTGTTAATGGTCTGGGTAGTCTTGAACCCTCTTTTTAGAATTTTAAAAGATAATTCCTATCAATCATGCTCTTGTAAATTTCTTTCTTTAATTAAAAAAAATCGTATGAAGAAGTAACATTGAGGTCAGAGTATACTTCTTTAGGAGGAATTCTCATTAAAAACATTAGGGTTTGTCTATTGATATGTAATAAAACATTTCCATCTATAGTCTTGATGCACATGTTCTAAGGTTCATATCTATTCATTCATTCAAGGACTAATTTAGGGCATTAGATATCCATGGGAAAGGTTGTAGATTAAACCAAGACACTTTCTACTATTTTCTACATCATAGGATTTGACACAAGATTTATAGCCCTTTCCTTAAAATCTTCTAAATCATATTGGACTAGAGAAGTGTCCCTAGTTTTGGGAGGAGAACATATGAGACTAGGACCATGCTCGTAATTAAGACATGTAGATTTCATGGTTACAGGTTGGAAGATATAATGAAAATAAAATGTTTTGAACTCCTTAAATAATGTTATAAACTCAAAAGGATCCTTCTTTCCAGCTAAGTAAAGGAAATAACTTATAGTAAAACTCACCTTTAAATTTATCTAAAATAACTATAATTTCAAGCAATCAAATATCTTATACCACCTATGTTGTTCTCCTTTGTATTGCCTAGTATGTTTGTTTACTAAAGTTGAATTATTCTCTTTTAATATAGATATTAACTAGATTAAATAGTTAAACCAAAACAATACGTGTTAAACATGCTTGATAAGACATGCATTCTAACATATGCATTAATGGCAAACATTTTTTACATGTGATTTTGATGAGTAATGATTATCTGTAACCTCATGAAAATCCAAAATTTTCCACTTTATAATGAGTTTTAGATTTATTCTAATCTAAATCTCTTGTTACTTTTAACTTAGAGAAATCCTCGGTGTGAGATGAGAATATAGTCATTGAACCATTGAACCATTGAATTTTTGAAAATGTAGTTCAACTTTAGGGTTCAATAATAAGAGATGAACTACACAGACTAGCCAATAGTCATATGATCTTTCCAAAAACTTTGAACTTTGAAACATTAAACCATTGAATTTTTGAACTCTGATATGTAGGTTCAATCATTATGTTCAAATGGTAGGTTCAATGATACATTAATTTATACAAGGGAACTGAGTGAACATGACTCTTTACAAAACATCAAATATTGGACTTTTGAACCATTGAACTTTTGAAATTGGGAAAAGGGTTCAAGTTCAACCGAAAGGTTCAAAGTCATAGTTGAAATACACAAAGGGACAAATAGTTCACTTTGAGAAATATTGAACCATTGAACCTATTGAACTCTTAAACTTATTGAACTCTTGAAATTCAAGAAAGGTTCAAGTTCAAAGGTTCAATTCTTTTAAAAAAATTCACACACAAAAGGTGATAAGTGGGTGAAATTATTTTATGGTAAAATTCATGAAATTGAATAAGGGTGACTCAAAATGTAACATTGGCTCTGACTAGGGACTATATTTTATGACAAAATGTAGAGAAATTAAAAGCTCTGGTTACACAGACTGAAACATAGCAATGAAATAAAAGTAGAAAGACAAACCAAAAATGGGAAAGGAAAACACAAAACATGACAACAAAGGAAAGGCTATGTACATAATATGGTATGCCTATTTTATAGTTAATACGGTCCATTATAGGATATGGGTAAAATAGCTCCGTCTAGATATTCCAATTTAAAAGAATTAGGACCATGTATTTGATGAATTTTAAAATGTCCTTTCCAAAGTGAATCAAATTTTCCATGTGCTCCTTTAGGTTTTCTCCTTATATCTCATAGCAATACTTCATCTCCTTCCATGAACTTTCTAGATCTAGTTTTCAGATCAAAAATATTTTTAAGCCTATTTTGATGAGCAGTAATCTGGTCAACTAGTTCATTTCTCTCTTCCCCAAATCTTAGTTAAGTACATAACTCTTTTCTCTAAAGAATCTTGAAAGTACTGATCTCTAATAACATTTTATAATTTAGCTATATATAATACTATAGGTAATGATAACTGTGTTCCTATCCCATAAACCAACTCAAATAGTGTCATTACTATTGCTCTTTTTGGGGTTACCCTATCAGCCCAAAATGCTTCATATAGTTTCTTATGCCAATCTCTAGGGTTATCACTCACCAATTTCTTCATGATGGATATTAAATTTTTATTACTGGACTTTGCTTGTCCACTCCCTTGAGGGTAATAATCTGATGAGTGAGAAAGAGAGATACTATGTTCATAGCAGAATGAAGTAAGTTCCATTGAATAAAAATTGGTAGCTTTATCTACCACAATTTTTTGAAGAACACCAAAATGTACCAGTATATTTTCTTTGAGAAAATTGCATACCACTTCTAAAGTGGTTCTCTTCATAGGGGCTACTTCAAACCATTTCATAAAATAATCAGTTGCTATTAAAATATGTGTATGACCAGAACTTGATGGAGGTGAAAGAGGCAAGTCTAATCCCCATTATTTGAAAGGTTATTTAATAATGAGAGGTCTCAAAGGTAACATTATAAGTTGTGGTCTTCCTAAAAACAATTTACAATTTTCACTGTTAGCTACCCATTTATATGAATCTTTGAACACACTTGGCCAATAATAATAATTTCTAAGGATTTTGAAGGCTATGATCAAAGAATAAAAATGTCCATCATAGGCTTCATTATGAAAACTTAATACAATTTAGGCTGTTTTTCCTTGTCTACACACCTCAAAAAGGTTCCATCTAATCCCTTTTTGTATAGGATATCACCCCAAATCACATATTTTGTTGATTTTAACCTCAAATTTCTTTTCGCCTTCGAGGATAAATGACTGGGACAGTCTCCATAACTAAGACAGTGTGCCACATTTAGGAACCATGGATCCTGTAAGCTCACTAATAGGATAGTAGGAAGTTCTCCTTCTTTATTTTTGGCTATCAATTTGCATAAACCTTGACCTATAACTAATTTGGTTAGCTTAATCTCCAGGTCATATTCTTGAATTTTAGTAACCCATGTTGTTTTATTGTTCATCCCAACATCTTGCTAAGTCAGAATGCTTTTGACAGCTGAACTAGGAACAAATATAACTAAATGAGAATGAAGTATATAATATCTAAATTTTTTAACAGACTTCACTACAACAAAAGCTTGTTTCTCAGCTAAATAATATTTATGTTTATGCTTCTTGAGATGAACACTCATAAAGGCTATTGGGGATTTTATATTCACTTCATTTTTCTGTAGCAAGATACTAGACATGGTATGTTCTGAAGCATAACAGTAAATAAAAAAATATTTCTAGAAATTGGGATTTACCAAAGTAGGTGTTTGTGTAATCTCCTCTTTAATATCTATAAATACTTTATTAGTAGCTTCATTCCATCTGAATACTTTTTCTCATTCATCATTCCTATAATATATTTTGTAATCTCAGCAAAATGAAGAATGAACCTTCTAACAAAATTAATCTAACCAAAGAAATACTTAACTCCATTCCTATTAGAAGGAAGGCTTAGTTTTTGTGTTAGTCTAACTCTTTTTGGGTCAATTTTGATTCCACTTTTTGAAACTAGGTGTCCTAATAACTTTCCCTTTGTAACATAGAAAACTAACTTTTTAGGATTAAGAGATATCCCATGACTCAGGCATCTTTATAAGATGATCTCCAGATATTTTAGATGATCTTCTCTTTTTCTAGAGAAAATAGTTAAATCATCAAGATAAATGACAATAATTCTATCGTTCAAATCTTTAAATGATGAATCCAATGCCCATTGAAAAGTTGCACCAGCATTAATCAAACTGAAAGGTAGATGGTTATAAGCAAAAGTTCCTTGAGGTGTAGTGAAAGTAGTTTTATGTTGGTCAACTATAGCCACACTTATTTGATTATAATTATAGAACCTACCTAACATGGACATCATTTCTAACCTAGTAATAGCTTTCAATATGTGATCTATCATAGGTAAGGGATAATTATCTTTTAAACTAGCTTCATTCAAATTCCTGAAGTCAACATAGATTCTTATTTCTTCATTCTTTGTGTACTGAAACAATGTTCACCACCTAGGTGGAGTGATGAATTGGATAAATAATCCTAGCCTTCAACATCTTATCAATCTCCTTAAAGATAGCTTTAGTAACTTTTGGGTTATAATTTCTCAACTTCTACCTGAAAGGAGTTGCATTTTCTTTCAAAGGAATATGATGCTAAAATTGTCCATGTCTAAAATCTTTAAGGTCATCATAGCACCAAGAAAAGATATCCTTATACTTAATCAATATATTAATTAATTCATTTTTCTCATATAGTGAAAAACACCTACCAATATAGATCCATTTAGG
The DNA here is from genome assembly GCA_037957365.1 of Torreya grandis. Classification (NCBI taxonomy): domain Eukaryota; kingdom Viridiplantae; phylum Streptophyta; class Pinopsida; order Cupressales; family Taxaceae; genus Torreya; species Torreya grandis. The sequence goes on along the minus strand of JARHVA010009239.1, from coordinate 239,974 downwards.
GTTAGTCTCACTTCCAATACTGATTTTCCCATAGTCCTCCATTTTGTTAGGATTTTGGACAAGTTTGCCTTTAGTATATTCATCTTTTCTAGTGAAAAATGTTCTAGAGAGACCAATCCTTTAGGGATTTTGTTTCTTTTTAATTCAATTACATCCTCTTTTGGATTGATCCCTGGATCAAGATTTAATTCTATATATTTTATTGTAGAACCTTCAAAATAAGTCCCTAAGAACATATCAACATTCTCCAAATTTTTTTGATCTATTTATTACTCTAAAAAACTTGCCAATTTTTAGCATTATTTAGGACATTAGGATGATAGAATAGTTTTATTCTAAATGAATCCCTTTTGAATTTAGGGTGTAGGAGAAGAAGAGAAGTTGATATTGCTCTAGAATATGCCTGAGTTTTTTGGTCTCTGAGAATTGCTTCAATAGAAAAGGCATCAAAATAGTCTATCTCATCCCAAACTCTATTTTTGTAATGTCTTAATCTATCATTTTTAATTGAGAAAATGCCTCTCACTTGTTTAACATTTAATTCAATATCTCCTTTTTCCTTGAGTATTTTTATACCCTTTCCATTAGCTTTATTTAACCTAAGCAATAAAGCTTCATATTTTGTAGTATTATTAGTGTTTTTAATTTATAGATTGAAAGAGTAAAGAAAAGTTTCACCTTTAGGTGAGATCAACACAACTCCTACTTTTGAACTAGTGGTAGCACAACTACCATCAAATTCCATGGTCCATAGATCATCCAAATGAAGAGACTTTGGGATATATTCTTCCTTAAAATATTTAGAAGAGAAAAATAATTACTAAATTCACATTCTTTAAATAGAATCAGAGACTTAGGATCATCAGAAGGATATACTGTAAACTTGCATTTAGGTTCAGGTTCTAGCTTAACTTTCTACTTTCCCATTAGAATTGTAGCTTCTGACCAATCCAATTTAATCTACCCTACCAAATCTTTGAAAAAGGTCTTTGTTAACAACATCCCATAACTAACAAGAATATCTACTACTAAAATAATCAACTTCACCTTTTTATCAAGATAGGCTACAAGAGCAACTTATGCATCTTTAATTTGTCTGAGTAAAGAATTATATTTACCATCTATGGAATAACATCTACCAAATGTTTTTGTAAGGGATAAGCCTAAGGATTTGGATATACAAGAAGGCATTATATTATTAGAAGCACCAAAGTCTATGATACAATTACTAAGTTTATGACCATTTATGAACAAAGAAATGTAAAATGGGTTGGGTTTCATATCAGTCGTATAAGGAGTATCATTAGATGAATTAAGGGTCATTATAGAAGTATGAGTGGGTGATTTAGGTGGAGAAGTAAATAATTCAGCAATGGGAGACTCAGTATTAATGTTTAATTGACTTTTAGGTTCAACTGATGTAGGACCATTTTTGACATATTTAACCAATTTATCAAGTTCTGTGGGTTTCAACCTGAGGTATTCAATAGAGGATATTTGAATTTTTGTATACTTACAAAATTATAAAATATCAATATAAGTCTCACAATAATTTCTATGTAACGATTTATTTTCTTTTGTCTTAGCATATGAAGTTTTAGTAAAAGGTTCCTTACCTTTAACAAGCACTTCTTGAGCACTAGAAAACTTTAGATTCTTTTGACTTCTGATAAGTATAACACATGAAGTGTCTTCAAGAGTAACCAATATTTCACCTCCTCTTTTTGAATCTAAATCATATTTTAGGAAGTGTATTTTAGAGTCGTCAAGTCTTTGAAACCTCCTTTCTTCTTTAGTGATCTCCCCTAAGACATCTTGAGTAGCAGTCATTTGAGTATATCTAAGCATCTTTGGACAAAAATATTTGTCATGATCAGTAGTCAATGAAAGACACACATGTTATTTCTTATAGGAAGAGTTCAATAGTCTATCTTGGTTGTGTTGATGCAAGTGGTAATGTCTTACAAACATTTACTTGTTGATTTTTCCTACCCATATCCTAATATGGTTGTTGTAATGAAGTACTAGTCTTTGGTAATTGTCTCTTAAGGGTAATAATATCATTGAATAGCCTTTGAATCATAAGATCTGTAGAGGATGAGGGATGAGCATTAGGTACTTGGGCTTATTTCTTCCATTTATTGGCCATAATAAGATCATCCTCTAACTCAACTGCCAATGATTATGCATCTGTTAAATCAATAATTGCACCTCTTCTAAGATGAAAACCTATATCAGGAGGCATAGAATTAATAAAGAAACATTTTTGATTCTCAACATTCAGTCTTTTAATAGTAGGAATTTTGTGCACAATTCTATTGAATTTGGCTATAAATTCCCTCATGGGTTCATGTATCTCTTTCTTGAGCTAAGTAATTGAGCAAGAAGGGAATGCTCATCTTCTATGCTTTTGAACCTATTTTCAAATGTAGTTTTCATATCATTCTAGTTTGTGATTGAGGAATTAGTTAGATGATAAAACCATTATGTTACAATATCAGTTAGAGTTTGTACAAAAAGTCTTATGGCTACATTTTGATGTTGTATGCCTAACACACCACATGATATTACAAAGGCACTTTGATGTTATTCTAGTGATTGTCTTCCATCTCCATTAAATTTGGGTAAATTTTCCCTTGCATTTTTAGGTAAAGGATTCAGGTTGGCCCCTAAATTTAGATGTCCTATAGCTGTGCCCCAAAGTTGGGCCATTAGAAGAAAACTTATGGTAGAAGGAAAGATAGTACCAGAAAGAATTAAGACATGATAGACAAAGGATGTAGAGGGTTTATGAAGGCTAGGATGTCTACTTTTAGCTTTTCTAATGTGGGTAGGAATATAAGGAAAATTTAAGGTTTACAATATTTGAAAAGTAGAATCCTTAATTCCTTGTCTTTTCAAAGACCTTGTGTATCTTCTGGAATCTAGCTTATGATATTATAATAATTTAACTTCACACTTCAAGCGGTTTAATTCCTTGTTGTGTTTTTAGCTTGCCTCCTTCTTTGCCTAAGTAATAGAAATCTCATATTATCATTCAATTCTTTTTTTTTCTAAAATTCTATTTGTTATCCTATAATCATCAAAATTTTGATGAGAACACCAAGAAAGAGTATTTAATTAACTAATAATATCTTCATATTTATCTTGAAAACCAAGATTAGGTTGTAAAATAGGAATTATATTTTCATGTGGAAGTACCATTATTGTTTAATATTAAGGCGACTAATCTTTCAATAAATATTTCAATTCGATTCCCTAGCTAAGTCACCAAAAACTATTGGCTAACAGATTTGTCCTTATCTAAAAATGTTTTATTTTAACTCCATACCCTTATTCTTTCAAGAAAAAATAAGTTAAATAACAAATGGGTGAACTATTAAGATCAATTCCCCTTTGAATTAAGGTATATCTCCCTTTAAGATTTTCAATGAATTCAAATATTTAGATAAACTTTTAACCAGAAAGTGTTTTAAAGGTAACTTAACATCCACACATCATAATGTTATGGATGTGAGATTTTATAATAGCAATGGATAATAGAATACATAGATTCTATTTTCAATAATGATTAAATAGATAATCATATATATAGTAAAACTAGTAAAAAGATAAAACACATATAATGAATTGTGTAATGGAAGATTAATTACTGTATAAAAGAAGATTTCACATAGAAAACCTAATTTCAAATACTCAAATGCATAGATCTAAGTATTCAAAAATTAATTCTCCTTTTCATTCATAGATGAAAGATGTTTTAGAAAAACATCACATATATTATCAACAACAATGGTCCAGTTCTAAAATTTTCTAACTCTTTTTTTTTCTTCCTCTATCTTTTATAATTAAATATATATATATATATAGTTGCCATAACTAATCCACCTGTCAAACTAAACCAGAGTTAAAGTAATTCTGACCCATACAATATTTAGTTTTTACAAATTCAATAAAGATCAAGTTTCAAATAGAAAATCAATTGAATAACTAAATAAAAGAAAGTATGTAAGTAAAATCATTACTGAGATGATGGACTAGGATCTCTATATTTTTCATGTTCAGTTGGGTAGACACGTTGAGCTTTCCACTCCTGAAATGTTGTAACAAACTCTTGAATTTTTGTAAGATTGGGAATGTTGATGTGTTTTATCTTTGCTTTCTAGATGTTTTCTTCCCTCCAAATTTGCCCCATCTTTTCTGTGTGTTTTGGGAGAGTGTCAATGCAGCGACAAAGAAGGGAATCTACATTTAAAATTTGAGAAAAATCTTTAGTTGATAATTTGTCAATTTATTTAATGATGTTGATCCTTTCCCTAAATGATTGAATCATAATATTCATGTCTTTTTCTACTTTTTCATCATCTTTTATGTATTTAATATCAATAATCTATAGATCATGTTGTAATGACTGAATGAATTTAGTTATTTCCTTGATCATTTTTGTGATTTTTATTCATCCTTGTCGGGATACTGAATTTCTCCATTCAATATTTTTCTTACTTACATATAATACATCTTCATCCAAACGTGTCAAGTTCTTATCTGACAAAAACTTTATTATTCCATACTTTTGTACTTCATCAATCTGGTTCATCATGCTCATTCATTTTTATAGCATTTTAAGTCTTGAAATCTTCAATAATAATTATGGTTAGATCATTACATTCTTTAATTTATAGATGAACTCTATACCTTTCTAAATGATGTTATCTAGCCAATTATCAAATACCCTGGTAATCATTTTGCCTCTATGTATCTGGTCGAACATCTTTTGATTGATAGGTGATTTTTGATCAAAAGATATCAATAGTTGGGTCATCAGTTGTGGATCTAGACTATGAATGGCATCAATGTACTATGTCATTAACCACACAATCTATTTTAATTCTCTTTTATCTTTTTTGTCCTTCCAAGATCTGTTGACTATCTTTTTGGTGGACACTTTAAGGTGATGCACATCTGTGGCATGTGATGCAGTCCCAACATCCACCTTTTCAATTTTAACATCCTGAACTATAGGATCTTGAACTTCTTCATTAGTTCTTGGCCTAGCTATTTATGCATTCTAATTCCCTATATTAGGGTCGATGTATACCCTAGATGTTTTTTTCAACTTTCTAGATTTAGGAGTTTTCCCTAAACATTTACTCGCCATATCCTCCAAGGGAAAAGAAAATGGTACTACTTTCCATTTTTTGTTGATTGAGCTTTCCAGCCACTTTGGTGTAGAGGCTATGTCTTCTTTATTAGGATTTATTTGATCAAAAGGTACATTTGAAATATCATTAGTTTGGTAAAATTTGAAGAAATAACTATCTCTTGATCTACACTAACCTCTTCTGCCATTAGTGAACTAGATTCTTTATCACCTTTAGCTTCTCCTAAATCTTCTTTAGAATTCAAATCCATAATTACTTTATTATAAATTTGACTCTTTCTCTTGCTTTGGGTCCTTGATCTGGTGGCATGAGGAGGTAGAGTAGTTATAAGGGCCTTCTCAAATTATTTGATGACATGATCCCTTCTAGTTTTTTCTCTGGAAGTACCTACATCAAAAAAGCAATAAGCTTTTTTAGAGGAGCTTATTGGGAATGGTGATTCAATTATTGATGTACATTTTTGGGAAGCTATGTTTTGAGCTCCCCTAGTTATTGCTCTCTTAACCATTTCTCAATTCTCCTTATCACTGGGAGGGTCTTAACCTCAATTCTATGTTCTTCATTTTTCTCCTATTTAATTTTTGGAATAGGTGATTGTTTTATTTACTCAAATTTTAGATCAGTCACCTATTCATCATTCTCAAAATTTCCAAAAATGTCCATATTTAAATTAAGGGTAATAATTTTCCCTAAAGAGAACCTGAACCATAGTTTTCTTCTAACTTCAAATTCATCCAAACAATCCTCCCAATAATCCTCTAATTGAGGGATATGTAAAAACCCTGTACCAAGATCCAATTTATCTCTAGCAAAATATTTGTTCTCAAATTATGATCTGGCTATGAAATATTTAAAATTGAATTTCTTAAGATCCAATTCTAAATTCAAAGCATCAGAAGTTGACTTGCATGATAATGTCCAAGTTCAATAGGAAAAGATGTACCAAATTTATTTTTTGTTGGGAATTTTTTTATCTACATGTGTTAATGTTCTATAGACTTCTATTAACACAAATCAGTCAAAAACATATTTAGGTAACGTTAAAGGTTCACCATCAAAACCCCCACCTCTGATATAAGTGAACATGGAAAACTAAGTGAAGAAACTACCATAAATGTTGATTAGCTGCATAACTTCATCAGACAACCTTTTATTGATATTGTTTGACAATTCAAAATTCATTCTCCCAATAAAAACATCATTGACACTCCTATAATCCTCATAGAAATTATGCATTTGCATATATGAGTAATAGTCATAAATTTTACTATCTTCAACCAAGGGTACATGTGGTAATCCTACCCATTCTTTTATAGATACCAGGCAATAGAAGAGGTATGAAGACATATAAATCTCTTTATTTCCAAAAAAATTACTTAAACTTAGATGCAAACATTTTTCTATAATTTCTACCCCATCCTAATATTTCTCTACTTAGAGGATCACTTATATGAAGAAGTACATCCAGTCTTCCCAATAACATGCATGTGCATTGCCTTTTAGTCTGTGTAGCAATACTATAATATCTTGTACTGTTATAATCATATAATTTCTTGTTAATGGTCTAGGTAGTCTTGAACCCCCTTTTTGGAAATTTAAAAGCTAATTCCTAGTAATCATGCTCTTGTAAATTGATTTCTTTAATGAAAAATAACCATATGAAGAAGTAACATTGAGGTCAGAGTTTATCTATTGATATGCAGTAAAACATTGCCATCTACAGTCTTAATGCACCCATTCTAAGGTTCATATCTATTCATTCATTCAATGACTAATTCAGGGCATTAGACAACCATGGGAAAGGTCACAGCTTTAACCAAGCCACTTTATACTATTTTTTTCATCATAGGATTTTACACAAGATTTCTAGCCATTTCCTTAAAATATTCCAAATCATATTGGACCAGAGAAGTGTCCCCAATTTTAGGAGGAGAACATATGAGACCAGGACCATGCTCATAATTGAGACATGAAAATTTCATGGTTATAGGTTAGAGGATATAATGAAAAGAAAATGTTTTGAACTCACTAAATAATGTCATAAACTCAAAAGGATCCTTATTTATAACCAAGTAAATGAAACAACTTATAGTAAGAGTAAAACTCACCTTTAAATTTATCTGAAATCACTACAAATTTGAGCAATCAAATATCTTATACCACCTATGTTATTCTCTTTTATATCACCTAGTATGATCATTTGCTAAATTTGAGTTCTCTTTTGATACATATATCAACCACATCAAATGATTAAACTGAAATAATATGTGCTAAACATGCCTGATAAGACACATATTCTAACATATGCATTAATGGCAAGTATTTTTTTACACATGATTTTAATGAGTAATGATTATTTGTAACCTCATGAAAATTCAAATTTTTCTGATTTATAATGAGTTTAGGATATATTCTCCTCTAAATATCTTTCTAATTTTAACTTAGAGAAATCCTCAGGCGAGATGAGAGTATAGTCATTAAACCATTGAACTTTTGAATATGCAGTTCAACTTCGGTGTTCAATGATAGGAGATGAACTACACAGACTGACCAATAGTCGTATGATCTTTCCAAAAAATTCAAACATTGAAACATTGAACCGTTAAAATTTTTAATTCTAATATGTAGGTTCAATCATTAAGTTTAAATGCTAAGTTCAACAATACATTAATTTATACAAGGGAACTGCATGAACATAAGTCTTTACAAATCATCTAATAGTGATCTTTTGAACTATTGAGATTTTAAACACTGAAAAAGGGTTCAAGTTCAACTAAAAGGTTTAAATTCATAATTGAAATACATAAAGGGACAAACAATTCACTTTGAGAAATATTGAACCATTGAACCTATTGAACTCTTCAACTTATTAAACTCTTGAACTCTGAGAAAGGTTCAAGTTCAAAGTTTTTTTTTAAAAAAAATTCACACACAAAAAGTGATAAGTGAGTGAAATTATTTTACATCAAAATTCATGAAAATTTTATTAAGGGTGACTCAAAAGGTAAAAATTATGTAATGTCATCTCTCCCTCTTCTAAGGCTTAGATTTTTAAATTTTAAGCTATGGTAAATTCCTTGTCAAAAATTTTAATTGACTAGACTTATAAGGTGGACAAGATAGCTTTCACACATGATCTTTGTTGGATAGTTTTTAACCATGTCATGATGATGTCATAGAGGTGTCTTGGTGAGTGGATGAGGTGTTTTGATAGCTTGAGTGACAATGATAAAGTGTGCAATGTGCTTGTCCTAAAGTACTTGAAGTTGGATTGGTTTATATTTAATTATTACATGATTAGAGATGCTTAGGGAAAATTATTAATTATTAACCATGTTAAAGGGGTTCTATAAGAGGTTTGTTATGCTTTGCATAGATTATGTGCATAAGTGGTATTCACTTGGATCAACCTTTTTCTCATCTAGACATTTTTAGGTTTAATGGTTGAAAATATAAGTAGGAAGTTTATTGACATCACCATTTCCATGTGTGGATGAGTTAAGGGGAGCTGGTCATATCATTGTGATAAAATTAGTCCCTAGTTTCTATATGCTAGTTCTCAAGTCATGCACCTAAGCATAGTCAAAGATATATGGGTGTAAATATGGGCTCTCAAGCATTTTGATAGTGTTTTATATGTTCAAATAGAGTAAATTAAGCATGTTTATATGTTATCATTCACACACATGAAAGTTTTAGGAAGAAATGGCCACATGGGTTTGTTTAGTATTGTTCCTAGTTCTTATGTACTAAATCTTAGGTCATGTACCTAAGTGTGAAAAAATATATGCAAGTACAAAGTTAGGCTCCCATGTAGTTTAACATTATTTTCCCATACTTAGACAAATTTTCATGAGATAAGACAGAGCTAAGTAAGTAGTTTGGTGATGGCATATCTCACAGTGTTAATGTTTTAGAATAAGATGATCATATGGGTTTATTTAGTTTTGAGCATAATTTATTTAGGTTAACATTCAAGTCAAGCACCGAAGAATGAAAAAAGATATGCATGTTTAAATTTGACCTTCTACATAAGTTTTTGACATAGTTGGCTCTTGGTAAAAAATAGAGTGTGCATTTTAATGTCTTTATATCTCACATGTGTGAGGGTTCCAATACTAATTTGTCACATAACTGGATTTTCTTAATGGAGGAGATCATATGGTCCAAAATTGAGAACATGTGAGTGAGTGAATCAAAATATATGAATGTGAAAATTTGGCCTTCTAGTCAGATAAGCAATGTTCCCATACTTAGTCATTTTTTCACAAGTTAAAGTTTGAGCATCATCAATGGAGCATGTTGCTCCAAGAATTTAGGAATCAATGAGATAGTGCCAAGTGTTTATTATTTAATGTTTAGAAGAGATAAACATTGAGCTTTTTATAAGGATCAATGATGAGTAGGTGATCATATATATAGATATAAATAGTGTGTATTAAAGTCAATAGGTTAAAGTGATAGTTATTTAAAACTGTTAAAGATTGAGCTACATGCAAAATATTGATAGAGCACATTGAGTCAAAATTTCAAGAGTGCATGAGATGAGGTCAACATGTTCAATGTTCAATATTTGGCATTGGTGCACTATGTGTTAAAGGTAAAGATTCATATAATAAGATCACTAGTGCATGTTTAATCTGAGTATCAAGGACTCAAGATGATAGCATGGTGTTTGATGTTTAATTGTGACTATTTGTATTTTAATTTTTTGAATTTATAAAGGAAAAAATAGTGCTCTATATTTTGTTTGTATCTTCCAATCTAGATAGAATTTTCTCATGGTGTAAAAATATAATTTTTATAGGACACTAAGGTATATATGTAAATATAAATTTTAAGGTATAATTGTGTGTACAATAAAATATATTGAGTTTTAAAGCTGACTATGTGTTCATGCAAGTTACGTAAGTAACCTAAGAAGAGTATTTGAGCTCAATCTAATGTTGTTTAGATATATCATGATGAATTAGCTATTTAGGAGTATTTTAGAATACATTAGGACCACCTATGGGTGTTATAAAATTTTTAATAATGGTATGTAGTATGAATAAAGGTTTAAAAATCAACTTTGTATTCATTCATGGTGATTGTGTGGACAAAATATTATTTAAGTAATTTGTGCTTAAGTATAAGGGTACTATGATGATTGTTGGAACTTAAAGAGGACCTATAGATCATGTGAAATTATTTCATTCCTTTGGAAATTCTTCTTATGTTTTATTTTTCTTAGATAAGTGTCAAAGAGATGAATGGGGCTCCATAGGACCTAAAAGTGACTTATGCCTATTTGAAAGTGGATTATGCTTAAATGTGGCCCATGTGAGATGCCTTAAGGGTGAAATCATGTATTGTGGCCAAAAATAAAAATTGTGGACTTGATAATTTATGAAGGCTCTATAAAGAGTGAAATGAAAAGATATGGTTTCATATCTTGTAAAAGACATGTGAGAGAGACTTATGCAAGGTGGACATGAGACTAATGAAGAAAAGGAGAGGTATAGTGCCTAGTTGATGAATTAATGATCACAATAGATTGATGACTATGTTTATAACCCGTTGGTGATATTTATAATGTCAAAAAAGTGCTCTTGAAGTTTGAGGATATGCAAAGAGGTGTGAGTGTGCATATGAAGAAGGAGAGAGACTGTGGCATACTTGTGTGATAGGCCTATATGAGATAAAAAGAGAGAGTTTGTGCAAGGGTTAGATAATCAAAGATTGATCATCAGGTGTTGAAGACATTAATTTTAATGTGGAGGTGATCAAAAGAGGGTCCAAAGGACTTGATATTCCTTAGGGTTAGTTGCTCCTTGTGAAACACATTTTCCACTAAATAGCTTTGGTTAGGAGGATATGATCAAGGTTTGCTAGTCTAAAAGAGTTGATTAGTCTCTTTTTTGTAATTTATTATAGGGTAGTAGTCTATTTGTTACAATATTGAGAGTGGTTTTTATTCTCTATGAGGGTTTCCCATAAGAACTTGTGTTACGTTTTTGATCTTATGTATGCTTTGAATGAATGAGCTCTCTTGTTAATATTACTTGATCAAGTTGATATATGTTGATTGATTACTAGTTTAAAAGGAATACAATTGTAATTGAAATATCTAGGCTCAGTGATTCCCCCCTCTTAGAGATTATACCTCTAGTAATTGGTATGGAATTTGGTCCATTGGTAAGGGATTAATAACTTGAATGTGTTCCAAGGTACAATATGGGTAGTCATTAAGGAGGTTTCTCTACTAAGAAATCATCGATGTTCAATAGATTCAGTTATGATTTTTGGAGTGCAAGGATGAGGACATACATTATGCCCCTAGGGTTTCATGTATGGAAATCTATTGTGGATGGTTATGTTACTCTTACTACTCCTCCACCTAGTGTTATAGATAATAAGTTGTTTGAGAATAATTATAAGGAAATGAATGCCATTAGTTGTGGTATTATATAGATTGAGTTCACTAAGGTGATCCATTATAAATATGCTAAAGAGATATGGGACAAAATACATAAAATTTATGAAGGAGATTCAAATGTCAAGCTTGCTAAGTTGAAGACTCAGAAAATACAATTTGAAAGTCTCAAGATGAGAGAAGAAGATTCTATGTCATCCTTTCTATAGAGAGTTGATGAGATTGTGAACATCATTAGATGTCTTGGAGAGAACCTTAAAGAGGCTACTATTGTTTAAAAGGTATTAAAGTTGCTATCCCCCCAAGTTTGATCTAAAAGTATTTGCTATAGAAGAAAGTTGTGATGTTACTCTATTGAGGATGGATCAATTGCATGGTACCCTTACTACATATGACATGAGGAAGAATGATGATATACACCAAAGAAGGAAGAAAATTTGAATACTAAAATGAATACAAAGAATAAGTTCCAAGGTAAATAACCCAAAGAGGATGACATTTCTAATATATATGAGAATGAACTAATTGATTTGATTTCAAGGAAATTGAGAATAGGTTTAGGCAAGTATAAAGGTAAACTACCCCTCAAATGCTTCAATTATGGTGAGATAGGAAAATTTTCTAATAAGTTACCTCATAACTATATTAAGGATGATGTTGAAGAGCATGATAAAGGCCATGACGATGGCAAGAGATCATTTAATTTTGATAAATGTAGAAAGGGATTCATAAGCTTTGACAACAACAAGAATTACTTCAAAGATAAGAAGAGTCTCTACACCAAAGAAGATTACAACTCATTAGATAAGATTGAAGTGAGTGACTTAGAGTATGATTGTGAAGATGATGGTCATGATAAAGATGAATCCATGTTGATGGATAAGGAAGGGATTTGATCACATTGAAAGGAGTCTACTTGTAGTTATTCATATCATGATGAAAATGAGGTGGACTGTGAGATTGATTTTATAAATGCTCTTAAAGAACTAAATAATTAAAATAATATTAACAAGAATACGAAGTCTCAACTCAAAGAATATGAGGTGAAATTTAGTATATTTGAGGTAAAAATTAATGAAGATGCTAAGGAGCATGAAGATATGGTCAATCATCCGAGTTGTCAATTGGAAATTCTTTTTACAAGCCTATAAGATAAAGAAGATCTCAAAAGGTATGCTTATGATATTATATCTTTGAAATTTGAGTTAAAGAAGTCTGCAAGAAAGGTGAAATCATTAGTAAAATTTGACAAGAGTTCTAATGATTTGGATAATCTCATAAATAGTCAAAAGTTAGCTAGTGATGGATTTGAATGGGTTTTAATGAAGAGCCCAAAGTTTTCTCAAGTTGACATTAATGTCAATAAGATAAAGGTGGATGAGTTTTTAAAGGCAAATCATCAAACAAGGAATAAGGGTGCTAGAAGAATAAAGGTAAATTAGATCAGACAACCAAATGCCATAATGTATGCAAATTTCAATGGTTACTACTATACTTGTAATTAGTTTGGACATAAAGATAGAAAATGTAGAAACCTATTAAAAATGATTTTACATGGTAATATGATGGGGGCCATTAGTAGAAAAGTGTGAGCAAGGTTAAGTGCATCAATTATCTTAATGAAGGATACTTTGCTAAGAATTATCCAAATAAGGAATGATAAGGTAAGTCTTATTCAAAAAGAGTAGTTTGTTTCAATTGTCATGACATTAGACATATTGATAATTATTACCCAAAAAAGGTAAGACAAGTTGAGTTTACATCAAGGACTATGGTTTTCTAAAACTATGAACAGAGAGATCACATTACTAGATACTACAATAAAAGGCCATTAAGTCAAAATAGATTCAATCAGGATCCAAAAGTACAAGGAAGAAGGCAAGTTAGCTGATGGAAACCAAAGGTGGTAAGTATGAGTCATGATGAGTTTTTAGGTCCAAGTAATTCATAAAACCTTTCAAAAATATTCAAGATCACTTTTGTTTTATAATGAATATTGAATAATTTCTTTAAATAAATGATCAAAAACTTGTTTTAAGTGTTTAAAATTTTGATTAAAATTGAATATAAATATATATGTATTCATTCCTTCCAATTAAACCTTCAAGTGATCATTAACCATTTAATTGATTTATAGTAATTGTTTTGTTTTATTAAAACATGCATCCACATTTTAATAATTGAATCATGTCTATGGAAAGAATGGAATGCAAAATAACTAAAACATAAACACTAGAATTGCTAATGGAGGTCCCCCAATCTGGGATACATCTATAGGTCCTACTCAAAGGAGGAACCAATAAATTATTGATGATAATTTTATTTATACATGACATTATCCCTAGTAGGGGTTCTTGATTTATAAATAAATGTTTTGATGCCACTGGCTCTAGCTCTCACAACTAGTTCTATCTCAGGCTCTCAGCTCTCAGCTATGGCTCTTGACTCTGGGCATTTCAGCTCTATAATGAGAGCTTTGAAACTTTTTAATGCATTGAAATGCACCTATGACCCCTTTATATACTTGTTATAGGTCTATTTTTTTATTGGGATGATTATCCACAATATATTTTAATACTTTTCATAATTATCCCATACCTAATTTTAGTGGAATTTTAAACTATCCATTACATTTAAAAATGTGGCTTGATAATTATTCCTCAATATACGATGGGATATATTTATCCCAGTTTAATAAGGTGGGATTTTCAAATATTAAAGACTTGGGTCAAGCCATATTTCCATGTCACTTTGATTGGTCATAACCTACAAATATGGACTCAGATTTGGTCCATAAAAAATGCCTCAAAAATATTATCATGAGATATATGTCATGAAACTATCTTTTAAATGTTCCATGATGGTCATTTTCTCATTTTGACTAGAACATTGACCAACTACATAAGGAGCATATGAGCTCTATTTTCCACATTTTGCATACCATTGGAAAGGTCTCAAATGGGCCCTACATAATGGTGTAGGTTTTGGTCTACTTCAACACCTTTTCCAAATTTTATTCTAGATCATACGTCCCCATTAAGAAGGTTTTTTGTCCACAAAAAGCTATTTTTCACCCACAAATGTTGCTAATCATCTTCCTACATATCATAAAAACATAAGATCCATATAAATAACATTATGGGTTAAATTACGAAAAATTTGTTGATTAGCTAATCAGAAAAAAATTGATCAGTAAAAATTAGATAATTATTTGATAGAATAGGCAACTATCCCTTGATACTCTATGACGTTTTCAATGTCTGTAACCAACTATGAACCCAATGATCTGTCACTACCATCACAAATAATAGATCAATTTAAAAAACTAAACACTTGTTTGCCTAAAGAGGCAAGTTTTCAAATAATACTCTATGATAAGGCCAATCATAATAACTACAAATTTTCACTAAACTGGATCAATCATAGTTAGACAACTTTAAATGCCAAACATAGGCAAGTATCTATTGACCATATGAAACTAGAAAATTGTAAGAAGAATAAAAATGCCATTATCTTCCTCTTAAGTGATCACATTCCTAAATGACTCATATGCTACTACACGACCTCAAATAGCCTTTACACATAACTAGAAACTTGAAATGTGCATATTTAAGCTTAGAAGGCTTATACAAATGATCACCAAATAAAGTGATTTAAAGGTGAATTTAAGCATGCTAAATAAAACTTAGATTTGCAAAAAATTTATCCATTTCTTATTGATCCAATTGAATGAATGCCCCACTTTGGGATGCTCCTTCTTGATGGAATCCTCTTTAGATAGGTGAGATTCTTCATGGGTTGCCTCTTGGACTATTGGTACTTTACCAACTCTTTCATCTGCTACCTATTTTTTCATGGGTGTTTGCACAACTTTCTTCTTGCAAGTATGTGAATGAAGTTGTGGATGAAGCTTCCAAGACTTGTCAACCCAATGACCACTCATTATAATGAGTGTAGGAATTCTTGTCCATTTTCTTAGACAACAAAGACCTCTTTCTATTCTCCATATATTGGCTTAGAGAGTGGTATTCAAAACTTGTCTCCTTTTAGAGTGGCACAACCTTCTTTTATAAGGATTTTGTCTTCCAAACATGGTCATATAATGGTTTATTAATCCACAAAATGTTCATGGTTATTTATACCATAAATTTTTTGTACCAAGACCATTCTTCTCAAAACTAAAGAAGACATTGGAATATTTATGCTTACCATACCTTTTAGGGATATCTTATTTGCAAGCATGATGAGGATAAATTGTTTTACCTTCTTTTTTGGGATGTTCATCCCTTAATTTAGATGCCTTACATTTATTATAGATACATTTTCCATAATTGAGGGGTTGTTCCTTTTTGATTTCAACTTATGAACTTATCCACCTATTTGAATGGGTTGAATTGGTAGTGTCTTGGGCTCATCTCTTGAAGGTTCTATTGATTCAGCTATTTTGGAGGATTTTCCAACTTCTCCATTACCAATAATAAGTCCCAAACCTACATATTGAGGTCTTTCCTCAACCTGTATGAGTTTAGTAATTTTTTGGCCATTGATGCCAAGTCCCTTTTCATAAAAACCCATCTTGATTAGTAACTTAGATCCAATACCATGAGTATGCTTCTCAAATTCACCAAAAGATACAGATTAATGGGAAGAAAAGGAATAACATGATGAATTACTTACAATAAAAATCTTTGTTTGGATTTGTGTATCTATGGTTGAGGATGGTCTCATAGACATTTTTTATCCTCTACTTCTTTGACCATTTTGTGATTTTGCCAATAACTTTTCCTTAGATTACAACTCAAGTTGTAACTCCTAGATGATCCCTAAGAGAAGCTCCTCATGAGATAATAGTCTATCTTGTAGCTCTTAATTTTCATATTCTAAGGAATTCATCATCCTTCTTAGCTCATAGTTTTTCATCTGAATCTGATGATTGAAGCCTTTAATATCCTCTAGTCTTTCTCTCTTCATATCTTTTCCCATAGTTTCCTACTCCTGCAAACAAAATATATCTCCAACAATTACAAACTACACTAGAAGATTATACAAATCTAAATGTCTGCTCAAACTAAATGAAACTAACTAAAACTAAAATCAAACTTTTACACAATTAAAAGGTAATCCCTACATTCTAACTACACTGATTAAAAAATTGATCCATAAACCCCTTTCAAACCCTTCAAGTTCACTTTTGGTTTATAATTGATACTGAATAATGACTTTAAATAAATGATCAAAAAATTATTTAAAGTGTTTAAATATTGGATTCAAATTGAATATGAATACCTATGTATTCATTCCTCCCAATTACACCTTCAAATGATCATTAGCCATTTAATTTATTTCTATTAAGTGTTTTGTTTGATTAAAACTTGCATCCACATTTTAACAATTGAATCAAATCTATGGAAAGAATGGAATGCAAAATAACCAAAACACAAACACCAAAATTGTTAATAGAGTTCACCTAATCTGGGATATATCTTTGGGTCTTACTCAAAGGTAGAAAAAATATATTATTGATGAAAAATTTATTTATGCATCACCTTATCCCTAGTAGGGGTTATTGAGTTGTAAATAAATGTTTTGATGCCACTATCTTTGGCTCTAGTAACTGACTCTATCTATAACTTTTAGCTGTCAGCTTTGGCTTTGGCTCTCAGCTCTAGGATCTTTGGCTCTATAATGAGAGATTTAAAATTTTTGAATGCATTTAAATACACCTTTGACCACTTGATATACTTGTTATGGGTCCACTTTTTCCAATTAGGATGATTATCTGCAATCTATTTTAATAAATTTCATAATTATCCCATAAATAATTTTAATGGGGTTTTAAATTACCCATTACATATAAAAATATGGGGTGATAATTATTACCCAATATATGATGGAATATGTTTATCCCCTTTTAGTAAAGTAGGATTTTAAAATATTAAATACTTAGGTTGAGCCATATTTCCACGTCACTTTATTGCCACATCATCATTTTTACCGAGTTTGACCATAACTTCAATTGATCATAACTTGCACATATAGACTCAAATATGGTCTATTTAAAATATGTTAGAATGATTCTGATGAGATATACACCATGTAACTATCTTTACAACATTCCATGATCATCATTTTTTTTAGTTTGACTAGCAATGACCACTTATTGACTTGCTTTGACTAGAACTTTGATTGGCTACACAAGGAGCATATAATCTCTATTTTCCATGTTTCACATACCATTATAAAGTTCTCAATGGGTCCCACATAATGGTTTAGGTTTTGGTCTGATTTAATATTTTTTTCTAAATTGTCCTCTAGATGACAATACTAAAGGAGGAGACCAAAGTACTAGTTGAGGATATTTTTTAGGTAAGTATGGATCCAAGTGAACATCATGTAGTTACTGAGCAAGTTTTATTAAAATAACATCAATTGATAGTGCCTAGTGATATGGTTTAGAAGTTCAAGGTTGATTACTCAAATAAAGTGTATATCAAGATTCCATAGCTGCTCCATGTGTTGTCAATTCTATCTTAGAAGGGAAGAAGAGAGATTTATAAATGGAACCAACTGTCATAGTTTAGACTAAGAAGAAGAAGAATAAAATCAAGAAATATTATAGCTATAAAAGGATTCTGGTGGTTACTAAGGATATGTGGGTGACTCATGGCTTTACTTTATTTTAGTGAATTATGGTGAAAAGTATGTGTCTATATATTCTTCTTAAGAGACTCCTTTCAATTTCATAAGTGTTGTTGTGGTGTTATTTAGATGATCTTAGAAGGCTAGAGATGAGTGTTTTCAATTAAAGTAGGTATGTCCAAATGGAATAAATTTAGTGATGATGTCAGAGTAATGTCATTAATTTATATGGTCAGTCTATAGTGTTAAATTAAAGGTTTTCAAGAGGAAAAAGAGGATTTATGATTTTTCAAGATGATATTTTTGCATATAAAGTTATGTTGACCTTATTCTAGCATGTTTCAGGTGGTTTTGTGGTCTGATTGTATGTTGAAGTCAAATTGGAGATTTTTGTTTGATCTTAGGTTTTAAAGTTTATGTTCAGGAGTATGTAGTTCCTAAAATGGGTTATATAATTTACGGGTTTCCAAATATTTTGAAGCTCAAATCTTGGTCCAAAAGTTTGAAATGGTATTCTCTAGGTGTACAAGAAGTTTCAAAGGTGGACATTGATTGGAAGGTGTTGTGTTGACCTTGTTTGTTTTGAGATTCTAGGGTTTCAGGATATATTAGAAAGGTGGTATGCCTTATGATTTAAGATATGATGATTATTAATAATCTTATTATTCCAAATGGGTTGTAAAATCAAGCTTCACAAATATATGAAGGTTTTTGGTTTTTACATTAATCATGTTTTTGTCAAGATGGAGGCCTAATTAGCAAGTTGGTTTATGAATGAAGTATGTTATATAGGTTGAGATATTTATTTAAAAATGTTGTGCTTGAGGGGGAATATTAGAGTGCTCAAGATATGAATTCTTAGGTTTTTAATATGTGTATTCTAAAAATTATGGGATCTTTAAGTTCCAGGTAGGGCTACAAGAAGTCTAGATAAGCCTAATCTTAAAGATGTGCTTTTTATTTAGTTTCTACAGAATATCAAGGCATTAGTATTTAAAGGTGAGTTATTAGGTTTTTTTAGATCATGTTACATATTTGGTGTATGGCATGAAGTTATTTTAGTGGTCCTTGAGGTTGTTTGACATAGAAGGCTAGTAAGCCTATATAATGGTTCCTCATGATGTATGGAGATTTGAAGATGTTCAAAAGGTACAATGGCTTAGAGATCTTAGGAGGAGTACCTCTTAGATGTTTCTTGGTAAGTTACATCAAAATTTAGTGTTTTTTGTGTTCTTTATTAATGAGTTACAGTGACTGGTTAGAGGTAAGTGTTGACATGGAGTAAGAGGAAGGTATCAAGGCAAGAAGAGGTAGGCTCAAGGTAAGGGGGAGTTTGTATCACCTTTCTAAGATGGTCCTCTCATAATTGGTAGTATTTTAAGGTCCTCAAGATCAGTTTGTGCCCACTTTGTAATCATGCCAAGGGGGGGGGGAAGTTCTTATTGTGAGAGTACTTGAAGAGAGAAACGGTGAGCTAAATGATGTTTGTTAACATCAATGACAAAGGAGGAGATTTTTGGAGATTTTTCAACTATATCATGGTGATGTCATTGAGGTGTCCTAGTGAGTTGATGAAGTGCTTTGATATCCTGAGTTATAATGACAAAGTGTGCAATGTGCTTGTCCTAATGTGCTTGAAGGTGTTTTAGTTGATCTTTAATTTTTACATGATTAGAGATGCTTAAGGATGAGTATGATGTATTGAGCATGTGAAAGGGGCCCTATAATATTTTTTATATTATTTGGAGATATTGTGTGCATAATTATAATTCACCTAAATAATCATTTTTCTCATATAGACATTTTTGGGTTGAATGGTAGAAAATTTGAGTAGGTAGTTTGTTGATGTCAACATTCACATACATGAAGGTTTTAAGACGAAATGGTCACATGGGTTTGTTAAGTATTGTTCCTAGTTTTCATGTGATAAATATTTTGTCATGAAAATAGGTTAAATAAAATATATGAAAGTGCAAAGTTGGGCTCCCATGCACTTGACATTATTTTCCCGTACTTAGCCAAATTTACATGAGGCAAGAAAGAGCTAAGTAAGTAGTTTGGTGATGGAATATATCACACATGTGAACATTTTAGAACAATATGATCATATGGGTTTGTTTAGTTTTAAGTCTAGTTTATTTGTTCTAACTTTTATGTCAAGAACTAAATCATGATAAAAGATATGCATGTTTAAAGTTAACCTTCCAAACATGTTTTTGACGTAGTTGGCTCTTGGTAGAAAATTTTGAGTGAGAATTTTGATGTCATTATATCTCACATGTGTGAGTGTTCTAAGATAATTTTGTCACATGGTTGGATTCTTCTATGTGAGGAGATCACATGGTTCAAAATTGAGAACATGCGAGTGAGTGAAGAAAAATATATGACTATGCAAAGTTAGCCTTCCAGTCATATAAGCAAGGTTTCCATAGTCATTTTTGCACAATTCAAATTTCAAGCATCATTGATGAAGCACATTTCTCCATGAAGTTAAGAATTAGTGAGATGGTTCTACGTGTTCATTATTTAACATTGAGTAGAGATAAATATTGAGACTCTTCCAAGGATCAATGGTGAGTGGGTGATCATATAGGTAGAGATAAATGGTGCATATTAAATTCAAGAGGTCAAAGTGATAGCTATTTATCATTGTTAAAGATCAAGATATGTACATAAGATTGATAGAGTGTGTTGAGTCAAAGTTTCTAGAGTGCATGAGATGAGGTCAATAGGTTTAAGGTTCAATGTTTAGTATTAGCAGATTATGTGTTAAAGATTGAAATTCATACAATAAAATTAATGGTGCATGTTTAATATTAGTAGTGAGGATCTGACATGATAAAATGGTGTTCAAGGTTTAACTGTGACCCTTTTCATTTGAATTTTTAAATTTACAAAGGAAAAACTAGTTCTCTATATTTTATCTTTATCTTTTGATCTATATAGAATATGTTGATGGTATAAAAAGTGAATTTGTAGAGGACTCTAAGATGCATATGGAAATATAAATTTTTAGGTGTAATTTTGTGTAAAATAAAATATATTGAGGTTCAAATTTGACTCTATGTTTATGCATGTTATGCAAGTAACTTGAGAATGGTATTTGAACTTGTTCTAATGTTGTTTCAATTTCTCATGATGAGTTAGTTATTTGGGAGTATTTTAGAATCCATGAGGCCATTTTTGTTTGTTATGAACGTTTTAACAATTGTATATAGTATTAAAAAATGTTTACAAGTTGATTGTGTATTCATTCATGGGGATTATGTGTACATAATATTGCTTAAGCAATTTTTGCTTAAGCAGAAGGGTACTATGATGATTGTTGGAAATTATGGAAGACCTATTGATCATGTGGAATGTTTCCATGTATTTAGAAAGTTTTCCTATGTTTTATTTTTCTTAGATAAGTGTCAAAGAGCTTAATGGGTCTCCATAGGACCTAAAAGTGACTTAGGCCTATTTGAAAGTGGATTGTGCTTAAGTGTGATCCATGTGAGATTCCTTAAGGGTGTAGGAATTTATTATTATTATCAAGTAAATTTTTTGGAATTGATAATTTGAAGTATCTATAAGGAGTGGAGCCAAATGTTATTCTTTCATGGTTTGTGGAATACTTGTGAGAGAGACTTGTGCAAGGTGGATGTGAGAGTTGTGAAACTAAAGAGAGGTAAAGTACCCAGTTGATGAAATGATGTATAGACTAGATTGATGGCTATGTGTATGAAATGTAGGTCATATTTATAATGCCATAAAAGTGATCTTGTAATTTTAGGATATGCGAAGAGTTCTAAGTGTGCATATGAGGATAGTTTAAGTGAAGAAGGAGAGAGATTATGGTCTACCTATGTGAGAGTCTTGTATGAGATAGAGAGAGAGTTTATACAAAGGTTAGATAATCATAGATCCATCATCAAGTGTTAAAGACATAATTTATAAGGTGGAGGTGATCAAAGTAGGGTTTAAAGGACTTAATTTTCCTTAATCTTAGTTGCTCCTTATGAAACAAGTGTTTCACAAAATACCATTCGTCAAGAGAATATGATTAAGGTTTGATAGTCTAAAGGAGTTGATAAGTATCTTGTTTGTAATTTATTATAGGATAGTATTCCATGTGTTGTAGTCTTGAGAGTGGGTTGTATTCCCCATGAGGGTTTCTCATAGTAACTATGTGTTATGCGTTTGATCTTATGTATGCTTTGAATGAATGAGCTCCCTTGTTAATATTGCTTGATCAAGTTGATATATGTTTATTGATTAATAATTTAAAAGGTCTAAAATTATAACTAAAATATCTAGGCTCACTATTTCACCCTACTCTTAGTGATTTTACCTCTAAAAAACTAAAAAATAGTTTGATTAGTTCTAGTTGTGGAAGGGAAAAGGTTACCTAGTTTATAAGGCCCTACCATTTATCAAAGAAGTACATAATGGAACTATTTTCAAATTGGCTAATGAAATAAAGGTTATTAATATTTAATTTGTATCGATATTTATCTAGAGTGATTTAATAGATTTTTATCTAGATACAAAATGGAAAATAATGAGTGTTGAGAGATGGAACTATTCCAGTCTAAAGCTAGTCCTACAAGTCATATAGGGAACATCCTTAGAAGTTGGGAATTATCATAGGTAATTAGGTAACAAGTATGCCTAGATACCCAAATATGTTGATATGGATCTTCCTTATTTTTAAATTTTTTGAATTTAATAATTTCTCACTCTAAAGGATATGGCTATACAGGGATGGCAAGGTTGATTGGTTCATTATAGATATGCTCATACATAATCATGTTCTTCTATCCAAAGCTAGAAGCCTCTAAGTTTATTATCCTCTCCATGAGGATGCACATGAGATTAGGTTGTGAATTATACTTGGTGATGCCTCATAAAACATTTTTTTTCAAATGTTTAAATGGAGGAAGTGATGTTAGGAAAGGTTGTGTAATGGGGTACCCTATGGACGTGGTGATAATTAGTAAAAATTCAACCACATATTGAAAGAAGATCAAAGGTAAGATTTTTTGATGGGATGGGTTAGGATAACTACCTATAAGGGGTTTTTTGGGTATTTTTTATGTATTTGGGAGTATTTTTTGTTGAATATTTTGACCTATATGGATCTACTGTGAGGATTGTGGATGTTGCATGGTATAACTCAATGTGAGATAGGTTTGGATAAGAGGGATGATCAATGAAATAGAGAATAATAGTTTTTAAAGTGTGGAAGAAGGTGGTTTGTTTCCTATTGGTGTTGGTGTAATAATATTTTACACCATAATAACTATTGTGATAGGACTACTAGACACTAAGTATGGTTGGGTATCTAGTGGTTAGGTTGTGATAGTATTTGATCTTGAGGGTGGTGGTGCGTTAGTGGATGATGACACCATGGAAATGATATATCACTAAAAAAAATTTTAGGGTATTCCGTAGAAAGAGAGGGAATTGTTATTACCAAATATTTCATCCTTGGAGAAGGTTTTTCAAGCCTCTCTAATATTTGGCTAACATGGGATTACCTCTAAGCCTGTGGGTTGCCTATAACAGAGGTAAACCTATAGGTTAAAGGGTTAGCTCCCTTGATTTATCTTTTTAGCTCACACACTAAAATATACCAATTCTATTGGGGGTGAAAATGGAATAATTAGATTTAAATTAACCTATTATAATGAGTTTATAAACCAAATATAAGTCTATCAACATACTTGAATTGGAACTAAGGCTGCCAAAACTGACCTCGACTCAATGCTTTTCTAGCATAAGTGTTTATAAATGGAGGTAGATTGATATGAATATTTAGAGGTTTATACATATAATATTTTTAACCTCTTATTAAGTAATTATTCTTTACATCTTGTAGGAATACATTAAGACTCAATCTCTCTGAGTGCATGCTCTAAGGGGTGCACTAGGAAAGGGGTGGGTAGACCTTTGGTACTTCACAGGATTGTTTTCCCTTATTGCCACATTATTACTAGTCCAAATAAATATTAATAATAATAAAAAAATCTCTTAAAACAATTCCATAAGATATTACTTGTCCCTTGCACACTCTTCCAGTCCTTTTCTTCTTTTCATCCCTCTTTTCCTCACCTTGACCCCTTTTCACCAGTTGGTTATACTAGGTCAACTAGATTAACCCTATACATTTTTCATCATCTAATTACTATATAGAGTTAACTAGGTTAACCTTGTACTATTTTGGGTATTTTTCACTTTGAGTTTCATTATCCCTTCAGCTGACCTAGCTCAGAACCTAGTAATTTATATCCTAAAAAACATATAGGGTCGACTAGGTCAACCCTATACAACTGACATATTCTAAAGGATTTAGGGTGAGATCCACACACACACACACACACACACACACACACACACACACACACACACAAATAATAATTTCATCATTATTTCAATATGAAATAAAGAGTTATTATTTTCTTATTCTTCTTTACAATCTACTCTTCCACCATTCTACTTTAGGAGTCTTAGCTTAGGGTTTCTACTTGGAGAATCTAGTCTGGTGGATAAATCTTGGATGATTTGATCTTTATTAGTTATCCTAATAAAAAAACCAATGTATTGAAAATTCCCATTTTCAAAGGGAAATATTGAGTCCCCATGGGTTCACATTTAGGTAAGTATATTCTAACTTTGTTCTCCTCTCTTTTAGTAGATAAAAGTAGCATAAGTATTGGCTTGACTAATATTAATATTCATATTCCATGTATTATGGTCTTACTCATACTTATATTAATTTATATTCTCTTATACATGTTTTTATTTCTTTACTAACCCATCATGTTGTGCCACAAGCTTTGTTGTGTACTAGATTTAAATTTTTTTTCTTTTTTATTAGAATAGAGTAAACATTAAACATAGGACCCTTTTAGGGTTTTTGCATGATTTTTTTAGAATTTAAGCTTTAGAACCCTTCCTAGCATGGTTTATTATGATAATTTATCCCATAATCAAGTCCATCAAATCTCCATATTGGTCATGCCCCCACTTAACAAATTGATTTCCAATCAAAAGTGTAGGTATGCCCTATATTCTCCAAGCCAAGATTGATTTATAGACATGCTGAATTTTTGATTGCATAAATTCTAGTAAACTTGACATTAATTAACCCTTGTAGGATTTTTTTACCTTATTTTCATTTCTTTCATTCTTTCATCATTATTTTTATCATATATTTGTCATACTAGATCAACTTTGTCAACCAATATCTAACTTATGTGCACATGATTTCAAGTACAGGCTATTAGATTGACCCTATCAACCTAGTATAGGTTTTTATGTTTTTTAGACATAAAGTTAAACATACTAAGTTGACTCAATTATCCCTATACATTTTAGGCACTCAACAATAATTTTATGTAAAGCTTGATCGACCTAGTCGACCCAGTTGATAGAATTTACAACCATATATAAAGGTTATTAAATAATAATTTTCATTCTTTACATCTCTGATCCACCAAGGTTCCTTTCCATATCTCTATCTATTTATTTACAGTCCTTCCTTTCATAGTTTGTAATATTTAAAACATCCCTTGCATAGTCAACTAGATCAACTCTGCTGAACTAGTTTTGTGTTTTGTGTTATCTAGATAACTACGTCGACTCTACTAAACTTGTTCATTTTTAGACCTTGTTTCCATAGTAAAAGATCAAACCTATTGTAATTTTTCTATAATTTTTGCATAAATTGTTGACTATCTCAACATTGTACCTTATTTTAAAGTAATAATTAACCTTATATGCTAGTACTTAATTAACACTTTCTTTTCTTATTGCTTGCATGATTAGAATAGTTTATGTAGATGAATTAGGTGGTTTTCAATTAATTTTTTAGTTTCAATATTTTACATTTTATGCACACATATCCAGATCATAAAACTAAACAAGCATTTTAACATTTGTCTACCCAAGTCCAACTTATTTAGATTTCATCACCAAGGGGAAGCTGACTTGATACTCTAGTCAATTATAAAACATGGTTAATGGTATATTTTGGCTAAGCACCCAACACCCAAATCATTTTTGTGTGTGAAGTGAGGGTGTATGCCCTAATACCAAGCTTGTATCATTACCATTATAGTCTTTCTTAACCCAAACTACCTGAGACCATATTTATATTGCCATTCTAATTCATTATAACCAACTTCCCATCACATTTTAAATAATATATTAATAATATAATAAATATTTAGGTTGAACAATTAGTTATCTCTTTACATTCGAAGTTGATTTATTTCTTTTTTCTCTATTATATTTTGTATTGCAAAAACTTCCATTAACCAACATTGGTGCAAGGTTTTGTGTTGCGTGCTTCAATTGGATTGGCTAGTATTAATCCAGTTGATTTTTATTTCTTTTTTGTCATTTATTTTCAAATTTATTGTAAAATTTATATTATTTCATTTCACAACCTATTATAGGTTTCTTATTTTTTCTTATATGTTGTACTGTGTTGATCCAGTCAACCCTATATCTTTTCTAGCCTCTATTCACTATATTGGATCAACCCAATCAACACTGTACTATTTGGAGACACTAATTTTTCCTTTTCCAATCTCTATTTATTTTAATGGATCAACCCAATCAACCCTGTACTATTTTTAGGCCCTATTTTTGTGGTAGGTCAACCTAGTCAACCCTTTACTACTTTCTACCTTCATTGTTTGTCCATCTAGTTCTCTATTTCTCCTTCACAATCTATTCATCTCTCTTCAATCATAATGAAGTCTCATATTACAATATTATTTTATAGCTTAAAAATATTTATATATTATATGGGATGTTCATTTATTCCTCTCTTTTCCTCCCAAGAGCACCATCACTCTTGGGGCACCTTTTCCTCTCCTTCATCCATGAACTAAAATATGGTGCAAATAACACCTCAAGATGAATTTGATGGATGTATTCCTTTATATACTTTCCAATAAAATTATCATCTTCAAAATCCTCAAAATAATGTTGGAGTAATTGATACAAGTATACTTAATAATCCCACTAATAATCCATCTTCTAGTAATCCTCCCCTTAACACCAATTTTGGGAGTGCTCCTACCAACACCAACCTTAGCCCAAGTTATCAAATAAATGATCATAATTAAAAATTCTAACACCAACCAAATTATGAAACTTTCACAACATCTAATCAATGTGGCTAATCAACCTCCAACTTTGCATCCTCAAGATAATCACAATTTTGTTCCTCTACCTCTTCAGGATGCCTTGGGAAATGTTATTCCTCAACCCATAATGAATAACAAGATACTTCAAACCATTCAAACTGAGCCTTTAACTACCTTAATTATATCCATTGATATTGGTAAGATATCTCCAACTATTAAATATGATGGGACTAAAGACCTTGCCTTATTTCTCAAAGCCTTTGGCAACCTTTACAATGAGTAGATCCAAACTAATACCTTCACCATAACTAAACTACTAGTGAAAACCTTAAATAATGATATATTATAATGGTATAATCAACTTCCCCAACATTCTATATATCAACTTTAAGATTTGGTTAATCCTTTGGTTAAACATTTTCAACACAATGACCTTCCCAAATATTCTCTTAGCTACTTCATCAATGCTAAGCAATCTACCACTAAATTAGCTCATGAATTTATCAAAATATGGAAATATTTATCTCATACAGTCAATCATAATCTGACTAACGATAACTCATTCAAACTATTTATCACTTCTTTAACTCCCACTCTTTAGTATAAGGTTTGAACCTTTGCTCAAAAAATGCTCAATGAAGCTCTTGATCAAGCTAAACATCAAGACTTTATTATGAATAAATTCAAACCTAATCCTAAACTTTTTAACGCATCTTTCCAAACTTATAACTCTATCATTATTAATTCTCTATAAACTAAACTAGGACTTTCCAAAACTGATGTTCCTTCACCTTCTCACACACCTCTTTCAATTCAATAAATGAAATAATCTTTGTTGCCCTCAAAACCTTTCATTTATCCCAATGTTCCTCCTAAGTGGTATGACCCCACTGTATTCTATTGGTTCCATGCTAAAATTGGGAATTCTCAAGAATCCTATAGAGGCCTCACTAAATTTAGCATTTCCTATATGTTTGGTGATTCATTCAATCATGAAGCTATGATCAATATTAATTGACTAGAATAAACTACTAATTTTCAAAAATGACAAACTTTTGAATCTTCTACTTCAAATAAACAAAAACCTTCTACAAATAATCAATCAAATACCACGTATTTTTGTGTCATTGACATCGATGATAACCAATATTTTAACACTTCTCAATATGTTAATACTGCTAAGGTCAATTATCATTGTAAGTTAGCTCACAAAGATCCTATTACCAAACCTGAGAAGCCATCCTTAGATGAAAAACTTCTTAAATATACTACCACTACTAATGTTTCTTTAGAATCCCAAGAGGAACCATCTCTTCCTTTTGATCCTCTAAATTAAATTATTCATTCAAAGTCTAATTTATCTCCTAAACCTCATGTTACTTTTTCTAAGTCTCAATGAAATTTTAATTAAGAACTCAAGTTTATGCCTTATAAGATTCCACTTATGTAGTTAGTCCATACTTCTCCCTATCATTTTAAGTTCCTTATGAAACAACTCTAAAACATTGAAGATCCATCCTCCTTATATGAATAACCACCTTCTATTGAATCTCAACCTACCAATGTATGTACCATTGAAACTATGTGTCCTTCCAATCCCCCTATTGAATTCCTTAAAGAGGACATGATCAATGATGAAATTCTCTTTTGTGATGACGATCTACCACTTTTCATCAAAGTATCCATTAATACCACTATTATCCATAAATTCATAGTTGGTGAAGGTTATGGTATTAATGTAACATCTTTATGGCTCATCCAACAACTTGGTTAAAACAAGGATCATCTCAAGCAAACCCATCTTACTTGTCATGGTTTTTATAAGACTAATCAAAATCCACTTGGTTGTATTTGGATTAAATTAACCATTAGACCTAAGAATATTTTAATGAATCTTATGGTACTTGATCTTCTTGTATCTTATTCCATACTCCTTGGTCACCCATGGACTCATTGAATGAGGGCCATTGCTTATTTCAGTAGTCAATGCATTAAATTATTACATAATGGAAAATGATATAAGGATGAAGTTGATCTGAACTAAAGGAGCATTTATCTTCCTAATCCTAAATCACAATATTTTATTCCTACCATTCCTAATATCAATAGTGTTCATTTACCTGAGTTTATCAACATTAATCATAATTTACAAGTTACTCTTCTATATTCTAATGATGATGAGCCCAATGATTTACAACATAATTTTAATACTACCAAGTTACCTCCTTACATTTTTAAATGGCTTTCTCCTTATCTGTTACCTAGGGATCATATTATTCCTCTTATTGATAAGATTATCAATTTTTCCCTCCATGCAATGCTCAGGAGCCTTCTTTACATGAAGATTCCTTCACTTATAATGATTTTGGAGTGGCCAAATTATTTCTATATCCTCTCATCATGTATCCTCATACATTCAATAATATTGGGATTTCACCCTCTAAAACTCTCCATAATTCTCAATCATGTATAATTTAGCCAATGTATAATGATAATTATATAATGGCCTAAGCTCAATCTAAAGACTTGGATGTCTAGCATAACTAGAAAACCTTAGCCTAAATTCATGAATTTAATTACAATTTTCATAACATTTCTATGGATCATACCTTAGATCCTAAGGATGCCTCCTACTAATGCTCATCTTAATGACATTCATTGGGTGGTAGAATAAATTATACCTTCTAAACCTCCAAAAAAAATTATATCTCTTTTAGCACCTATCGATCTAATAATTACATCTAATCATTATCCCATCATTGAACCCACTAATTTTTAAACCCCTTCTTCTCCATCTACTTCTACTCTTGAAATTGCACTAAATTCCAAGATAACTAATGTTCGTTAGATACATGATGAGTATGATCACCATGGAAATCAAATTTTAGATCTTGAAGTAGATTTTGAGTATTATGGTACTCTTCCTACCTTGCCAAGTGATGAAGATATACTTAAGCTAATTTATGCCTGATAACCTCAACTTCCTTATAAGCATCATAAACTTGGGAATTTCATGACTAAAACTCCTTGCTTCAACAAATTCATCACTCGTATTGATCCTAAAAAAAATCTCATTTCTACCTTACCCAATGCACCATACCACTTTTAAGATGAAAATTTCATGTTTATCATGGAACCACTTGCATCAAATATCTTACACCATCTTTTCCTCAACCAATTACTATCTCTCATGAGTTCTCACCTACTAAACATGATAATTTAAACTTTTTTTTGACAAATATCATGAAACTTTTGTTTGATCCTATAAAGACATGCCTAGCATTAACCCTAGTATTATGGTGCATAACAACATTACTTATCCTGATGCCTAGCCTATACATCAAAAATAAAGAAAATTTCCACCGAAAGTTTTCACTTTATGTCATAAGGAAATCATCAAATTACTTGATGTTAAATTTATAAAATGAGGGGATTATTGTAAATGGGTTTCCAACATTATTCCCATTTAGAAGAAGGTCACTATGGTCATTAACATTTGTATTGATTTTCATAATCTTAATCTTGATTTTCCCAAGGACAACTTCTATTGACCTTCAATATATGCCATTATTGATTCCACAACTAGTTACAAAATGTTATCTCTTATTGATTGTTTCTTGAGATATAATCATATTTATATCACTCTTGAAGAGCAACATAAGACTACTTTTAGCATGAAAAGGGGAACCTATTTCTATGTCAAAGTGCCCTTCAACCTCAAAAACTATAGATCCACTTAGCAATGACTGATGAATCACATCTTTCTTTATCTCATTCACAAAATTGTTAAAATTTATGTGGATGATCTCATTGTTAAATCCAAACATTGTAAGAATCATCTTTCTTATCTCGTTATCATCTTTGATAGTCTCCTTAATTATAAAGTTATAATTAATCATAAATACTGTCTTCAGAGCCACATCTATAAAATTGTTAGGGTTCTTAGTCTATTTATGTGGCATTAATGTTAACCCTACCAAAATTAGTGCTATCATGCCTATTCCTCATTTTATTCCAAACATTCTTACTTATTTAGGAAAAAATGGGGAAATTAGATGATTCATCCTTGAAATGGCATATAAAATTCACTAAATCAATTCCCATATCAAGAAAGGTACTACTTTTGAATGGATTAATCCATGTTAAAAATCCTTTGATAATATGAAAGAGTCATTGCATCATCCACCTACACTTTGTCCTCTTTCCACTGATAAACCTTTGATTTTATATACTTCTTCCACACCTATTTGAGTTGGGGAAATTATTACCCAATAAGATGATAGAGGAAGAGAGTATGCTATCTACTACATTAGATGAGTCCTCATTTACTATGAAACATGTTATACCAAAATTGAGTGTTATTGCCTTGCTATCTATTTTATAGCTGAAAAGTTTCACCACTAAATGCTTTACCAAACTACTTATGCCATTGTTTATTATGACCCCCTTCATCATTTCTTCCCCAAATCATTCTTCCTAGACATAGAATTTGTAAATGTATGGTCCTCCTTATAGAATTTTATCTCTACATCATCATTCAAAAACCTATCAAAGGCTAAATCATAGTTGATCAACTTGTTGAAGATCCCATACCAGCTACTTCTTCTCTTCAAGATAATCTTCTACATGATAATATCCTTTACATCGAAGGTCTTAATAAATCTATTAGTCTTAAAGATTATTTTCATAAATTTACCACTGATCTTGAATCTAATAATCTTGATGAATCCATTACTCCCACCGGTACTACTAAACCAAAAATAGTTATCGAGGAGATTCTTGGAATCAATGTCAACCTGCATGAGGATACTTGGACCATTTACTTTGATGGTGTTAATTACCTTCAAGGAGATGGATTAAGTTACATTCTAAAAATTCCTCTTGGCAAGATCATTCCTTTAGTTTTTAGTTTCACCTTTGATGTCACCAATAAAAATTCCAAGTATGAAGCTCTTATCTTTGGCATGCAAGCTGATCTTGACTTAGACATTCAATACCTTCATGATTTAGGCGACTCTAATTTTATTTTCTATCAATTTAGTGGTGATTATCAATGTAAAAGTGATAAATTCATCACATATCATCTAATTACAACCACTCTTTCTAGGTATTTTATCTCTTTCACTATTGAGCCTATTCCTAGAGATCAAAATTCCATTGCTAATTCTCCATCCTCTACTTAGCCAATTTTATTATATAAATGAGAAAACCTCCATCTTGTAGTCAACCACTAGACTTGCTTATCTGTCATACTTAGGCTATTACCATTTGACAAATCCCATGGTATGAAGACATTATCCAATTTTTAGAACACCAAACTTATCCTCCTAATTTAGGCTCTTGTGATAAGGCATGTATTTATAAACAAGTTTTCAAATATGTATTTTGACATAACATAATTTGCTATCACAATGTTAAAGGTACATTGTTCTGTTTTATTATACAAGATGAGGTCCCTCCTTTTCTTAAATTAGCACATGGGGGAATTTGTGGTGGTCACTATAGCAGATATGCTATAGCCTACAAATGCCTATGTATGGGTTACTTTTGGCATACTTTTGAAAAGGATGCAATTGAATATGCTAAAAATTGCAATCCTTATAATCTTCATGATGATTTAATCCATTCACGTGCAATTGAGATTCAAACTATCAAATATCCTTAGCCATTTTCCACATGATATTTGCTCTCATTATCAAACTACCTTACTCCCAAGATGGACATGTCTTTATCATCACTGCTACTAAATATTTTATAAAGTGGGTAGAATACATGCCCCTTATTAATGTCATTAGTACTACCATTTTAAAATTTATTCTTAACCAAATCATTTTTCACTTTGGTTTTCCTCATACCATATTTTTAGACAATAGTGGTAATTTCAAATACAAACATGTTAAATAACTCTGTAATAAATTCAAGATCAGTCACAAATTTTCCACACCTTATCATCCATAATATAATGGGCAAGCTGAGGGCACTAAAAAATTTATCCAAAAGATAATTCATGAAATGCTTATAGATTAGCATCTTCAATTTTACCCTATACTTTGGGCCTATCAAACTAGTATATGTACTACCATTGGGGCAACACCATTCTCAATAGTCTATGGTTTTGAGTCAATTCTTCCTTTAGAAGTTGAGCTTCCCTCTCTTTATATATCTCTTCATGGTAATATTATCAATGAACAACTATATGAAACTCATCCTCATGACCTTGATCTACTTGATGAACATCATATTTTTGCCTTACAACATAACCACCAACACAAGGCTTGCATTACCGAAAAACATAACAAACATGTTCAAGTCTACACATTTAATGTTGGTGATCTTGTCCTTAAACTAGAATACACCTATTATAAATAAGGTAAATATGCCTAAAAATGGTGAGGCCCATATTTAGTCAAAGATATTATCTATCCATGTACCTACCACTTTCAAACAAATCAAGGCCATGTTTTCAAAGAACCCACCAATGCCTAATTCCTTAAAAATTACTTTGCCTAAACATTTCCTTCTTTTCATAATTTCTATCTACATCTATGTAACACTTTTTATAAGTTACTTACACAGGTCCTTCCCTCTACAACAAGTTCCTTCCTTTCATAAACCTTTGGTCCTCCCTTTTGGTCTTTTGGTTTCTTGATGTACCATAGTCTTCTTTATCTTCTTTCATTTTCTCTTTTGGCACCCTTTGGGTTTTATTTTTGTGAGTTGCTTCATAAAACCATGGATACGACTTGACATTCATCACAAAATTACCAAATTTTACTTATTTTTCTCCCTTATAAACTTTTAGTGTCTTCTTTTCACCCCTTGCATTTCTCTTTTATTAATTTGTAGTGTAATATGGTGGGTAGGAACCAACCCTCATAAAATTACCATATTTTTTATGATTCTTGTTCTCAAATGTTAGCTTTTGCATTCTTTTTAGATGGAATGTGTAAATAATCTATGTTAGCATGTTTTCCTCCATTTACCTCATTATTATGATAAGGAATCACAATTATTGTCATTGTATCCCTTTCTTTCCTTTGTCACATTTTTTTTCAATTTACATTAATTTAAATTGTGCCATGTGTCACTCCTCTTGACTTCCCCTTTATTTAACTCCACATTGGATAAAACAAGGTTGAAGTCAAGATAGCACTTTCATTTCACATAGATTTATGAGACTCTTAGACCCCATGCTCTTTAATGTTGTCTCTCTTAGAAACCTTGTCCTATGTATTGAAATTAAAGTCATATTTAACACCCATGTTTTATTTTCTAAATATATATGGAGGTGGAATAGAAAAATGCATCAATAAATTTAAAATCCAAATCATTTGAAACAAAAGGCAATGATATCTAAAAGGCAACATATAAATTTCAAAAGTCAACATCATACCAAAAGATGTGATTATAATCACATCTCCTATCTCTAATTGAAGATCAAACTCCATAGTTGGCCTCACATAGAGCTGAGATCCTTTGGGGTGTGATAGGCTAGTAGATTGGAATAGGAGAATTCAATAAAATCTATGGTGTTGCCTAATTTCTCAAACAAGTACCTAATCTTTGTATTAGACTGATGGATCTATAAGGATTCTTGAGGAATAAGGAACATGTAGTTGGGAGGTCAATACATTTTAATTTTCGTGCATATAACCTTAATGGGACGATTTACATACTTCATTTATTTACCTAAGACTTTCATAGGTAAGATAAGTTCTTCAAAGTCCTTAAGGTCAAAATTCCTCTTATTGTGATAAACCTAATTTGAGTGTCTTGACTTTGATAAAGACTTCCTCTACCTTAGTTTCACTTTCATTCTCCCCTCCACCCATTTAATTTTCCACCTTGATATACAAATTATGATTCCAAATATATTTTCCCTTCTTTAATTCCTTCTTTTGCACCTCTTAAAAACATGCTAGTACCAGTTTATTTCAGTTTTATCTATCCTTAGAGTGAAACAACATGGTTCAGTAACTATGGACTACTATTTTTGCACCATGATTTAAATTTTAACACTTGTTTTACTTTCCTTTTACCATTTTTCATTGTTTTACTTTCCTGTTGTTATGGATAATTGAGTTTGTAACCTTTTTCCATTATTGAGTGATGTTGGCTTGTTACTTCTCACTCACCAATGTTGTTTTCCATTTTATGCACCATTTTTCCATTGTTGAGTGAGATAAGGATTGTTTTTATTATGTTTAAATGGGACAAGGGTCCTAGACCCATAAAAATGGTAGATCAGTTTAGAATTAAAACAAAACAAAACCATGATAATAACCCTTTAAGGGCCAGGGTACCACCTAAGAAAGTATCAACTAACCATTTGCAAAAAACAAACCTAAAAATAACCCCCTATAATGATAGTATAAAACTTTATCTCCTGAATAATAAACCTAAAATGGTCAGGGAGCCAAGACCAAAAAACATAGTAACATAATATATGACATAGTAACATTGTAACTATCCATCATGATAATAACCAAAAGGCTGGGATCATCAAAACAAAATAGTCATAACAAAGTAAGAACATAGCTTCAATAAAAAACCAAATTGCAAAGCTAAAACTTATAATTATTCCAATCATTTTATAATTTCATCCACACCTCCTCCCGAGAAGAGGAATCTCTTTCAGTCTTTTGTCTTTATCATAGCCTTCATCCTACATATGTTTTTGTTTCTCCAACTGGGTCTTAATTTTATTCACCTCATTAGTAGTGCTAGTCATAATCCCATTAGTGAATTTAGCCAGATCCTTAATGGATTTCTCTAAATTCCCAATTTTGCTTTGAAACATTTACAACATTTCAAACATGTTACTCCAACTCTCTTGGTAGGTGGAATAGTTTATTCTTTAGTTAAAAAATTCTTCCATTTTGAGAAACCTATTTGACAAATCTTAAAGGTCAAGTTTGGTATGATGACTAAATTCTTTTTTACAATTGTTAAACTAAGTTTCAGAAGTCCTAATGTATATCTGGATATCTTCAAAATAGTTGTCTTGCAAAGGCTTTCCCCCAAACTCTTCATTCCCATGAAAGTGATTATGCTCATCAATCTTAAACTCCATTTCCTCACCTTGTTCATCACCCTAGTTTTCTTCCTCATAACCCTCATAGTGAGTTTCCTAATCCTTTTCATCCTTTAAGCTTTGACCCACTCCATCAATTTTTTTTGTATTTTCCTTATATATGGAATTGAAAGTAATTTCCTCAATGAAAACATCATTGGTCTATTTGTGTTTATTTTCACTACTAGTAGTCTTTTACAAATTATTCTTACCTAGTCTTTCAAATATCTTCTTAGAAGGAACATTAGTCTACCTAGGGTTATATTCATTATCAGTTAGCCTAAAAACTAGATTTACCTTTGATACATTAGATTTGATCGTGACAACTTTAGGATTTTTACTAGTAAGGGATTACACACTATGCTTTTTCAGGGACAACAAAATATTTTCTCAAGAATCATTAACCTTAGTTACAGGCTTTTTAGATGGATGGATTGAAGATGTAACTATGTTAGGGTTAAAACCATAGTATTTTAATTTAAAGGTATGATGAAATTTTATTTTTAGTCTCCTTAACCTTTTGGGAGCTATCAAATTTACTTGTATAAATATCACTAGTAGTGTTTATAAGTTTAGTCTTTCGCTTACGTAACCTAATTTTATCAGGGAGATCCCTACATTTTCCATAGGGAATATGATGGTTTAACACAACATTGAATTTATATAAAAATAGAATTAATCCCCTATGAAGAGGGGGATTAACTCCATTTATAATGCTTATTTATAGGGAAGATAGAATAAAAAAGGGAAAGCTTATAAAATTACCATGTTGAAGATGATCAAGCTGGGGAAAGTGATAGCCATGAATAGTCTCAAACCTTCCTTCAAGATTAAAATATTTCATCAAATGGTAAGAAACCATGTCCCAAGATATAGTTAGTTTCATTTTGTGGTATGCATTTTGATATTTGGTCAAGGTTTCATCCTCCTCTAGAAAGCTATCCATAAAGTCCTTATAATCCCCATTCTCCACTTTTTTCACCTTTCTACCATTTAATGACAAGCCCATGGTTTTTGTAATTAATTTCTTTATGACTATAAATTATATCCCATTTAAAATCACCTCCTAATTTATCTAAGATTTTAAAAACTGATCAAAAATAGCCTCATCAAAACCATAAATAACTTTCATATAATTATTAAGGCCTCCTTCAAAGATACCCCACACTTGAGACATTTTCTTCAGACTTGCACTTGAAGCAAGTTCCACTTGTAGCAACTAGGACCCCATATTGTAATAAAAAATAATAGTAATAAAAACCTCTATAACCCTTGAATAACACCATAAAAACGTTTATTATAGCAATAAACATCTTTTAAACACATGAACAAAACATTCCAGGTGTGAATAATGACATCACAATGTGAGTAGGTGTCATCATTAATATTTCTAGAAAGGCCTCTATTTGCACAATGGGTCGAGTGATTTTTCATGATAGTTTTTTTAAAAACTATCCTTGAGTTGTCTCTTCACAATAGTCGAAATATTTGAATCCATCATCATAATAATATGAAGAGTAATAAAAATTAAATAAATCATAAAAATAATGTTTTAAACTCTATGAAAATAATCATCAAGCAAGGAAAAGAATCCCTTTTCAAAACATTACTTGCATGGTAAACATTCTACATTTGCATCATTAAAAAATAATTTTTTTATTCCTTGTGGAAAATCATCAACAAAGGTGGTAGACCAATTTCCATTAACATTATGACCAAGGTTGGACATTTTATGCATAGCATGGTTTCCTTCTCTATACACATGCTGGATATTAATATCAAAAATATTAGAAATAGAATATTTTATATCTCCAATGTAGTCCCTGATTTCCTATGGAATATTCAATTATCTAGTGAGAATTTCAAGCACCACTTTAGAGTCACCTTCCACTTCCACTTGATTAAAACCATAGGATTGAATTTTTTGGAGACCCCACCACAAAGCATAAGTTTTAGCAAAGTTATTAGAATATTTTCCTATAGGTTTAGCATAAAACTCAATAATTTTACCTTTTTCATTTCTTATAATTACTCCCATAGAAGAAGGCCCTATATTACCTTTTGAGCATCCATCAAAATTGAATTTAACCCAACCAATTTGGGGACATCTCCATCAAGTTTGCTTCCTTATGTTGTCTTTTTTATGATCCATGTCATTAAGATTATGAGTGATGCTCCAATTTTTACAAATTCTTACTTCTTTCTCTATAGGTGGAGACTTATATTTTATTATCTTAGCCACATTAATGTTTTCTTGAAGAGAACAACCAATAGAGTACATGAGATAATGAATACCTATCATATAATTTCTAAAGATCTTGATATTACTTTTATTCTAAATCCCCTGAATAATATGAAGAGGAGTATTAATCCATAATTCTTTGAGAATAGGGTGTTGAAAAGGAGGAAACTCAAACCAAATAGGGAGAAAGGTGTCAATCTCTTCAGGCATGACCCACTCTATGTCTAACTTTTGAAAATTTTGTCCCTAGATTTCTCTAGTGAAAGAGAAATGTAAAAAAAAATGGTTAATACAGTCTTCATCTTGACAACATATATAAAATCTATTTGGTAAGTGAAAATGTGTCTTTTGAAAATTGTCCAAGGTTAAAATTTTATAATGGTTTTCTATCCACAAAAAATTGTTAATTTTAGGAATAGCTCTATGGTTCCAAACTATTCTCCAATCCTTGTTGCTCTTAAGAATAGAAAATAATGAGTAAGTAGTATCTGCAGTGAAGGTTCCTAAAACATGATGTTTCCAAATCAATTCATCTTTTCTATTTTGCTTGAAGAAATGACAGTATCCTAAATATGCATGGAATTGATTAATAATATTACTTAGAACATTACTATTTAAAGAGATATTGAATTCCTTCCAATGTGGTATCCCATTATGAAATGAGACATACCCATCTAACATATGCCAAAATATCCTTAGACAATTAGTTTTAAGGACAAAAAATGTAGGATGACCCGAGAGAGGATGATTATGCTTCTATACATCTTCACAAAATTTAATCAACCAAACATTTCCAACTCTTAATATTATCCCTATAGATAAAACTCTTCTAATTTTGAGCACCCCATTCCAAATAATAGATCTTGTAGAAAAAGGAATATTGTGAGTGAATTTTTGAATCTCATTACCACCAAAGTATTTATCTCTGAATATATGAACCCAATTTTTTCCTCTTTCATAATATACCATCCAAATTTTACCATAAGAGCTTTGTTGCAATATCTGATCTTATTTATGTCTAATCTATCCTTCTCTTTGGTTGTCAAAATAGTGTCCCAATTAATAAGAGCCATCCTCTTTCTTTCCTCAATTCTAGACCATAAAAATCTTTTCGATATTTATTTTATTTTATTAGCTATAAAGGATGGGATCTTAAATAGTGAAAGGTAATAAACAAGAATATTCTAAAGTAAATATTTTAGGAGCTGATGTTTTCCTACGTGGATTAATAACTTGACTTTCCATCTATCTAACTTCTTTTGGATTCTTTCCACCATTGTAAATTAGTAGGCATTAGAATTTTTTTTGGTGGATAAAGGTAAGCCTATGTATCAAGAAGGGAAGCTTTGGAACATCCTATAATTTAAAAAAATTTGTCTTACAAAATACCTATAATATTAAATAAATAAATTTTGCTTTTCTCATAGTTGATATGCTGACCAAAAAATTTTACATAGGTGTTCAACAAGTTTTTCCATTCCTTAGCTTCTTTAATAGAATAAGTACTAAATAATATACCATCATCAACAAATTATTGGTGAGAAGAAAGATGGATAAAAGAGGTTGGTTTGATACCCTTAAGATTATTAAAATTCACCAATCTAGTTATATTTCTACCAAGAACCTCTACCACAATAATAAAGAGATAAGGAGATAAAGGGTCTCCTTGCCTCAAATCCCTACCACTATTGAATAATCCTCTAGGTGAACCATTAACCATTACATAATATCTTGGACAAGTAACACACTCTGTTATCAACCAAAGGAATATACATTTAAAAACAAAATTTTGCAAGACCTCAAAATTTTGCAAGACCTCAAACAAGAAATACCAAGAAACTCTATCATAGGCTTTAGAGATATCCAAATTTAAAACCATCAATTCCTTTTTGCTATGATCCATAGAATGGAATACCTCATGTGTTGTAATAACCACATCAAAAATTTATCTACTTGAGACAAAGCATTTTTGATTCTACAAAATAATTTGCTATAGCAAAGGTTTAATCATGTAAACTAAATGTTTAGAAAATATTTTATACACAATGTTGCTTAAACTTAATGGTCTATAATCACTAAGGGAAAAGCACAATGAAATTAGAATTAAATTCATTTAAAATCTTACCTGATTTAAAGAAGTCCCTAGTAGTAGTTATGACATCCTTACCAAAAATTTCCCAAAAATATTGAAAGAAATTTAGAGGGAATCCATCAGTACCATGGGCTTTGAAGGGTCTAAAGGAAAAAATAGTTTTTTGGACTTCATCTATAATAATTTTTTTAATGCTACAATCTCATAATCAGATATGACTTGAAGAATGATATCTAATAGGTTTTGAGTACCTTCTTCATTATACTCATTTTTTTGTAATAACTTATTGAAAACATTAGAGGCAACCAATCCAATCTAGTCATCTTTAGTCATATAAATGTCATTTTCTTCCTAAATGTTAATAATAATATTTATACACCTATGTTTTAAAGTAGATAGGTGAAAAAACTTAGTATTTCTATACCTTTATGTTAACCATTAAATTCTTGACTTTTGTTTCTAGAATGTTACCTCCCTCAAATTAAGTTTATGATACTCATCTCTCAGATTTATTCCTTTTTAAAAAACTCCACATCATTTATACCTTCAACCATTTTGTCCTAATTATCCTTAATATTGGAAGATAAAATATCATTCTATTTGAAAAGATCTCCAAACATGTATTTATTCCAACCCCTAAAATTTTACTTAACATTATTAATATTATGGGCTAGAAAAAACCTAGTTGTACCTTTACTAGGCTTATTCCACCATTGAGAAAAAAGATCTCTGAAACCCAAATGTAAAGCCCACATAATTTCATACCTAAAAGGGAAAGTTATCCTTCTTCTCTAGATATTCCAATTGATAATTATAGGGTTATGGTCTGATCCCACTCTATGAAGGGCCTCACATTATAATAGGGGGATAATATTCAAATAATTTTAAATCAACACCTTGTTAATTTTTACCTAAATTAGGTTGTTTCACATTCTGATATTAGACCAAGTAAATCTAGTTCCCTCAATCTCAATATCCATTAGACTTGTACAAGAGAGAAAACCAACCAAGTTGCCCATACTATTAGAATAGTCATCCAGCCCTCCCAATTTCATAGATGGATAAAGTGGGGTATTTAAATCTCCCACTAAAATCCAATGAGAGGTAGGATTAATAGGCAAAGTTGAGATTAAAGAGGTCCATATAATTTTTCTTTCTAGTCTAGAAGTAGGGGCACAAACATTCACAAGATTCCATCTTTCCTAGCCATTATGAGAACTAAACTTGATAGAAATAAGTATTTTATGGATAATAAGATCATCTCCTACCAAAAAAATAGGGTTACAAAGGATGGCTAGATCTGTAGATGCACCTTGAGAAGCACTAATTCAAAATTTATCCCCTGACTAGATATAATTTATAGAATAAGACAAGTTTGCCTCAATCATTTTAGTTTCTTAGAGCATAAGAATATCAAATTTATTATCAAAAATGCAACATTTAACCAATTGTTTTTGTGAGGAATATTTATCCCCTAATATTACAATAAATTACATTCATAGATTAAAAAAATACCAATCTAGCATATAATACATCTCCCTTCTAAACAAATCTACATAAGTCTAGTCATTTATTAAATTTTCTTAATCTTAAGAGGTTATCTAGAGTTTTTTGACAACCCATAACAACCTCTTTATCTACCTCCCTTGATCTTGTCTCTATTTATTAAGGTCTCCCTTGTTTATTATAATTTCCCACATCTACCTTTTTGACATATAAGGTCTAACTTTGTCTATAGGATTTTTTTCTTCTTTTCAAATTCCACTAAAAATATTAGAAGTATCATTGGTATACTCATCCACCTGAACCTTTCTTAACATAGGTAAATATTATGTATGTTACTTCACCACTATTTCTCCTTCCTCTCTAAGTGATTGAATATCCTCATTCATCTCCTCTCCCTTATTTACTCTATAATGGTTTTGTAGAACTATTAATGGGTTGTTTTATTGTTGAGTTTTCTCTAGGATAGCCAACTCTCCCTTATCTACTTTATCATGGTGAAGGTAGAGATCTATTGTGGGGGTGTTTTTATTTTTTATTTTCTATTGATCCATCTTACCATCTTCAACACCTAGTGATGAAACCCTAGTAGTATCAACAGAGGATTCCACACTAGAAGGCATCCTTTCCTTCTCTTTTAGTTCATACCTCTTAACAATAGGTTTTTACACTTATCTATGAGATGCCCAAAAAACCCATAATTATGGTAATAAGGACTAGAGTTTTCATATTCAATATGTTGATTGCACTTCCCATATCTTGAATTAAGAGTGATTTGGGTGGGTAGAACTGGATGCATTTCAACATTAACATAAACTTAGGAAAAAAAATCTATATTATTGCATAGTTACCTTGTTTATTACTAAAATTGGCCAATTGAGTTGGAAATGCTTCAAAGGATCCTTGGAGTCTATAATTTCATGGGTAAATTAGGTAACTTGATCTAGGTTAAGGAAAGTACACAAAAATATGTAGTTAGGTCAAAACTTGGTTTCCATTTACACAAAGAAGGACTGTTATAGTGAGCTTTATGAAAAAACTAGGGTCCATTTGTAATAATCATGATCAAGTCCTCCTTAAGGGATAAATGAAAAAGGAGCAAACCACCTACCATAGCAGTAATTGTAATTGATCCTTTAATGTTCCAATTATATTTTACCCATTTACAAACCAGATCTACATTTGCTCTGAAAGCAAAAAAAAACATCCTACCAATGTGTTTTACATGCCTAACATAACTTCATCCAACATAGAATCCAATAGGTTTAACTCAATCCCTTTATCATATTTTTATACTATTGATTCACCTAGTTCCTTAATATTGAAAGAATGAGAACCCAAAAGTGATCCCCTAATCCTAGAAGAAGGAGAACCTAAAACCTGATCTACCTAAGTCATCATTTCTTTACCATTTTTGAGATCTAAAGAAGACAAAACCAAACCATGCAAAACATCTAACCCATCAATTGGGTTAGCCCCAAAATTCATCTTTTTTCAAGATTTTGTCACATTAGGCGTGGCCCCCATTGTGTCATATATATTTAAAATGTGGGGAGCCACCCTACTTCTCAAGCCCTTAATGACAATGCAAGCTCCAATGAACTAGTATCTAGGTTCTAGAGCTTATGCACATGCTAAAATAATTGAGATAAGGATTCTTACTACTCACTCATCAATGTTGTTCTACAATTTTTTTCTTCTTATACCATTGATTTATTTTATTACTATCCTTTTTGACATGCATCCCTAGTTTGATTCAGTGATTTTGCCTTTCTTACTTAAGGATAGCTTGTTTGAGTTTTTAGTTCTTTAGTAGCCTTGGATTTGTGTTTACCTAATTTACTATTGTTATTTGACTTGGTCATTTGATATAACATAGCACTTGTCACCCCATCTTGCCAAATCCCCAAGTACATCATGTCCTCATAGCACCATCTATCTTACCTTTTCTTACATTTGTTTATTTTTACCCTTTACTTTTATTTTCTTGGGTATGTTGAAATTAGTCTTTGTGCCCTACATAATCAAAACTAACAAGACAATAGACAACCATTTCATGATAAAGGTAATTCAAGGTATGCATTATATTTACTTTTTATTTATTTACTTTTTAGTCATTTACTTTCAATTAGTTTTG
The DNA here is from genome assembly GCA_037957365.1 of Torreya grandis. Taxonomy (NCBI): domain Eukaryota; kingdom Viridiplantae; phylum Streptophyta; class Pinopsida; order Cupressales; family Taxaceae; genus Torreya; species Torreya grandis. The sequence goes on along the minus strand of JARHVA010009239.1, from coordinate 195,568 downwards.
ATTTAAAATACTATAAATTTTGTTTAGCATCAACATTGTTTGTTACTATGTTCTTTATCAAAGCAAAATCCCCTATTGCACCTTAGTGACACATGATGAGATTCAATTCAGGCATATGTATACACATAATATTTTAAACCTTTTATCAAATATTGATGATTTAAATTTTGTAGGAACCTATCAAGACTTAATATCTCTAAGTCCACACCCTAAGGGGTACACCAAGAAAGGGGTGGGTAAACCTTTACTAATTAATAAGAGTGTTGTCCATTATTTAAACATTATTACCAATCCAACCATATCTTAAAATCATTTCCTAAGATATTAATTCTCCCTTCCACCCTCCTCTAGTCATTTTCCTCTTTCGATCTTTCTTTTCTTCACCTTAATCTCATTTCACCAGTTGACTGTACTAGGCCAACTAGGTCAACCCTATATAGTATTCAGCCTCTGATTATTGTATAGGTTTGAATAGGTTAACCCTATACTATTTTGGGTATTTTTCATTGAGTTTTTTTATCCCTTCAGCCAACCTAGCTTGAGACCTAGTGATTTTTCTCCTAAAAACATACAGGGTTGAGTGGGTAAACCTCGTATAGAAAACATATTCAAAAGGATTTAGGATGTTATTTTACTATATATAAAATATCATTTCATCATTATTTCAATATTCAATAAATAATTATTATTTGATCATGCTTCTTTACAATCTTCTCTTCCACCATTCTAATTCAGGAGTCTTAGCTTAGGGTTTCTACTTGGATAATTTAGTCTTATGGATAAGTCTTGGATGATTTTGCATTTATTATTTATCATTACAAATCACAACAACCTCTTTTTAATCCCAATTTTCTAAGGGAGAGATTGAGTCTTGATGGGTTCACATTTAGGTAAGTATAATCTAACTTTGTTCTCCTCTCTTTTAGTAGATAAAAGTAGCATACGTATTGTCTTTAATAGTATTACTCTTAACACTCAATATATTAGGGTCTTATTTATATTTATCTTAATTTATATTATCTTATACATGTTTTTATTTCTTTACTAACCCCTCATATTGTGCCACAATATTTGGTATGCACTAGATTAGATTTATTTTCTTGTTTATTAGAATAAAGTAAACATTAAACTTAGGACTCTTTTAGGGTTATTGTATTATTCTGTTAGATTATAATATTTTTAATCCCTAATAACATGGTGTATTGTGATAATTGATTCCCTAATCAGGTTTAGTAGATCCCCATATTGGTCATGTCCTGACTTAACAAATGTATTCCCAATTGAAAGTGTAGGTATGCTCTATCTTCTCTGAGCTAGGATTAATTTATAGACATGATGATTTTTTGATTGCATAAAATATGTGGGTGAAAATAAGGTATAATATTATACCCTTCTATTCTCTCTCACATTTCAAAACATACTTAACAAACACATATACTTTATGATACCTATTAGAAGAGAGCATTACTCACACAAAACATGCAAGAGTAGAATAGAAGTAAAGAGAAGAAATTCATCACTTTACATGCAAATACACTACTTAACATACTTAGGCAATATTTTTAGATAAAAAATAAATTTAAAAACTTTATTATAAGGCAAAATAATAGGTCAAACCATCTAGGATTCACCATACTAGGTGTGTACTAGATACAAATGTCAAAATGGATTGCATGTAAAGAACATAGGAGATGAGAGAAGAAGTGAATTTAAATATTTAAAAGGCCAAGTTCCAATAATTTTAAAATAGTTAAAATTAAATATATTAAACTAGAAAATAGGTAAAGAAGTTTTCTTGGACAACTATCCACCTAAATTTCAGCATTCTCCCTCAAGTTGGCATAGAGACTCTTCACTATCCTTCTTGAAACAATTTGCTTGACGATAAATTAAATTGATTGTTTGAAACTAATATATAAATATTTGACACATTTTATCTAACTTAGAAATTTTGAAACAAGATAGTGATAGTCATCTTTTCCATTTAACTGGTGACTTCCTTTTTTTCACTTGTCATTCACGCCCTTATAACTACTTACTAGCCCTCTAGGCCTCAATGACCACACTTTTCACTTACAGTGACCTATAGTTGTTAAATAAATATAATTTAAATAAGTTATTACAAATTTATAATACCTATTTTTCCTTTGGTATATAAAATATACCTTGAGAGACTTAATGTCATTCTTCTCATTATCACACTTAGGCAGTCACTTTCCTTCTCACTATTTGTCTAAGATTGTCTATAGTGATCAACTCAAAATACATCTTTTCATGCATAAATGAGTTGAGATATGAGTATGGGTAATTGTAAAAATTCCCTAATCACATTCTATAATGATTTTCACCTATCCATTCCTTTTTGTACCTATAAAACATTTCAAATCTTACAAACTAAATAGAATTGGGCATGTCTATATAAGTTATAGTATGTAAAAATGTATGTTAAGGAGCCATAGATATTATTAAATAATTCAAAATAATATTTTATAAAAAATTACACATTTTGGATGCATTCCCATTCACTTCTACTCCACTAGGTTCATATAAGGGTTATATGAGGGTTTTAGGAGGATTAGCTTATTATCATTGATTCATAAAATCTATATGTTTAACCTACACAAAAATTCCATTGATATCAAGTGAAGAAACCCCCTCAACTATCCCTATCTGATTTAGGCACCATGCACACTATCCATATAGATATGAATAAATGAAGTTGGCTCTCGAGCTCATATACTGCATTCTAGATAGGCTTGATAGAGAATTAGTCCAAAATAACTAGTTATGTGTTTTTCCTACAAACTAATAATTATCATAAATCCTAAAATTACCTATAAAGTTTTTTAAATTAATTATAAATTTCATATGATCACATGACTCAAGTTGGATGTCATGGGGGTTTAGGCTTAGTATACATAGACTATATTTTCTATATATATGACCACCTTTAAGTGATCATAGTGAATGTAAGTATTCATAAACACTTTTTCATCTTCAAATAAACCCTATAAATTGTCCCATATCTATTTAAAGACTCTCCATTCATACTTTCAACATTCATGTATTAAGTTTGTAGGCTTTATTGACTATGGAGTGCCCTCTATCTAAGATAGAATATAGATCATCTCTCTTATTGGTTTGACCACAAAAAAATTGTGTATGAATTTTTGGGGTCATTTTTACCATCTGTATCAAGTTTCAAAGTTTCATCACACCTTTAGGGCTCTTAACATCACATATTCCAAAGACTAGTTTTGAGGTTTGTAGATTATAATTGTAGATGATTGAGTGTAAGGTTAGAAACCTATATACCATTCTTTACCTAATTTCCTACCCTCTAATGTTTAAATGAAAATGTAATCCTATCACTATACAATTAATATCTATGTGGTAATTCAATATTATATCGCTACTCCACAACCAAACTATATGTTTCATTAGCCTAGACTAGTCTATAGTATGGACCAACTGTAGGTGTCATTTTAGAGGAATGAAATGATTGCCATAGGTGATGATCTATGTCAAATAATTATACTTCACACCTTTTGCCATATCTTTAGGTCACTAGGACATCTCAAACATAAATTATCCTATTTGTATCTTGAGACCATATTCTTACCTCTAGACCATCAATGCACTAGGATTTTGCAAGTTCTAGGTTCACTTTTTGTTTGATATCACTATAGCTCACCAAGTATTTTCAGTAGAAACTTGACTAAGTTGGAAGTACACTTATCATCCTCTTATTTTAACCAAATAACCTATTTTCATGTTCAAATGTGAATTATAATCATATATTATAAGAAGGAAATAATCAGACCTATCTATACCTCATATATCTTCACTATAAGATAACACTTCGTATGATAGGTCCTTTATTTCAGATAAAATAAGGTAGTTGTTCCCATTAATCAACTTTTCAATTCTAACTAACTATAGATTTTTCTTAAGATAATTCTTGGCTATGTTAGTGAATCTTGGGTGATGTGAGAAATCCATTCAAGTCTTGAGACTATTCACACCCTATCTCTTAGGTTTTAGTTAGCCGTTCCATTCTTTGTACATACCTACAAGTGGATGTAGGTGATTGTGCACATTAGAGCTTTGATGAATCTTTACTCATTATCTTATAATCCCATCTCTATCAACCTTAAGGTCCTTCAATGAAAATACTCCATGGAGAAAACATCTTCCATGAATTGAGGGAGGATACATAGGTGTAATACCTTGATTTTAAGTCAATCACAAGAGACAAACCCTACCACTGATGAAAACACTATGTTGTATACCAATAGTGCTTACTTATAACATAATGAGGGTGGTCTTGCCTACTTTCCATGATCACACATGCAAACCAGTTTTAAAACCACATGGAATGAAGGAAGATGCTTTGAAATAATATGCACACCATTTTATTCACACAAACAACTTCAATCAAATGAGAAAACCAAGGTGTTAGGGATGTGGAAGTAGTTTGAGGACATGAACAATGTTAAATATTGTTCATGAAACATAGATCACCATTATTGTAACTATGATCATGAAATGGGAATGCATAAAGACTATTTTCATCCACTAAGTGCATTTACCTTAATTTTTCCTCTCTTCTCTATACCAACTACAAATTGGTTGACTTGGTTGACCTTCCCAAGAGAGTGATCAGAGAGAAGAACTAGTTTTCACCATTTTTGGAGCTATCAAAGCCACCTGACCTAGACATGACTTGTGGGGATATAAAGGGACCTTCATGAATTTTTTATACATGTTAGAGTTGTCCTTTAGTCTGTACAACAACTAAAATTCCCTTTTTTTTCAAATAAACTACTTATTATACATTAAACCTATATTATTTCAAATTTAAAAGAGTTCCTCTAATATTTTCTGGCATGTGGGATGTTATCTTTCACTTTAACACACTTTTTCCTTAGTGTAAAACTATATAGCTTATTCAAATTGCCAAATGGTGGCATAATATGACATGAGACAAACTATACAAATGTGACAAGGATAAAAACATATTATTTGACCTCATTAATGATCATGGTGTAAATTTTCCAATCTAGGAGACCCTATCAAAGTTCAAATTTTTAGGGGGTTGAATTAATTTTACCTAGGGGTAATTTTAGTCAACATTTTAGTGATTTCTTAGGGGTATCATGCCTACTATACTTTAGACCAGTTTCCTTCTCATATACATAAGGATTGGATTCACCTATAAACTTCTCTTAACATTAAAATTGCTATGAATATAAGAAAAATCTCACACCAAATAGAAAATGAAACTAACACACAAGACAAGACAATAAAATACACACTTGTGTTCACATGAAAACTTAGGGAAAACACACATAATTTAATCAAAATAGGCTATGTACAAACTAACCTAAAGTAAATTTATCCTTCTAGATCAATAGGGAAATTTGCACCATATCTTTCTCTATGAGATAAATGAGTACATGAAACAAGTTGTCCTTTTAGAATTAGCTTTAATTTCTTCAATTTCTTAATTTTTTCCAATCTCCTTGGCATGATATTCAATGCAAACATAATAACTACAAACATATCACCTATGAAGGTGAACTCTTCTTACACTTCAACAATATCAATATTCTCATGATACTCCTTAGTTATAACTTGACTCAATGATGCCTCAAAAAATCATGTTTCTTTAACTTCAATGGTATTTAAATGAAATCAACTTTATTACCAGCAACAAGATCTTTAATTTCCTATAAGATCTTTATATATTCAATCCAATATTCGTCATTGTCCTCCAAGACTATATCTTATTATATCTTTTTGTAAACTTGACATTCAACCTTTCAAATCTCAAGTTTTTGGAGAATCTCAATTTATTACTACCAATCAACTTGTCATTTTTCTCATCAAGAAACACAACTTCTTCAAACTCATCCTCTTGACCATGTTCATGAGTATCATAGTCATCATAGATTATTCCATCATAAATTTTAAAAATCTTGGTGATGTTTTTCAAGATTTGTTTGATCAATAAGAAATTTTAATTCTTCTTAAACAATCTCATTTTTCTCTCCTTAAAGAACTAAATTATCAAGACCTTCATATTCATGGAACATGTGCAAATAGGTCTGTCACAAGTCTGGTTGAACCTATTTGTGAATAATTTCAACTTCATTTACATCTTATCCTTCTTGACTCAAGAAGTTTGCCTCATGATTTCCCTCACCAAGGGGAGTCCATATAGTGAACTCATCTTCATAGAAACTTATGTCATCTTTTTGATCATCTATAAACTGAGCTTTCTCTTCTTTGCTTGCCTCCCATAGTATGGGTTCTCCTTCAATAGGGGATGAGGTGGTTGAGTGGTTAAGAATTTGATGGGTTAGATAAGGAGAATGAGGTATCATGGAGGGATATTAATAGGCATGGGGATGGAAAGAGACACTTTAAATAATTATTGTAAAGAGAGAATGTTTTTTAGGCTATAGATACTTCATTTTATACAACAAACATCTCACCTTTCTCATAGTCATCTTGAAGTTCATTAATAGATACAAATTTTCCTTACCCCTTTTCAACTAAGGCTTCTTTTTCATGTTGAAACTCTTTTTGGATACACCTCCAAGATGGACAAGTTATAGGTTCTTGAGAAGAAATTAATGGATTTTAAACACAAGGTTTTGTTCCTTGACACCAAATTCATTGTCTTCACTCTATCCATCCTTATTTTCCTAAGACTTCACTACTTCATTCCAAGTTGGAAATTTGAGTCTGTTAGGATCTTTTAAAGATTAAATTAGATCTTTGTGAGGATGGTGAATGATTTCATGAGGGTAAGGAGTATGATAAAATTGATGTCTAATATAAGAAGACTCTTGAGGATGGGATGGAGAGACTTGTTATTTAAATATATTTTCACCTTATTCATTATCTTCTTAAGGCCTTTCAACATTTGTAAGTTTATTCTAAGTTTAATAATTTTCCCACCTTTAAAATTAATCTACCATTGGATATATCTTATAATTTCATGAAAATATTCATTTATGGCATAGTTAGATTCCTCCTCAACCAATATCCACTTTTTCATAAGGAACTAAACCACCTTTCTCATATTCTATATGAAATGAAGAGGGATCACATCAAGTTGTTTATCCCATTTATTCATCAACTTTTCTAATTTTATAGAATATGCAATGAGTTATAATAAAGACTTAGCTTGAGGTGTAATTTAATTAGGATGAGGATAGGAATACGAGTTTTGGTATTGACCTTGAAAAGGTTGTATAGGATTTTGATAAGATGGATAGGGCTATTTGGGAAGACTACCTCCATGAATCTACCTCTTAAGTGATTGAATTTCTTCTTCAAGATCCTTAAGCTTATCTTATTGATAACCTTATTCATAGGCTTCTTCACAAGGTTTTTGAAAAACTTCATGGTTATAAAGAGAAGGAATGGGTTAAAAATAGAGTTATCATATCTCATATGACTGATAGCAACCTTGATAGGGTTGTTGAGGAACATAGTATGGGTCATCAAAAGATAGATAGGGAGGGTGGTAGTAATAAATCTCAATATAAAAAGCCATATAAAATTAATTAGTAAAAAAAGATAATATTTTAAAAAAATTATTATACATATACCTACACTACTTATAACCAAATGATTGCATTCATAGTCATCATTAGTTTTTACTTGATTGATTCTAAAAGCTGATAGTAGGAAGAAAACACCAACAATCCTTCCATTACTTTAGACCTTGGTACCATTGGGCATGATAGAACTATTATGACAAAATATTTCACCCTTGGGTAAGGTTTCTCAGGCCTCTCTAATATTTGCTAAACATGGGATTACCTCTAGGCCTATGGGTTGGCTATAGCAGACATAAACCTCTAGGTTAAAGGGTTAGTTCCCTTGATTTATCATTTTAGGCTCACATAATATAATAGACCAATCACTATTGGGGGTGAAAATGGAATAAATATATTGTAATTAACCTATGTAAATGAGGTTATACACAAAATATAAGGCTACTAACATACTTGTATTTTCATGAAGAAGGAAGGCGACCAAAACTAACCTCAACTCAATGTTCTTCTATCATAAGTGTTTCAACATGGAGGTAGATTTATATGCATACCTAGAGGTGGGTGAAATCAAGGTATAATATTGGACACTACTAGTATCTCTCACACTTCAAAACATACCTAACAAACACATACACTTCATGATACCTATTACAAGAGAGCATTACTCAAACAAAAAATGTAAGAGCAGAATGGAAGCAAGTAGAAGACATTTATCACTTAACATATAAATACACTAATTTAAATACTTAGGAAAGAGTTTAAAAGATAAAATAAAACTCAAAAATTTATTCTAATGAAAAAAAATATGTCAACCCATCAAGGCTTCACCATACTAGGTGTGTACTAGATATAGATGCCAAAATGGCTTTCCTATGTAGAGCATAAGAGAGAAGAGAGAAGAAGTGAATTTAAAGAGTCACAAGGACAAGTGTCATGACTTTTAAACTAGTTAAAATGAAATAAAATAATGTGTAAAATAGGTCAAAAAGTTATCCTGGACAAGTGTCCACTTGAAGTTCATCATTCTCCCTCAAGTTGGCATAGAGACTCTTCACTATCCTTCTTGAAACTATTTGATTGATGATGAATTCACTTGACTATTTTAAACTGATATAGAAGTATTTTACACATGTTATATAACTTAGGAAGTTGGAAACAAGATATTTATATTAATTTATTCCCTTCAACTAATGTCTTCCTCTTTGTCACTTATCATTCACCCCCTTGTAACTACTCACTAGCCTTCTAAGCCTCAATGCTCACACTTGTAACTTCAGGTGACATATAGTTGTTCAATAAAGATAATTATAACAATATAAGACACATTTTAAATACCTATTTATCATCTAGTATATCAAATAAACCTCTAGAGACTTGGTGTCATTATTTTCATTATCACACTTAGGTAATAGTTTTCATTCTCACTGTCTATCCAAGAATACCTACAATGATACACTCAAAAAATAGACTTTCATGCATTATTAAGGTACAATATGATTATGGATAATTATAAAAATACCATAATCAACTTATATAATTATTTTCACTTGTCCATTCCTTTTTGTACCTAAAAAACACTTCAAATATTATAAATTAGATTAAATTAGGCCTATTTGGACAAGTGACAATACAAAAAAATTATATGGTGAGGATAATTAAAGATAAAAAATAATTAAAAATAATGTCTAAAGTCAAATTACCCATTTTTAATGCATTTCCATTTATTTATTCTTCATCGAGTTCATACAAGGGTTTTAGGAGGGTTTTAAGAGCGTTAGCTTAGTAATTATTTATAAAATCTAGACAACTTAACCTTAAAAAAAATCAATTGAGATAAATTCAAGGACCCACATAAACTATCCCTAGCTGATTTATTCACCATGTACACCATCCATATAGATATGAAAAAATGAAGTTGTCTCTCAAACTCCTATACTACATTCTGGGTAGGCATGATAGAGAATTAGGCCAAAATGACCACTTATGTGTTGTTACATACAATAAAATGATTATTATCAGTCCTATAGTTCCATATACATGTACTTAAATAGGTTATAAATGTCATATAATCATATGACTCAAGTTGGAGGCAATGGGGGTTTATGCCTAGTTATAGGCCTAATATATATGTATTGTATTTTCTATATATATATATATATATATATATATGATCACTTGTAGGTGATAAACGTGAATTTAAGTCTTTTTAAACATTATTTAATCTCCAAATGAACCCTATATATATTCCCAAAGTCATTACAGTACTCTCCATTCATCCTATTAACATTCATGTGTCATGTTTGCACACTTTGCTAACTATGGAGTGCCCTTTGTCTAATATAGAACAAAGAGAACATCCCTTGCTAATTCAAAAAAAAAGAAAATTTGGAGTTATTATTTGGATCATTATGACCCTATATATCAAGTCTCAAATATTTGTCACACCTTTAGGGCTCTCAATATCACATATTCCCAAGACTAGTTTCTAGGTTTATAGACTGTAGTAAACTGTAGATGACTGAGTGTAAGGTTAGATACCTATCTGCCACTCTTTAACCTATTTCCTCCCTCTAAGAATCACATTATAATGTTATTTTATCACTATATATTATATATCTATATGGTCATTCAATTATATACCTCTACTCTCCACCCAAACTGTATGTTTCATTAGCCTAGAGTATGTTGCAGTATGGACCAACTATAGATGTCATTTTAGAGGAATAAAAGGATTCATGTAGGTGATGATATGTGTCAAATAAATATAATTCACACATTTCATCATCTCATAAATTCACTAGGACATCTCAATCCTAAATTAACTTATCTCTATCTTAAGGCCATGTTCTTACCTCTATATCATCAATGCACTAGGAGTTTATAAGTTCCAAGTTCCCTTTTGGTTTGATAACACCGCATCTCACTAAGTATTTTTAGTATAAAATTTATTGAGTTATAACACCAGTTATCAACCTATTATTTCTAAAAAATAACCTATGTTCATGTTCAAATGTGAATTGTAGGCCTAGACCATAAAAGGAAACAATTAGACCTATCTATACCTCATAGAATTCACCATAAGATATCACTTTGTATTATAGGATATTTCTTTCAAATAAACTAAGGTAGGTGTTCCAATTAAAAAAAAAATTAGGTTTTAATGAATTTAGGTGTTTCTTGAGAGTGTTCTTGGTTATTCTATTTAACCCTGGGTTACTTGAGAAATCCATTGAAGTATTGAAAATTTTCACACCTTATCTCTTGGGTTTTATATATCCCTTCCATTCTATGTAAAAACCTAAAAGTGGTTGTATGTGAATTTGTATATTAGAGATCTAATAAGTCTTTATTCATTATCTTACAATACCATCTCCATCAACATTCAAGTCCTTAAATGTAAATATTCCATGGAGAAACTAGATTCCATGATTTGACGGAAGAGACATAGGTGTAACACCTTGATTTTAAGTCACTCACATGAGAAAAACCCTACCACTAATGAAAATATTATCTTGCAGACCAATAATGCTCACTTATAGAGTAATTAGGGTGATCTTTATTAATTTTAATGATCACACATGTAAACTAATTTTAAAACCACATGGAATCAACGAATATGACCTTAAACACTATGCACACCATTTGAATCACACAAAAAACTATAATTGCATGAGGAAAACAAGGTGTTGGGGATGTGTAAGTAGTTTGAAGGCATCAACAATATTAAATATTGTTCATGAATCATATACCACCATTCTTGGAAATATGAACATGAAATGGGAGCATATAGAGACTAATTTATTCCACTAAGTGCATTCACCTTAGCTTTGTCTCTCTTGTTTGCACCAACTACAAACCAGTTGACCTTGTTAACCTATCTAAGAGAGTGATGAGAGATAAAAAATGGGTTTCGCCATTTTTGGCTGTATCAAAGCCACATACTCTTGTAGATGAATTTTAGGGATATGAAGGGACTCTCTTGAAGTCTTCACATGTGTTATAACTATATTACAGTACATACAACAATTGAAACTCCATTTGGTTTTAGATAAACTCTTTCTTCATACATTAAACATGTATCATGTCAGTTTCAAAATAGTTCCTCTAACATTTTATAACATGCAGGAGATTATATTAAACTTTGACACACTTATCCTTAGTGTAAAATTGTATAACTTATTCAAATGGATAAAAAGTGGCATAATATGACATGAGACAAATTATACAAATGTGACAAGGATAGAAATTTATTATTTGACCTCATTAATTATCATGGTGGAAATTTTCCAATATAGGATACCCTATGAAATTTTGAACTTGTAGGGGGGTTGACTTAATCTGACCTAAGGGTAAAATTAGTCAATATGAAGTTTGACCATGAGTGGAAAAGGGGATCCATAAAGTAAATTTCTATATAAAGTATTTTTTTAAATTTATATATAAAGTAAATTTCTTAAAAACTTAAAATAAGATACAAGGTTTTCAAGAATATGTATGCTTTGGAAAGGATCATGCATTGTATATCTGGTGATGTGCAAACTCATTTTTGTCTTGGAAATATTACCTAAAAAAAAGATAACTAGAATAAAGATAGATTAATATGATTAATGAGTGGACTACATGGTATGAGACCAACCCCCAATAAGTGGTACATCTTATTGTAAGGATATCAACCCACTATCTTAGCACTCAAGTGGATAAATATAAAAAATGAAACTACAATGAAGTATTTATAAGTGTAGATAATATAATGAAATGATTTAAGATTTAATCTACATTCATTTGAAGGAGATTAGCAAATCAAACATTCTAGTAGTCTTTAGTAGAATCTTTTTTGGCTTGAATGACTTCTAACTAGTTAGCAATGGATTCTAGTGTGGGGGAAAATATACTAACACAAATGCCTAGTTCGAAAGAGATATTGATTTGGTATTAAAAAAAGGATTTAGAACTATAGTCAAATCTTAGATAGTAACCACTTCATGAAAAAATTAAAGTAGATTCATCTATAAGAAACCCATGGATTTAAGAAATAATTATCTAAAATGTAAATTTGACTACTTACTAAAAGGGATCTAGGTGAAAACTAAATTAAATTTTAGTATATATTGATGTTAATATACAAGATCGATGTCAATTTAAGGAATCAACATTGATTCTATCAATATAGATAAGATTCTAAGGATAGAGACTTAAAATATGGTTCTAACAAAATTTAAGATGGTTTTGGGATATATCAAGTTGACTAAGGATATAATAATACAAATTATAAGGATAAACTCAATATACAATAAAATATAAAATAATATACAAATAAAATGAATTGTAGAATGAATTTTATAAAAAAAATGGTAAACTAAACTTTTTAATGCTTCCAACGTGTGGTAGACGACAAAGTTTATAAGGTGATCCTTGATATACTAATGGATGTGGATGAGTTGATATAGATATGAAATCTTCTAGAAAATGAATAGTTCACTAGCCAATACTCTAGGCAAATTTTGTCAACATTACAGTGAAATAAAAAGTGTAGGAAATCGATCTTTTAGCGAAGGAGAGCCTACGGTTAATTTGACTTAAATTCAACAAAATCAACATCAATTGCAGGAATCGGCAATCATTTTTGGATAATCTCACCAAATTTTTTAGAAAGGTTTCAACTAAGGAATCAAAATAATCCTTAAGATTTTTAAGTGACTTAGGGATTAAAAGGATGTTAAGGATGGTTAAAAAAACCTACATTGTATTCTAATTTGGGTAGGTTTATTTAGATTTTACCATAGGTAGATATTTGAGCAATTTACTTAAGTGAAAGTAATTAATACAAATTAATTACTCATGGTAAATGGTAAAAGGGTAATTAAATACTTACATGGGGTAAAATATGAATAAATAAGAAGTGGGACCTAAGACCTAAACTACCACAAATATTATTGAGTGAAATATTAATGCCTACATATTTTTCATAGGGAATGACATGAATCCTATATTCATGCTTTAGAATTACTTGATGAGAATTGTATGGATTAATTATGATAGAATAATCAATACAAAGCTTTAATTTCTAACCAACATAAAAAAAAATCAAAATGCATAATTTCAATATTGGTGATCAAGTCCTCAAGCTATATTATACAAATGATAAAGAAGGAAAGTATACACAAAAATGATGGGGTCCTTACATTGTCAAATACATCCTTTGTCCTAGTACTTATAGATTACAAACTAGTGAATGACATATTTTAAATAAACCCACTAATGCTCAATTTTTAAATAATTTATTTCTTAAATATTTATTATTTCTCACATACTTCCATATATTATAAATAATAATACTTATTATAGTTTTCCTATAAATATATCCATTGTACAACATTAATATACTCTCAGTAGGGTTAATTATTATCATTAGTCCTTAGGTCTATTTATACTTATTTTTCTTTATGAGTTACAATGTAAGACCTGGATAAGACTGAACCTTCCTCGTAAAATATATTCCATTTCATAGTCAAATCTTCGTATCTCTTTTTTATCATTGATTTGTCATTCAAATAATTATTTTCATTTATTTGGTTTATCTCTTTTGTGAGTTGTAGTATAAGACCTTGTATAGGACTAGGATTTCCTCATAAAAAATTTAAAATTCCTAAGGTATATTTAATTAAGTGTTTTCACTAAAATAATAAGGCAATGGTTTATGGATACGACTTCATACTCTCAGGATTAGTTATTTTATATTGTGGTAAAATTTTTGAGAAAAACTATTTTTTTGTGTGTTTCCATACACTTACACTATCTCTTATGATATGGAGTCATGCTTACCTTTCATTGTATCCTTTCCACATTTACACATTTTTTTTTATTTGAGGAAACTCAATCAGTCCATGTTTAGACTCATATTACTTGATATTCTTTCAACTTTGGAAACACCAAGGTCATTTTCAAGATAACATTATTATTTAACATGAAAGTATAAGAGTCTTAGACACAATGCTATCTAAGCTATTTTTATTAACTATCAAGTTTAAGTTTTCTAGTGATAATCATTTTTAACACCCATGTTTAGTTTTATAAATCTATATGGCGGAGGAATAGAAAATGGTATAAAATGTTAAAAGATAAATCATTTTAAAAAATGATAAAAGGGCATCTATAAAATAAAAATTATAAAGCACACTAAAATATGTGATCATCAAAAAAATTTCCTATTCAAGTTGAAGTTCAAAATCAACAATTGGCCTCATGATAGAGCCTAGGTCCATTGAGGTGTGGTAGGTTAGTATAGTAGGATATGATAATTTAAACTTATCTATAGTATTAACTACTTTCTCATGCAAGTAACCACCATTCATATTACATTGGTAGATCTATAAGGGGTACTAAATAATGGGTAACATGTTGTGGGAAGGTAGGCCAATATTATTTTTCATGCATATAGCTTCCATGGGATGATATTCATAGTTTACTAGATAATTAAGATTTGAGTGGTTAAGGCAAGTTATTCAGAGATCTTAATGTAAAAAGTATTCCTTTTTTTTCAAATTGATTTGAGTGTCTTAATTCTTAGAAATATTTTCTACCTTTGTATCATCTACATTTCCCTAACCATCCCTTTCATAATCTCCCTTGACAAGATTTTTTTTTTCTAAATCAGTTTCCCAACTTCTATATTCCCTATTCTTCATCTCTATTAAGACATGATCATAATATGTTTGTTTTGGTTTAATCTATATTAACAAAAAAAATTGGATCTTTGAGAAACTATGCATTACTTATTTAAACCATTACATTATCCTTATCATATTTATTTGATTTTATTTAAAATAATAATTTTATTTATCACTCTTTTCATAGACAAATTCATTTTATTTTAGTATTATTTTTTTCCATTTTTTAATGAGTTTGGAATGTTAGTTTCATTCATGAATGTTGTTTTACTTTATGTTCTTTTTTCATATTTGTTTGAGTATGGTTTTTCAGTTATTTTACATTAATGTTGGATATGTTATTTCAATTATATGTGTTCTTGGTTTGATTTGGTTTATTACTTTTATTACTTAAGATAGATTTGTTTGAGTTTTTTAGTCATTTAGTAGCCTTGGATTTTTAGTTACCTAATTTACTCTCATTTTATCAAATTTTCCTTGTTTATTTGTTCCTAATGTAGAATTTATCACCCTCGTTTAGCAATTGTCCAAATTAATTTATTGGTTATATAAATCTCATTTATATTGATTTATTTACATTTTTTTATTTTTTCTCTTTAACATTGTATCCTAAGGGTTTATCCAAAATAATTAATGTACCCTCCATGATCAAGACTATAGATATAATAGATAACCATTCATCAATAAAGGTAAGTCAACTCATCAATAATGAACTATATCTTTTTTAATGAATTCCTACTCAAAACTAGTAGATTGATCTTTCTATCATAGGAAAATATAATCCCAAGGAGAAAATTTAAAAGAGAAATAAGTGGAAAGTTCCATTTGAAGGATGGATGAAACTCAATTTTGATGGTGCTTCAAAATGGAATTCAAGAATTTTAGGGTGTGGAGGCTCTATCAGAGATGTTGAATGGAATTTTATTATGACATATGTAGGAGATATGGTAAAAAATACTAAATATTAGGTGGAAGCTTTAGATTCCCTATGGGGCATCAAATTATCCAAATAATTTAATGTTCAAAATCTATAAGTAGAAGGGGATTCCATAAACATTGTCAATTATTTAAATAGAAAACATCCCCCACGTTGGACCATAAAGCATATAATTAATGAATATAAGTGAATTATTAACTCCTTTTAATAGGTGCACATCCTACACAAGTATAGGGAAGGTAATGGAATAGTAAATTGGTTTACAAAAAGGGGAACTATCAATGTGGGATTTAAAACATGGCTACACCATGAAGATCTACCTATATGTTTATTACTATGAATTACTAATGAGGGAAAAGATATTCCTAATGACATTTAGTACACTAGGTCTCTCCTTTTTCGTTAGGGAGGAAGTTATGTCTTTGGTTAGAAATTGGGAATTTAGGCCCTTTATTTCCAATGCTTATGGGGAGAAGATTCTAAAAAATGTGAAGGAACATGTTGAGGTGCATAATTCAACTCATAAACTTTTCAATAATTATTTAAAGTGGATACATAGAGCTATCAAAAAAGGAAACCCACAATCCTATGTGAATAGAAGAATCGTCATGGGCTTACCAAATAGAATTGAACCTAAGTTGTAACTGGAGATCATATAAAATAGCAAAGTTTGAAATTCTCTTCATGTAGGGGGTCTTATTATATTCATGGAGACCATTTAAGGCTTTCATAAACACATGTCTATATAATTTGTTAAGGCCTAGGACGAAAGGAAAATCACCATTAATGGGGTTATGCTTAAAATCTTAGAGGAGATTATTTCCCATGTTACATGATTGATCATTAAGGAAACCAAAATCTACTATACTCCCAGAGACTACAAACCTAATAAAGAGACAATTCTAGAAGATGGTGAATAGTTAGATTAGCTACATAATGGATTCAATAGGGAGTACCTTCCTAAACTATATATTGAGGTATCTTTTCACATTTTCCAATATGTTACTTTAGAGGGTCAGTATAATTTATTTAGGTGGTCCATGTTTAGAATGTTATACTAATTTAGACATGGAATTGTTTTTCGCCTTCCTTTTCCATCCTTAAATCCTTAGAAAAATCCATTCAATAATTTAAAAGTGAAAATTACATAGCCCAAAGACATGAGGGAGTTATTTTTATCATATATAAGTACTTTAAGGGCATGAATAAAATCATTCCAGATTTAACCTAGAAAAAATGAAGATAAAACAATGGAAGGGTCAGTGGACATAAGAAAGATAAGGAAAATTTGGATCAAATATTTGGGAAGTCTAAGTAGGGAAGCATGCAACAAGTTGAAAGGGTTTTATAAAGTAAATTTCATGAGAGGTGAAGAGACCATCAAGGTTTAGTAGAGTATAAAAAACCATCATAGAGGATCCCCCAAACACACCAATGTCAACAAAGACAACCCTGAAAGGAAGGGTTTCAAAAGATAACATGCTCTTTTCTCTAAAAAGGGGGTGAGGAAATTTGTCATTATGGATATAGATAGTGAAGAGAGTGAAGACTATAGCATAAACAAGGATAATAATAAAACATAGATTAATACCCAAACTATTACTAATCATCAGAAGGAGAAGAAAAAAATTTACAATAGAGAAAAAGAGGAGACCACCTAGACACAAAAGGCTATAAACCAATATTTTAACCAAATTACAAATTCCATCAAAGGAAGGGAGAACATTGATAAATTGACTAAAGACATGGAGATAAAAAATCCATCATGAGGTAGTTCATGCATGAAATATTGAGCATAAAAATCAATATGAATATAATATAATAGGAAAACAAAACTATGTCTAAAACATGGGCTGATAAAGATGACTTACAAATTTGAAGACTGAGCTTTAGGGTGGACCTTCTGGAGCATGTCAATGAAAATCTCTAGAATAAATTTATTTTCATAATTAATTTAAGAAAATACACAATGAATGAAATTATACAAAATATGCAAAACCTCTAGGCACATCTCAGATACTTATTCAACCCTAGCCATATAGGACAAGGAAAAGAGATAAAGGGCCAATGCAGTAATAAATTTCACAAGATTGACTAATCTGTTAGACATTCTTGAGCTTTTTATCATCTATTCTTTAGTTGTCTCTAGTCTTTTTATTTTTATTCCACTTCTTTTATATTGTGTCTTACTTTGGTTTATCTTTGTGTTGATGTACTTTTAGGGTTTAGGGACCTTATATCAAAAAAATCTCCCCTTTAACCTCAACAAGAAAATAAAGGTAAGTCAACTTATGTATATAATACTTTTAATTATTTCCTACTATTGGTTCAATTAAAAAAAATCAATTTATGTATTTGAAAAAAAATATTAGTTAGACATTGTGTGTTGCTATGTTCTTTCTCTAAGCACCATCACATGTTAAAACTATGTGACACATAATGAGATTGAAGTGGGGCATATGTATACACATAATATTTTAACTTTACAATTTACCAATGCTTTATATCTTGAAAGAAAATGTTGAGTGTCAATCTCTCTGAGTACATGCATTAAAGGGTGCATCGAGAAAGGGGTTGGTATACCATTGGTACTTCACAGGATTGTTGATCCCTATATCATTACCTTAAACCACTAAAATTCACATTTGTCTAACTCCCTAAGTAATTGAAATCTACTTATACACTTATCTAATAAATTCACCTCCCAAAATATCACCTAACTAGATATACACCCCTTTTTCTTCACTTTCTTACTATGCTAGCTCGAATAACCTTGTTATGGATCTCGCACATATTATAGAACTCCATCAGTCTAGCCAAGCTAATTTGATAGGTAATGGTTATTTTTCCCACCAAATAAGGTTAACTTGGATGACCTTGTCATCTAAATTCTTGAGAGGTTTTAAGGTCAAACTTGCCTATAAATACCCCATTTAATTCATTTTTAAAGAGAGGATCATTAATTTGTGCATCATTACAACTCAAAATTCTACTTAAACTATCATTTGAGGATTTCATTACGTAGTGTTTTGCCTTGGAGTAGTAGAATTCATATTATGGAGGTATTGGATGTATAGAAGTATTGTAGCCTATATTTTATCCATCCTTGTGATCCCTATCAACCAAAACAACCTCTTGAAACAAAACCATTAGACAAGGGAGAGATTGAGGCATGATTGGTTCACTCCAATAAGGTAAGTATTCCTAGATTTTCATCTTGATAGGTAAACATTTCACAACCAATGAATTGAATTGTATCTCTCCTTACATAGATTACTTTTATATTTTCTTGCATATAATTATCTTTGTTTGTTATATGTTTATTATCTTACCCCCCTTTTACCACAAGATTAGGTGAGCACTAGATTAACTTGTATGTTAATTTACAATATTAGCTTTCATGTTCATTTGGTAGATTATTTAATTTCATTTCATTTAATTATAATACCTAGCTAGGGTTACTACATAATTTCATATGATTAGAGGCAATGGAAATCTCTCTTTTGGTATTATGTAGTAAGAGATCCATTAGTTAGGTTTATCCTATCCATAATTAGTCATGATCCTAATATAACAAGTTATTTATAGCAGATTATTAGTCGATTACTTTCTCTAATCTTAGATATTACTAAGCAGGATAATTTTTATATATATTTTATCTTGTTTGAACAAATAAAAGAGATAAATTTCTCTCTATGATAAACATGAAGTTTATTTATCATCATGTATAAATTTTAGATGTAGATATTAACAAGAGCATGTTCAATACGTGATATGCAAATTATGAGTTTATAGTGGTACCACTGGGGTTGAATAATGTCCCATGAATTCCATAGCCTCATGTAAAATTATTTCATACATTTATAAATTGTTTTATGATGATATTCGTCAGCATCATTTTGATATATTCAAAGAATGAGGAAGAACATGAAGATCACTTACGTTAGGTTCTAATTTATTTGGAGAGAACCATTTATACAATAACTTCAGGAAGTGTGATTTTGCATAGTCAATGGTAAAATACCTTAGGAACATTATTTATTAGGAAGGGCTCTTAGTATACCCCTCTAAGATCCATGTTATTATGGATAGGCTAGAACCCACTAGTGTCACAGATGTTCATAGATTCATGAGTTTGGTAGGATATTATCATTAATTTGTTGAAAATTTTTACTATATTGTGAACCCCATCACATCCATTAAAAAAGTGTTTAATTTTATTTGGATAAATAAGTGTGCACATGCCTTCTAGTTTTTGGAGTGTCTCACTAATGTACCCATCTTAGTATTATTTGACCCATTTGAACTGTTATTTATCCCTACTGATACCTCCCATGTATGGATAGGATATATCCTCATGCAAGGGGTAGGGTGATTTACTATGAGTATATAAAACTTATGGACTATGAGATGAGATATCCAACACATGATCTTAAGTTTGAATATATAAAGTATGATTTTATGAGATGGAAACACTTTCTTGTTAGTCATCACTTTGTACTAAGGATAAATCACTCAAGCCTACAACATATTTTTAGTTAACTTAATGTCTATCAATGAAATTGGATGGAAATTTTGAGTGAGTATTATTTTGAGATCTTATATAGTAAGAAAAAAGACAAAAAAGCTATATATTATTTGAGTAAGAGACACCATGATTTCGTAGAGATGAGGGTATGTCCTTATTTGTGAATTCAAATCCTTGAGAAAATTCTTGAGGATAATTTATACTAAACTGTGTGACATATGTTAAAATTAGAGAGGGTACTAAATGGAAAGTGAGATAGATTTGATTTTTATTAAAATAGTATTTTGTGTCACAAAAAGAGTAATTTTATACCCAATTTAGGTGAATTTCATAGTATGATAATGTCAAAGTATCATTTATCTTGTTAGTAGAGGCTCTTGTAGCATCAAAGCATGCTAAGGATGAGGATATCTAGGATATACTTTAGTGAACATAATAGTGTATCATATTCATACAAGAGGTTGGATAATAGAAACATATAAAGTTTTAGTTATCATGCATTATGTAGGAGATAAGAAAAACCAATGATTTATAAATTTAGTAAAGTATTTGGGTTAAATTAGATTAAGGAATAAAGTAAGAAATCACACAGGTAACCATAACTAGATAAGTCATTATTGATCTGTTCAAAATTAGAACTATATTATTCATACAATACAAAGTATATATAGACATTTTCAGTCTATGACTATTCATATTCTTCTCATACTTGGCACTAAAAGTGGAGTTTGTTCATATTTGAACCTATTACAAGTCATGGAGATAGGACAAAATAGAGTTATACATGAAAAAAAAAGTACATAACACATGAATATTAGATAAATATCCTGCAGGACTTTACAATACAAATTCTTCTCCCAACACATTCTTGGACTTAAAATGTTGTCTCATCCTGAAATAATGTCATAGGATCTCTAAAATTGCATAAGTGAGTAGAAATTGAAGAATTGGTTAAACTAGGAAGGGTCACAATAATAAGTCAAGGTGTCATTTCCAATTTTCACCTCTTGCACACTACTTATCCACCCTTTCAAGTTTTTAACTAACATACCAACCTATCACCCTTTATAGGTTTTTAATAGGCTTGAGTAACTACGTGGCTACGCTTTATGAGATTTTAACCATCTTGGCCTTGTCTGTCTTACTAAATCATCCCCAATATAAAATGTTTATACAAAATTGTTTAAAATTTGTTCTCTGTACAATACTTAATGTTGATAGAGGTGGCATAGATGTAGATGATGACAGACCAAAAGATTTTTTAGACTTGGATTGCATAGCTTTACACTAAAGGATGATCTTATAAATATGCAAAGGTGGTTTTTACATAGGTGTGTTGAAAATCTAGGAAACTTCACTAGAAAAAAGAGTTAGATCAGTCTTGTAGACATGCTAGTCTAACATCACTTCTTAGATCAACCATAACAAGGTATATAATGAAGCATGGTAGCCAATGATTTTCTTGATATATGCATCATCAGCTATATTCATAGATGCCTTAGTGTTGGTTACCCTTGTATTAATCCTACCTCTTAACTATTCCATCTAGTTTACATGTTGTTGAGCTTGGAGGTTAGTGAAAGAACTATACAAAAGTTAACTTTACCAGTTAAGGAGGTTGTCATATATATTTCCCATAAAATTGAGAGACACTTGGAGTGCTCCATTTTTCTCCTCTATAGTGATAGTGTGGATAAACATGGTTACTTTAGTGGTGGTTCCCATTACAAACTCAACACTAGGAAATTATCTAGTTACTACTTATATTTCAACATGCTACATGTGACATGTTGTGCTTAAAGTATAGTAGTGTCTAACATGCCTTGATAATCTTTTAGTAGATTGATGAGAGTCTCAACCCTAGTCTTAATGAAAAGTGTCATTTAAACCCTAGTCTTAATGAAAAGTGTCATTTAACTACTCATTTAATCAATATTCAATTGATGTCTTATCAACCAAGGCTAGTGTCCAAAGCTATCTACAGTAAGTTATGGGATGACAGATCTAGAAGGCTGCTTGTTGGGGTGTTTGATTGTCTTATTCTAACTTTGACTAGAGAAAGAAATGTGTCCTAACCTATGTGATTCACTATTTTTCAAAAAAAAAAAGAAATCAAATCAATCCACTATTTTGTTGAAATCAAAAGATCACACTCTTATTTATGCTTGCATGGAAAGTAAAACCACACTTCTTCACTAACAAAAGGAAATTTGTTTCACATGTTTCCTATAAAGTAAAACACACATTGCTTAGAAGGAAATAACATTGAAATAAGATTTTTTTTTTAAATTGTGAATTTATTTTGATATTTTTATGAGTAAAAAGATTCTAATTAAATATAACAACAAATTAGTAAAATATAACATAAATACCATACACAGTTCCTAGTTTCAAGGAGAGTGGGCCCTTGCTCCTCTCAGACTCAGGAACAAAGATTAATTAGTGCTAGAAACTAAAGTATTAATTCATAAAATTGAAATGATTAAAATCTATTTGAAACCTATAATATGCTTGTACAAATATTTTTCTCTCTTATCTGCTCTCTATCATCTGATATTTAATATATGTAATATATATATATATATAATATATGAAAATCTTACGTTTTATACTAATATAATCAACTCAAAATAGGATGCAAAGGAATAAGATTCTTTAGTCGATCCACTCATCCAAAGATAGGAGATTGGATTTCTAAGAGATCCAACTATTACAATAAAATAGATATCTTATCCTATAATAGTTTTAACATCAAAAATATTTACAACTTTATTAAAAGCAAATCCTACAAAACAATAGGTGGTTATTTTCCTTATTTGATTCTAGCTAGAATGATTCTCACTTTTCCTATCTAGCCACTGACTTCCCCATTTGTAGCTTTGTCCTTATAGAATTCTCAGAATTGAATTTGTAGAGTCGATAGAAACAAGCCTATGGAGTCTATAGAAACAAGCCTGCAAAGTCCATAAAAATGAGCCTATAGAGTTTGTAGAACCAAGCCTGTGGAGTTTGTAGAACCAAGCCTATGGAGTCCATAGTTCTGTTGTATGAAGATCAAAATTACACATTCAATTTACATTTCCTATGCCTTTTTCTTGAGCATTCTTCACAAAAAAAATCACTAAAACATGATACGTATTAGACATTAATGACAAAGTAAAGGCTCAGTCTTTGGTTCAATATAAACAAGACAAATATCTATTTTCCATTTAATAACTATCTATCAATCTAAGATTTGCATAAGATAATATCTTTAGAGAGATGAATTTAGAGAAATAACATGTCAATAATGATCCATATTTTTAGCTCATCACGTCCCCCAATCTTTACCTTTTGCAAGTCCCATTGCAAACATTTATTGACAATCATAGATCTGGCTTCTATTTTCTACACTCTGACTTAGATAATATTCATCATATTATTTGTTATATGTTTGTTTTAATTTCTTATAAATCCTTGATGTTCTTGAATCATTTGATTTCATATATTGAATTGCTCCTCTGATTATGGAGCCCAATTCTACCATCCTGGAATAGATATGATCAACAAAGGGGGTTTATATCTCATGCCAATGCATTTTCGCTCTCCCTTAGAGTTTATTATCTCTATTTAGATTTTAAAAATTAAGGATGCTCTCCTCATAATCAATATTAATTTATTTTGTGACATGACCTCTCATCTTTTAAGAGGTAATGAAAGTTGGTCCCATTTATTTACACTTCCAGCCACCACTGAATAAAGACTCTATCATGAAAACAAATCAAAAGAAACATCACAATCATATAGAGCCTGTAAACAATGAATTTTAACCTAATCATTTAATAAATCATTGTTAAAATTCTATTTGATCAAATTGGGAATAGGAAAGGCTAGTCAAACACACAATATTATAGTCTTAGCATGATTTGTATAGTCCTCAAATCTGCTTTTCTATGCAATTTGATTTTTGAATGTAGAATGTACTGACCTTAGTTTAAATTATCCCATATGAAGGTTTATAAAAAAATTATTGTGCTCATGGTCTCCTAGAATTAAATCATGCAAATAAAATTCACAAAGCAAATCCTGTTGATCAGGTTCAACACTATAAAAAATTTCAAAAAATGTTGTTGGCTGTAAAATTTTGTAAGGAAGATGACAAGAAATACAAAAAAGCTACCATCTATAAAATTGTTAAAATAAAAACAAATTGTATGTAGGATAAGGATTCCTACATGCCAAGAGAGTTTCCCCTAATTTCCATGCGTCTTGCAAATTTTCTTCTAAATCTTAGACTTTAATTTCTAATTCTTTCTTTTCATTTTACAAGAGTTTGTTTGAAGAAGTTGCATATTTATTTTTTTGTTGAAGTACTGAATATTCTTCATCAATTTGATGTAGTATTTTCAAGGGAGGAATACTTGGATCACTTATTTGACAACTATGGTCAACAAATACCTTAGGAGGAGGAGGTGCAATATCAAGTGCTTTGGAAGAGTTTACCAAACTCTATAATCTCCTATTTTCCTTCAAACTTTATATATATATCCAAAAATCTATTTATTCACTTTCATTTTCCTCTATTATTTCCTCCAATCTATGAACTTATGCTACATGATCAGTAGATGTTGTATCTAATTTTTGCACCAATAATCAGTGGAGATGATCCTTGTTCTATAATTGACTGATCAAGTCAGAAATGTTAGCTATTTTTTTTTGTTCAAGAGCTTGAGCTTGATAAAGCTACAAAGTTAGCTATAAAATAGGATCATTTAGATTAGATGATTCACCTTTCTCATTGGTACATATAGTTTTCCCTTTATCCATTACAGTTTTAACTAGAAAAAGTGGTTGTTCTACCATAATTGATTCCTTTATTGTGTGTGGCTCTTCCTCTGCAATTGGTTCCTCCATTATGATTGGAGAGTTCCTTCTAGAAGGAATTTATTCAATATTTATAGGTTCATGGATATTTTGATGTATGGGTGAAAGAGATACCATTTTAAGACTTTCTAGAATGTATGTAGCTTCTTGTTCATCTTCATCTATCAGAATGAGCCTCCTCCTTATTTTGGTCACTCTTTGAGGTACACTTGGTGGGATTTATTTATCAACCATCAATCCCTTGGTCTTATCAAGTTTTTTAGCAACCTTTCATCTCAATTTTATTCTTCCTAACAAGGGAATTGGCTATACTACAAATGCATGAGGTTCTTCTAGAGACCTTGAAACTTCAGGGATTTGAGACTTTGTGATTCTTCTTGAAGAAGATGAAGAAGAAGGATTTTATATTGGGACTATAGTCTATGATTTATTCCTTGGTGTTGTTTTCTCAACTAATGTAGAAGGTGGAGATGAGTATTCTTGTGGTGAATTTGGGGTTTCTTGTGTAAGTAAATCTAAAATTTGTTGTGATATATTGTTCTAAAATTCTTCCTAGACCTCTTATCCTTGCTAAAGGAAGTGATGTTGGATAATGAGATGAATAAGGCCATGATGCCTAAAATCAACATTAGGGGTTGTAGACATAACTTGCACAGCACCATATAAGAAGTATGGGAGATTAATTTTATACTGAGGGTTTTGTCTCCCATGCTTAAGATGTATTAACATTTTCATGGCATCTCCCCCTAAAAGACTATGTTGCCCTTCACAAATGATATACTAGAGTACCCACTTGGAAATATATTTATAGGGTTTATGAAGTGAATTTATACTCTACTAGACATAAAGTCCTAGTCTGGTCACTACCATTAAACTAACTAATTAAATCACTAAATGAAATTCTGCCTATAGCTCTCATTCCTTCTTCTGGAACTTGTATAATTTGGCTTATAACTTGAGTTGTAATAGGAATAACAATGCCTTTCATAATTAAAAATCTAGGGGTGAGATTAGTGATGTATTCACTTACCATTATTTCATCGAAACCTTTAAACTTTTCAATGAAAGGTAGCCAGTCATTGGCTCTAAAAACTACCATAGAAGCTTTGTCTTTATGAAAATTTGTTGGATCATTCATCTCTAATCTTGTATTCTATCCCATTTCTATGTGGATTTATAGTCAACTCTATTCTTTTAACTATGATTGAGGTGTAGACCAGTCTTTTGTCAAAATTGGTAGGCAATAGTCACTAAGGATTTATAGGTGACAGTCATGGAGGATTTATAGACTAGCTTCTATTAAAGTATGTAGAAATGAAATGGTTCACATGAAATGCTACAAATTCATGAGTTCATAGTTTGATATGATGAGTTGATACATTTAGGTACCATACATTTCTACAGAGTGTGCTAGCCATTTTTTCTCATTAATACAAGTTATGTGAAATGATGACATGTCACATTGATAGTGATAATTATTCATTACTTTATTTAAACCCCTTTTTTATGGCATCCCATTGTTCTGATACTTGATGACTCAATTGATTATATCAAAGCTGTACACTTATACATACACCTTTGGCAGCACAGTTGCATGCTTGTTTTTTCATTATGGCATGTGTCATGTCATTCCATTTTGGAAAATTCAAATTTGGGTCATCTCCATAGAATAAGTCTTAATTAAATTGAAGATAATTAGTTAATTAAACATATATAAATAAAATATATGTCTTACTTACTTTAACCTTAGACATTATCCTATACTCTCCATGTGTCCTACATAAATAAGTTTACATGGATTAATTTATTACATGGAGATGACCAATCATAGTGTCATGCTGAGTTTTTCTTAAAAAATTTTATTTTTTGTCCTTTGGCTAGTCGTTTCTAGTTTTCTATCCAAAGCCCTTTTTGCAATGCATAACCAGCCAGCAAGCTGGTTTTCTGGGCATCCGTTGTCAATAGCGTCCCTGGAAGGATTTTCACTATTGATGACTTTTTTTCTTTTAAAAAAAAATTATTTCTAGACTATAGGATTATCAAGGAGCATGTTCACTAGAAGAAGCAGAGCTCTCCATAATAGGTACTTGATTCTTTACCTTTTGAACAAATTCTTCTTTATTGAGAGGTTTCTGATAGAGCTTCAATCTATGTCCATTGACTAACAGAGCTCTTTTTTTATCATCAATAGGTAATATCTTAATAGAACCATTTTCATATACCTCCTCAATTTGATTAGGTCCCAACCACCTTATTTGTAGTTTTCCTTTGAACTATTGAAATTTGGAATCAAACAATAGTGCCCAATCTCCTTTCTAAAACTTCCATTGTTTGATTTGTGAATCATGCCAAACTTTTCTTTGATGTTGTACCAATTCAGTTCTTTGTAGTGCATCCATCCTCATTTCATCAAGTTGATTAAGCTATAGGAGTCTTTCTTTCTATATTTCTTCTAATGCAATTCCTACTTCTATAGCTATTTTTAGAGTTTATAATTCAAATTCAATAGAGATTAAAGGCTTCTTACCATAAACCAATTCATATGATAAAAATTTAGTTGTTGTTTTCCAAGTAGTATTATAGGCCCAAATAGCTTCTAGTACCTTATCTGCCCAAACCTTTCTAGTGGAATTAACAATATTGGTTAAAATGGTTTCTAGTTCTCTGTTGGTGACTTCAACTTGCCAATTAGCCTATGGATGGTATGGAGATATTTTTTTGTGCTAAGTTTGATACACTTGCATGAAGTGATTTATCATGTTTGAAATTAATTGTGGTCCTTGATCTAAGACTATCTCTCTTGGAGCACCAAATCTTTACATGATTTTGATATATAAGAAATCATCTACCATCTCTCCTCTTGCATGAGTTAATGCTTCCACATCTGCCCACTTGGTCACATAGCTTATACATACTAGGAGATATTCTCCTCCTATAGAAGGAGGATCCACTAGACCTATAAAATCAATTCCCTATTTCTCAAATGGTTCTACAATCAATTGAGGATGAGGGTGTAGAGGCATCTCTATTGAAAGAGTAGGCTATCCAATTCCCTGACAAGCATCACAGTGTCTGACATATCTTTTTACTTGCTAATGAAGGTGAGGCCAATAATATCCTACTCCCAAAATATTATGTATGGTTCTTTGAGCTAAGTAATGACCTCCTCGTAGTTCATCATGACAAGCTTTGATGATATCATAAGCTTCATCATTTGTCACACACCTGCAAAACACATGATCAGGTCCATGTTTAAATAACATTCCATTAATCCATTTGAAAGAAGATAATTCTTTGATTAAACATTTCCTTTATTTTTATGAAAAGTGTAGAGGAAACTTCCATGTGGAGAGGTAATTGGCTATATCAGCAACCCATGGAGATTTTGGTGAAATAGAAAATAGTTGTTCATCTAAAAAGTCGCTTCCATTGGTTCTTTTTCATTTGTAGTGTTTATTCTTGATAATAAATCAGTCACCACATTAAACTTCCCTGGTTTGTCTATGATAGTAACATCAAATTCTTATAAGATCAACAACCATCTAATAATCCTACCTCCCACAATTGGTTTGTTAGTAAGATATCTAATAGTTAAATGGTCTGTATAGATAAATACCTTGTAACCTATTATTTGGTTTCTAATTTTGTTAATTGCATAGATTATAGCTAAGAATTCCCTCTCAGTTGTGGTGTAATTTCTCTCAATAGGTGTCATGTTTTTGCTAATATAATATATAGCATACATGTTTCCCTCTTCATCCTTTTGTCCAATGACTAATCCTAGTGTTGTATTGGAAGCATCTATGTATAGATGGAATGGCTTAGTCCAATCTAGTCCTCTCAATACTGGAGTAGTAACAAGTTTAGCTTTGATGGTCTCAAAGTCATGTTGACAACTATCACTCCATTTGAATGTACTATCTTTTGTAAGCAATGCAAACATAGGGCTAACTATTTGGCTAAAGTTATCTATGAATCATCTATAGTAACTAGCATGTCCCAAAAAACTCTTAATTTTAGTTTGTGTTTGTGGAATGGGAAAATTAGAGATTATTTCAACTTTATTTGGATCTACTTGAATGCATTTTGTGGAAATATGGTGTCCCAGGACTATTCCTTCATCCATCATCAATAAACATTTCTCATGGCTCAAAGATAATTGGTGTTCCTCACATTTGATCGATAATATTTCCAAATTGGTAAGAGTTTCTTCATAAGTTTCACCATAAATGGTGAAGTCATCCATATATACTTCAACACAATAATTTGTAAGGTCAGAGAATATTGCCAAAACTACTCTTTAGAAGGTTGTTGGAGCATTATAGCATCTAAATGGAAGTACTCAATAAGTAAAAGTTCCCCAAGGGTAGATAAACATGGTTTTATCTTGATCTTCAATTGCTACCATTATCTGGTTATACCCACTAAATCCATCTAGAAAAGAAAAAAATCTCTTCCCTCCCAAGTTATCAAGAACTTAATCAATGAAAGGTAAAGGAAAGTAATATCTGAGTGTTGCTTTGTTCAATTCTCTATAATCTACACATACCCTTAATTTTTCATTTTTCTTATGCATAATTACTAGAGGTGAAACCCACTGGCTGTCTGAGATGGGGTAAATAAACCTAGCTTCCAACAACTTTTGGATTTCTATTTTGATGATTTACTTTAATGCTAGATTTATTCTTTTTTGTGGTTATCTAACTAGTTTGAAAGATTCTATGTAAATGTGATGAGTGCATATGTTGGGGCGAATTCCCTTCATCTCAGTATAATCCCAATCAAAAGCTTTGGTATGTCTTTCTAGTACTTCAAAGAGTTGATCTTCCTCTTCATTTGTTAACCAACTATTGATGTTCAAAATCTTTCCAAGTAATACCATGATTGGTTTTGTACCTGGGTGGTTAGATTCTATTTTCTTAAACTCACTAATAAATGAGTTCAGAGGACATGGATGAGGAAGTAGCTTATGAAACATAGTTATATTAACAACAAACTCTTTTCTAGGAAGAAACAATCTTGCTAAAGAATAATGAAATGCATCTAATAAATGAGTTTGTTGTTGTTCTACCAATTTACACACACTTTCCTAAATCAATCCATGATCATATGGTGAAGAAACAATAGAATAAGTAGAAGTGGAGGTTTTATAATATTTTGTTTGACCCAATAATCTTGAACTAAGGTAGACCATAGTTTTTAGATTGGCAGAGTCCGTAGCTTTCAGACTAGCAGAGTCCATAGATTTGAGACTGGTAGAGTCCATAGATTTTAGGTATATGTCTCCATTCAATTATTCTAAGTGTTTTTTAATTGTGATCATAACTAATGAGTAAATTTTGTTTAATGTGTTGCCTGATTCATCCACCCAAAGTTATTTTATGCAAATTTTTGATGGTTTTATAGGAGGATACAAAGAGACGCATTTGGATTTTATCCCATTATAATGGTCATGTATCCTGACCTGAAATAAATCAATGCTACTATAGTAGCCATCTATGGTCTACCTAGGATTATGGGATATCCTAGATTCTTTGTTTTGGCTTGTAAAACTATGTAATCTATTGGATACTCTAAAGATTCTATTAGTACTTCAACATTTTCTATAGTCCCTTCTGGTTTCATTATAGACTAGTCTACCATTTGAAGAATGGTAGTTGTAGGTTACATTCTCATAAGAGATAATGCATGGAAAGTATCAGTTGTCATAACATTGATTGGTACTCCCAAATCTATCAAGACATTAGGAATTTATTTACTTCTAATTTTAACTATGATCACTAGGCTTCTGAAATCTGCATATTTTGGAACTAATAGTTTTCCTACTAATAAATCAGTAACTTTTCCATTAACATGAATGGTTCTAGGATGTTTTGCTTTCCTCCCAAGTGTCTTCATACAAATGTTTTTGATGATCTTATTTAATTTAGGTATATCCCTAATATCTTGTAAAAGGGGTACCTCAATATTGATCTTTTGCAACTCCTGTACCAAGTTTGATTCTAATTTAATATCAAGCTCTCTTAATCTTTCTAGAAAATGAAATACTAGGGTAGTAGTTTTTTATTTATTTGCTTCAGGGCTTATTTTGATTTTGGCCTCTCTAATTTTTAATTGAGATGATTCAATCTTTTCATTTTCATCAGGTATCTCAGAAATGAGAATTGGAGGTTTTTGTATAGTTTTCCCTGATCTCAAATGTATGTCTAAACACTTAATAGATCCAACATTGATTGTATCTTCCTATTAATTAACATAAACAGGTTTTGGTTACTTATTTTTTATATTTCCTATTGGTTGTGAAAGCATTGAGGGTTAATTGATTTGTCCTTATTACTGAATAACTAGGGGTGGCATAATAGTTTGTTGTTGAAGTGGTCTTCTTGGTTGGGTATATTGTGACTTTGGATTCCACTGTTGATTCCATTATTGATATGGCTGAGGCATCCATTGATACTATGGTACCCATTGTTATTATGGCTATGGCACCATCCATCAGGGTGTTGGCATCTAATCTTGTCCTACCCATGGATTTTGAATTGTTGGAATTTGGGGTTGATTCTAAAATGGTGAAGGAACTAAAACATTCCATGTTGCCATCCATGTATTAGCTAGATTTCTTGCATTAAACTAACCTTGAGCCTGGTTTTATGGGCCAAAGTTTTATCTCTAAATATAATTTACTTCTTCAGTAGACTAGACTTGTGTTTTCATTTGATTCTTTAAAACAGGTAGAAGGGTGCAATGTTTGGTATCATGATCTATTACATCACATATCCCACATTATGAAACATTGGTTCTATCTAGTGGACAATCTCTAAGGGCATGTTTCTAACTGCACTTAGGATAGTAGATTGCTAAGGGTTTTGTTGCATTTTCTTTAGCTTAAAGGCCATCCAAAGTACTATTTAGTGTAACTAGGATATATGTCTTTAGATTAGCAAATTCTTTGATTAACATACCCACTTCATTAAATTTATCAAATTTTCCTTTCCTAATTCTAGGTTTTATTTAAGATTAATTGGTACAAATCTCATAAATTTGATCAAAATCCTACTTATTTATATCTCCTCCACCCATAAGATTTAAGGCATCTCTAGTGTCTTCATCCAACTCTTTCAAGAAAACCATTTTCTTAACATCATTAATGAGTGGATAATTGATTCTTTTATGAGTGAACATGAATATATCCAAATAATCCTCTAAATATTAATCCTCATTATATTTGATTTTGAAGAAATCCTCTTTTCTTTCTTGCACTCAACAATAATCTTGGTATTTGTTCAAGAATTATGTTTCTATGTCATCCCATGTTCTAATAGAATCACCAGGTAAACCCATGAACCATCTCATAGCTACATCTTTAAGTGTAGAGGGAAGTACTATTAATTTCTATCCATTTATTGTGTAATCATAGGTTTGACATAGCACCTTAAACTCAAATAGGAATTGATTAGGATCTTCTATAGATCTTCCCTAGAAATTTGTCAAATTAGCTGGTGAAATATTTTTCATGGGGGTTTGATCATTTAGATCTATAAAAATAGGAAAGGATAAAGACCTTCCTGGTTGTGCAAGTTGTTTGTTTTGGAGAGCCATTTATTTTTCTAATGATGTTTCAAAACTGGGATGATATTCCTAGTGAATATTTGTGGTATTAGTTATGGGTTGTTCAAAATTCTCAAAATTTTTTTCAGTTAAAGATTTGTGAAATCCTTCTTCTAAATCCTTGGAAACTTCTAAATATTGTCTTCCTACAAGATATTGATCCTAAAGAATTTGTCCTATGGGACTTGCTTGTGGCAATGGCCTAGTTACTATCCAAGTTTCAGAAGATTCTTGTAAATAGGTTTCACTTGTATCTTTTGGTTCACTACTTAGAGATGTTGAAGGAGTGTCCACTTGTGTTTGTGGTGGAAACTTTGGGATAAATTTTCCTTTAGAATCTTAGGATGGTACATCAATTTATATAATTTTTATAGGATTTTATGGGTTTTTACAATGTTTTCTATTTTTCACTCTAGACCAATAATTATTACCTTACTAACACCTTATATTCCCCAGCAATGGCACAAACAATTATAAGTGACATTTAAATCCTTATTTAATAAATATTCAATTGATGTCTTATTAACTAGGGCTGGCGTCCAAAGTTGTCTATAGTAAGGTATGAGATGGTAAATGTAGAACACTGCTTGTGGGGGTGTTTGATTTTCCTATTCTAAATTTGACTAGAGAAAGAAATATGTCCCAAACTATGTGATTTAATCTTTTGCTAAAAAGGAAGAAATCAAATCAATCCACTCTTTTACTGAAACTAAAAGATCACACTCCTATTTATGCTTGCATGGAAAATAAAATCACACTTCTTCACTAACAAAAGGAAATTTGTTTCACACGTTTGTTGTAAAGGAAAACACACATTGTTTAGAAGGAAATAACATTGAAATAAGAAAATGTTTTTTTTAAATATAAATTTATTTTGATTATTTTATTAGTAACAATATTATAATTAATTATAACAATGAATTAGTAAAACATAACATAAATACCATACACAGTTCTTAGTTCCAAGGAGAGTGGGCCCTTACTCCTCTCAGACTTAGGAACAAAGATTAATTAGTATTGGGAACTAAATTATTAATTCATATAATTTAAATGATTACAATCTGTTTGAAACTTGTAATATTCTTGTACAAATCTTTTCCTCTCTCATCTGCTCTCTATCATCTGATAACTAATATATATAATATATGAAAATGTTACATTTTATACTAATATAATCAACTCAAAATAAGATGCAAAGGAATAGGATTATTTGGTTGATCCACTCATCCAAAGATAGGAGATTGGATTTCCAATATATCCAATTATTCCAATAAAATTGATATCCTATCCTATAATAGTCTTAAGATCAAATATATTTATAACTTTATCAAAAGTAAATCCTACAAAATAACCGGTGGTTATTTTCCTTTTTTGATTGCAGATTGAATAATTCTCACTTATCCTATCTAGCCACCAGCTTCCCCATTTATAGCTTTGTCCTTATATAATTCTCAGAATTGACCTTTTAGAGTTGGTAGAAACAAGCCTATGGAGTCTGTAGAAACAAGCTTATAGAGTCCGTAGAAATAAGCCTATAGAGTCTGTAGAACCAACCCTGTGGATTCTATAAAACCAAGCCTATGGAGTCTATAGTTCTATTGGATGAAGATAAAAATTTCACATTTACTTTACATTTCATGTGTCTTTTTATTGAGCATTCTTCATAACAAAAATCAATAAAACATGCTATGTATTAGACATTAATGACAAAGTAAAGGCTTAGTATTTGGTTCAATATAAACAAGACAAATATCTATTTACCATGTAATAGCTATCTAAAAATCTAATATTTTCATAAGATAATATACTTAGAGAGATGAATTGAGGGAAATAACATGTCAATAATGAGCCATATTCTGAGCTCATCACTTAACATCCTACCATAGTGTTTTAATCATGTGAATTTTTTATGTTACACACTAGTCCTTGGGTAACTCAAAGATTAGTGTCTTGAGTCTGCATTGGTTAGACATGACTTGGTCCCCAATTACTCAAGTGACCAACTCAAGACAAGTGTCCTAGATTATCTTGGAATTTAGGCAAGCCTTTAACATGAAATTTTCGGCCTTGGATTGATCCATTTATTTTTCTAGAGAGGCATCCTTATATGTAATATATTCCTAGAATGATGTTTATTCTTCTATATATTTCTTCAATGGTAGTTAGGAGACATCCAATGATCTTCCTACTAGAGGGGGAATGCTACCAATGTGTGTGAAGTGACTAAAGGCTAAGGTCATGGAATGGTCACAAGTCAAAGAGAGAAGGTGTTACACTAAATACTCATAGTCAGGACATCCCATAGCCAAACTCCATCTAAAGTCAATTATGGTAACTATGGACATGTTGGAGTGACAACTACTCCTTCCTCTTGTTTTAGCTACTCTAATTTAGCTTGTTATTTTTCAAGCACATATTATTATTTTTCAATGGCCTTTATTGTAATCTTGAGTTTATACTCAGTGTCTTCATCTTGTTTTCTTTTGGCCTCCTCCTCTACTTTTCTATTAATGTCATCCTATACAGTTTTATGTTTCACCTATTCTTTCTATTGTAGTTTTGATGGACATGCTTCCACTTTCTTATATTCATCTAGAGAAGTATATTTGGCTTGTTCATCTATAGTCTATACCTATGGTTATGCATGTTCTTGTGTATGTGCTTGTGCATGTGATTATGTCTATGCCTATGCCTTAGCTATACTTTCTTGTTGTGATTGCACTTAGGCCTATTATTTTTGAAGGTCTTCATATTTTTATTATTCTTCTTTGTAACTTCATCGACATACCACTATGTGTGAGTGGCATCTTCCATGGCATATTTTACCTATAATGATGCATCCTAATTTTTATTTTCTTCTTCAGCCTTAAAATTTTTAGTGAGCTCATATTCTTTGTTCTTTTATTCTTTATCCATTTTCTTTTGATATACCTCATATGCTTACTTGGGTACATATATATCTTCATGTGCCTTCTTGGCCATCTTGAGAGAATTTTATCTATCAACCTCTATGTCTTAGGACTTTGGTGTAGCCTTGGCTTCTTTGGTTTTCCAACATGATTATTGAGCTTGCTATTATTAAGCTTGATCCTTGTGGAATTTCTCCTCTTCTTTTCTAAATGGCCACTCTCTGATATGAGGTACTTCTTCTCATGAAGTTTTTTGTTCTTATATTGTAGGTTTATATGGTGGGATCTCTTTGAACTCTTAGGATTATGGTAAAGGTAATGGATCACTTGGTTAGATCATGGATCTAGAAACATGTGATTTCTTATGTCCCATGGTAACCAAACTATGTTTAGGTGGTGGTGAGTTTGAATATGGATTAGTATGTGCTTCATGTGTTGTGGTTGGCCTATTTAATATACATTTTTTTAGGGTATGTGAGACTGTATCATCATTCCTAGTCTATGGTCTATGCACCAAAGACTCATTTGGGTTTTCTAAGAGTGACATAAAAATATATTTAGATATGAAGGTGGAAAAAGGTTATTGCTTGAAGAATTCAACCCTTCACTCCAACTACTTATCTTCTTCCCACATAGTGTCAATAAAGAGTGATGTAGGGAATGATGCTCAGTGTACCCACAAATTTAAATGAACCTTCTTGTGTACTTGGACCATGTGTAATTCCTTTTAAAATAATAACTATGTATCCTCCTCCATATCATATAAGTCTCTATCCTTATCAACAACCATTACCAGGTATACATTTTTTTTATCCATGTCCATCTATGGTAGGTTTCATGAGCTTACAATCTAAGACACCTTAAGATCATCTAACTAGGTTGCAGTACTCCTTATACTACACTTTAATGGAGAAGATAAGGATTGATTCTTTGTGGATATCTTGCATTTTCATTTCTATGACTATGAAGTAGTGGATTTATCTTATTTTGGTACTATTAGGACTGCTACACTAGGTGGTATAACTTAGAGTGGTGTCACATGCTTGGATATGAATTTTTTCTATCTATAAACTTTAGTCTATGCCATGGCCATGGTAATAAATAATTGTAAAGGTCAAAACAGTGACCTTAATAACTCATGGATATGGATGAACATGCCTTTGGTAGCAAGGTGACAATAGCATGTTGGTCTAAGCATTTCTTGACATCTAGTGGCACACAAGGATTTGTGGTGATCAGATATAAGAACTCCTCCCACTATGTCTTGAATTTACTATCATGAGATAGGGATTAATGTTCAAGTGTTTATATCAAGTTAGATACCTGATATGTTAGCTATTAATTGGTGTCTAGGTGTACTTCTACTTTAAGGGATTTCCATTGTGAGAAGGATAATAAAAAATGAGAAACTGGTATTGGAAGGTCTACATGAGAGATTGCATCACTTGTCAATGTTTGTTATTAGCTCCTAAATAAAGTATTTAGGCTAATTAAATTGTTCATCTAAATGGATCACGTGATGAACAATATCCATAACCCATTTTAAAATTTTTTTACTAGACTTGGTGGTCTACCAAAACCTCAATGTGATGCATTTTACTAAGATGTTAACTAGTTCATCATGAATTTACTCAATTGGGATCCCTCTAGATCCACAAAAAAAAATAATATCAGAACTCCTATATAATGGGTGGCATTATCATCTTCTATATAGACTGATAATCTCCTCATGTAGACATGCCCAAAGCTCAAGCACTCTTTCTATGTTAATGACAATCATGGTTTTAGGGTGAATGTATATATTTACATCATTTTATTAGTAAATCAAGACTTGTATAATCTCTCCCAAGTCACCAAAAGTAGGCATGTTAAGCATGCACTCGATGTCTATGTTATGGAAGTAGTGGGGGACTATAAGAGCTAATGGTTATTCATAATCAATGGGATGTAGGAAAAATAGTTTTTGATCTGCTACTCAAATAAAATAGAAGGGATAT
This sequence comes from Torreya grandis, assembly GCA_037957365.1. Taxonomy (NCBI): domain Eukaryota; kingdom Viridiplantae; phylum Streptophyta; class Pinopsida; order Cupressales; family Taxaceae; genus Torreya; species Torreya grandis. Next base: position 157,485 of record JARHVA010009239.1, on the reverse strand, counting down.
ATATCAATGAATTTTGTTTATCAAAGTTCTAGATCGATTCCCATTTCTTCTTTTTGAGTTTTTATCAAATCCCTGATGAGTTATGAAGGATCCATTATTATTAAGTGATGAAATTGAAACTCTATTGGCTCTTTATGAAGTAAAATTAGTTCAACTCTTTAAAAAAAATTCTCATGAAAATATTTTCAAGGATGAAATACAAACTTGGTTCACGAGCTTATGCTTTTATAGATTTTTCACCTATTAGTTTCTACATAAATTTTTCACTAAGATAATAATTAATCATGAATGAAATTCTTGATTTCTAAAATCTTATCTAATATATAAATTAAGGTAGTTAGTCATTGACAAATGTGTGTAAATACATCATTATGTTATTTATTATTTATACTATAGTATGATCATATGAAGTTGACTACCCTTCGATTTGTTAAATATTAGGTCAATCAATCCTTGGATCTAGCATTAAATTCTTAGGGATGACTATTATATGGTGAAGATATTGGTTGATGTGACTTTTTCATCTATTTCTTAGACTTAATTACTTTGATTCGATCCTATTGACATTCCTAATGGTGTACATGAATTCGTCTATATATGGTTGGTGTATGCTATAATTAGTATCTTAGCTCCCAAATGGTAATAAAAAGATCATCTACAAATACACACACACATAGAGAAAAAGAAACACACAAGAAAACATGTAGAAATGAGAAATCATAATCTACTCAATAGTAATTAGCAACCACTCACTTAAAAAAAAGACCAATTAATACTATTGGTAACAGGGTTCAATCCTACAACCATTCACTCACCCTAGAAATATGGTTACCTATATATCTATAAAAAAATGGTCCTTTGCTATGATATTTCATTTATAACATAATTCCCTTTCCATCTAATCCTTAATTTACCTATAAATGCTCTAAATGACTATCATATAACAAAACTAGTTGATCTTTATGAAATACTTATGGTACAAATTCATATCATGTCATGATTTCTAGATATACTGATGAACTTATTGTGTCCAAGATGATTTAATTCAATACTCATCCATCTTATTCAATTCAAAAATTTTGTTGGTGAGAGACTCATGATCTCCTAATCATATGACCATTGTAATGAATAGACTGGGTACCAAATATTTTATTGGCATAACTGTTTCAAGCCTATAAACCAACTAGAATGGAGTAAAACCTATATCCATCTTATAATATGTGTAATATGCCTAAATAATTATAGGGATGCCATCTTCCCAATCATCCCCCTTAACATCGTAGACATTTGTCAACATATTTCCCAATAATTTATTAGAGGCCTTAGCTTAGCCATCAAATTGTAGACCATATGTAGTACTTTTATGATGAGAAATCATTAATTGTTTAGTAAGGTCTTTGTTGGTATTGTTTAATAACTATGTCCCTTGATTTTTAAAGATATATATGGGGAATCCAAACCTAGTAATTATATTTTCATATATAAACTTTGTTTCATCATTCACACCATAGCTAGGTATCACAACAAATTTGACCCATTTAGTATATTAATTAATTATAGTAATAATATATATTTATTTATTGTGTTTACTTAGTGGGTTGATAGGTCTGACAAAATCAATGCCCCACTATTCAAAAGGTTGTTTAGATAACAAAGGTTGTAATGGCATTTCATCTCTTTATCATGGTTTACCCATACATTGACATATGTCACAGTGATGTGCTACTCTATATACATCTTTAAAAAGGTTCAACCACCATAACCCACTCTATGACAATTTCTTTATAGTATCTTCTCTATAAAAATGACCTCTTGCTATTCCTTGGTGTACCTATTGTAAGAGTTACAGATGTTTATGTTCTAAAACAACCTTGTGTAGTACTTCATCCTTCCCCACATTACAAAGTCCCATTTATAAGGGTATATGATAAAGATATGGTGACAAACTACTTCTTGTCTCTTTTTGGTAGTGCATAGGGAATAATCCTTATTCAAAGAAGTTAATAATCGATTTAAAATTTTTAGGGATCATAGAAACATGAAATAGATGGGCATCAAGAGAATATTATTGTATTTATTTTTGTCACTTGAAGTTTCAACTAATGAGGAGATGGAAAAAGCTTCTCCTCATTCAAGTGAGATAATGGAACCACATCAAGGATGTGGGTACCCCTATTAGGAAGTGTATCTTTAGTTTAGGGGCTAGCTCCCCTTGATGAATCACTAAAGAACATATCCTACTGCTAACATTTTGGGGGTTGAAAAGGGTTTATAATAACATGAAAATTAAACCTAATATATGTGAGGTGATACACCAAATGAATTCTCTACTCACACTCTTTGACATGCACTTGGAACCAATAACAAGTTACATATACAGTTCACTCAACATCAACTCTCTCTCTCTAACATCAATGCTTCAACATGAGATATTAGAGATAACATAGGTTAGGAATACTTAGGCAATAAGCATTAAAAGACACTATATTTAATGATATATTCACTATACTTGTAACTTCACTTGACACTTCTTGTTGACCTACAATAAAACATCATAACACACTAGGTACTAATAGGAGTAACATGTGAAGGTAAATAGGCATCACACTTACATAAGACTAAACACTATCATGTACACATAGTGAAATATTTAAATGAGGTAAAATTACTTGTCTTTATTTATTTAAGGCACAAATTTGGTATGGCTTATCCATACCCAAATGGAGTGATACATACAACATCTAAGAAGGCTCAATTTATGGAAAATATGGTAAGATAGAGAGAAGGGGAGTCCAAGAGTCACTTGGACATCTCTCAACTTGATAAAATAATTAAAAATGCATGGGAGAGAGGTATTATTTGAATCATATAGTGTTAGGAGTTAAAAATTTCATCTTCACTCATCCAAGACCTGTAGAGTGCCTAATAAACTCCTTTCTTTGTGTAAATAACTACCATCTGATTGGCCTTCAAAAACTACCTTAAATCTATAAATGATCAAGTCTGCTAATGGATTTTATTAAGAGGGCTTACTAGTAATCCTTCACATTCATTTGAGATGTTATTTACCATCTCTATCATTTTGGCCCTGCATAATCATTAAGACAATCCCAAAATGAGCTATTTTTCCCTACACCTCTCACACTTGGCACCTAAAAATATTCAAACATAAAATATTATATATAAAAAATGAGGAATGACATGTTTCCAAAGTTTCCATGGTATCATTTATAATAAATAATCCTTAAAAGGCTCTCCAATGAAGATTCACCTTTTTTCCTCAAGTGTTCACTAGTTGGCTCATTGGACTGGTTGAAATGAGATACTTCCTAGGCACACCTAGGAGATTTAAAACTTGATATTATGAAAATAGGGGATTATAGTAAGTCCTAATATTCCCTCCAAAAGTGATTTTGTCTCTTGGAAGTTCACCATGCTTAAAAAACAAAAAAATGGCAAAAATAAACCTTGTTTTTCCCTATTTCCTATATGTCCATATACTTAAGTCACATTTTAATAATCCATGGAGAGTCCTCTACATCATTTGAGTGGTTTCATGTCACCTGAATACCTTTTGGATTCTCAAATTTCTTCATTTTCCCAATTAGGTCTTTATAGAGGGTTTGTAAGGGTTTTGAGTGGTTTGGGTTCTTAACCTTTGTTCATAAAGGTTTGAAATTTAAATTCTAATTAAATTACACTTATGTCTTCTTAAGGATCCCATCCAACCTCCTTTAATATCTTTCATGACCATTCAAAGTTTCATATAAGTTCCAAACACTCTAAGTTGACCTTTAAACTCCATTTTTGCACTCTAGGAGGTCTATAAACATTTTAAGCCAAAACATGGATTTTTGGAGATTATATCTACAAATAAAAAGTTTTAAAACATATATATCTATCCTATAAACATTTTTCAATCACTATAAATCTCCCTTGAAGATATAAATGAAATTGACCGCTACTTTGGAATCATGTCTAGACCTTGCCAATGGGTCTGCCTATACCTTAGACTCAAAATAGATCTCAAATGGGCTACCCAACCTAAAAATGGATCTAAAAATTAATTTTCACCTCAATTAAGGTAACTTAAGTAATTTATATGCTTTCCTAAGGCCTAAACTGAAAGTGGCCCTTCATTTGAGACTAGGCCTATTGCTTGCCTACTAGGTATGACTATAAACCTCCTTGTGTAGAGCATAATTCTTAGTCTCAAACATTTTAGGTTGATTTATCATGTTTATAATAGTGTTATCCAACTATAAAAGCCTCCATTTTGGCGTACTTGGCCTTCACTCCATCATTTGATCTATTTTCATGAAGTGGCAGGGTCTATACAAAGGGAAAAGTTCCCCCTATCTGACACAAAATAGGGGGAAATTTCCATATTATTCCTTTAAAAATTATTATTGTTTCATATTCACCAACCAATAATGGTAATATTTACCAAATTTTATCCCTAAACTCTAAGTTTAAGACCTCTATCTCCTCAAATTTGCAAGGTAGACTTTTTAGGAAACATTGTATGCAGGGTAGGTAGGGTTGAATATATTTGCTTCCTTCTTGGGACCTTATCCATGTTAAAAAAATAATATGATATTCTCATAAGTAACTTAAAATTCAAGTTAAAGTGTCTACATCTCCTATTTAACCCTTGAATCCTCAAAACACCCTTATGTTTCTACCAACACAACCTAGGATCTTCAACTGCTAAGATTGAGACAGCCATTTTTGACTATGTTTAGAGGTTTTTTACTACCAAATAGGGTTTGAAAATGTTTTAAAAATTTTAAAAATATTTTGAGATAATTATTTACTTTTTCTAGGCCAAATTTGACACATGCAGTCCCTTTCAGGAACAAGGAGTTGACCTTACTGCCTACATACCATGTTTTATCCTTGTTATATTCAAAGCCTATAGGTATGGTTGCATGGGGTAGGATTTTGGATTTAGTGTATAGTATACTATTCATCTTATAAAACCATTACTCCATGCATAAGATTCATTACATCATGATTAGAGGTCATTTATCTACCATAACACTGCCTTGTGCTCACTGTCTAACTGTGATAATCACCTATAATGCATGTAGGTCTTTTGTGATGTTGTACATGGTGTGTGGAGATAATTTCCATGTTATATATCATGATATTTTTTTCATGATTTTGTTTCAATTTTTAACCTTCAATACATCATAATTTCATTCTTAGTTCTTCAAGGAGGATACTCTTGCCTTGACTAGATTGAAACCATGTTTTGCCCCTGTAACTATCTTCTTGGAAAGAATTAAGCCTTTTGGATGTTACATAGAGTTTAATCCTACTATCCTTAATGTCATTTATCATTAATTTTCACCAACTACACCAATAAAACTAATTTTATATAAGGAAAACCCCTATCTTCAACTTATCTATTTACCTCAGCTATATGTGCAAATCTATAGGCTTATAGGTACATATGTGGGGTCTCTCTCCTTTGATTTTGATGTGAGAAAACCATTGGACTGATTATAAGGTCACAGCCTTGATTTTAATTAACCTATTCACCTTGGAACCTTAAAAACACCATGTAGAAGTCAAACTAGGCCACTATCCAAGGTGTTGGTTGTAGGTGCTTATCTTAGTCTTATTGTTGGATAAGGGAGGGTATTTTAGGGGTCAAAACCCCAAAAATATACCTTTATCTATCTTCTTATATTATAATTAACTTTTTGATAATTTATGATTGGTATCCATTAATACCATAGTCTAAAACTATTCTCATGAAATGCAAAGTCAATTTTTCATCAATACCCTATAGAGTTCACTCTCATAATTTAGCAATTTTTGGGTAACTTCATGGTGTTCAAACTCTATCTTCCACTCATCATTTTGACCTAAAAATTTTCATAAGAACTATGTATATATATTGATACTATACCAATTAAACAAGGGTGTTGTAATATCTTTCTATCATGATATATAATATCCCAAAAAAGCTCTGGGATCTCTGTTTGGTCCATTTGGGGACTGTGAGCCCAATACAGTCAATCATTATTTTTAAGGAAACATTTTCCTTGTATAAAATTATAACTTTTATAACATTAAAATAATGAATCTTAGGTTTGATATAAATTCAAATGTGAACTCTATCATTTCATTCACCCATTATACCTCTGTGCAAAGCTCTTGAAGCTCAAGTGTAAGGTGACTATAAACTAACAAGATAATGAATAGGAAGGAGGTGGATAGTCTTCCTTAAAGGATTAATAATTTGATCTCACACAAGGTAATATAATGGAATCATATTTAAATTATGAATCCAAACACATTAGACACCTTATGATCTTCCACATGGAGAATCTCTTTCAAAATACCTGAAGTAGCTGCAAGTGAAAGAAAACTAGTTTGGAGCACCTATAAGCCTAGAAGAGGATTTTATTAGACATTGGGATTTAAAAAATAATAATAATAATCATGTGTATTTTTTCAAAATACCTCAAGTAGCTGCAAGTGAAAGCAAACTAGTTTGGAACACCTATAAGCCTAGAAGAGGATTTTATTAGACATTAGGCTTTCCAAAAAAATAATAATCATGTATATTTATTTAAAAACATGTATGAACACCTTTAACACATAAACCCATCAATCTAAATCAATAAAAATTGAAACAAGTTCAAAAGGAGACCCCCTCATGGTTGAACATGCATAAAATGTTGCCTGGAGCATTAGCCATTATTAATAAAGGAGGATAAACCAAATTGTGAGTTATTTTTATGAAAATTAATTAAACTGAGATCAAAATCCACCCCCATAATAATTTCTCCCAACTCCACCTGTACAGTCCATAGTGAGTGCTTGAACTTGCTCTTCCTTAGCTTGCCATTGGAAAATGAAGAGAAATGAGTTGAAGATGAATTTTTTTATGAAATATATGAAATAAAAAAATGTAAATTACTTTCGTATAGGTGAATATTCACACCACCACACTTTTGGCTACAAGGGGACTTGAGAAGTTTGTATAATTATTAGAAAAGGACTATTTTTTAGGGAAAACTACCACCTGATTGATGAACCTAACATGTAACTATAACCTGACATGATATTGATATAATTTCACCTTATCCACGTTCTCATCCAAAATTTTCACAAATATTTTAGTTTTGAAGTCCTTGAAATTCATTTAATTAAGATAAAAGCTAGCCAGATGACCCCTTTAACACATGAAACCTAGCACATGATCAATTTATGACTTGAAAATTTTTTATAAAATGATAAATACCATAATATAACATATTAACACAAAATAACCCTTTTACCAAGTTTTATGAAGGCTTTACCAAGTTTAGTTGACAAGGCCATTTTAATGAAGGTGAGCTTAGACAAGGACTAGTACAAGGCCAAGTAAGGTAATATATGAACAATGACACCCTATAGGACCTATAAAAATTTATTCAAAAGTTTTAAATATTAGGATTTGATTTCATTTGACTAGAACATATATTTGGTCAACAATTTGGTGAGTCCTAGGGGTAACATGCTTGCCTATGTTAAGGACTAGAAGACTTATCTTATCCATTGGGAGAGGGAGTCAAAAAGCACCTGGAAACATAATGAATCAGACCTTTAATTGACCAATTATATATTTGACTTACCTCAAAACAAAAAAAGGAAAGGACAACACATAAAAGGACAAATGAACATCAAAACAAAATACACACATGTGCTCAAGGCACTTAGGAGAAACAAAAGACAACTACTATGTACAACTAACCATAGACATACTTCCCCCTAGATCAAAAGGGAAGATTGAGATCCATCTTACTTCATGACATAAAGGATTGGATGAATCAAGAATCCTTTTTTATCTTATCATTGCTACCTCCATACCTCTCACAAAGTCTGCCAAGCTCATTACCATAATGCTCATTTAGGACCAAGAAACTCCTAACAATATAGCCAAGTAAATGAACTCTTCTTATACATGATCACTTATTTCATATTATTTCCCATTCAATTTCTCAATATCAACTTCAATCCTCTTTATATCCATGATTTCAAAAGGATTGATTTCATGTTCCTTATAAGATTTAGGCTAATATGATCTTTCTTCATCCTTTAAGAGCTGATGAGTTTCTTCTAGAAGATGATATCCCCTCTTGATGACTTCAAACATATCATTCTCAAATTTATAATCCTCTTGAAAGGATAACATTGAGAAATTGTTTCTCCTTTGCATACTTACTTGGGTTCTAATGCTACCTTCTCCCTATTTGAACAACTGATAGCCTCATTGAAGAGGAGTATAGCATACTCTAATGACCTCAAACAAGTCATATAAAAAATGATTATGAACTTGTCCATATTCATATATGGTGTCCCACAAGGTGAGGAAGGAGATAATGATCATTTCTTCTTCTTTATAAAAAAGGAAACATCCTTCTTCAAAAGCTTGTGAATTGTCTTCTTATTCACCAAGGGGAGTGCATATGATAATCTCCTCCTCATAAACACTCATAGAGTCTTCTTTATTATCCATGAATGGAACATATTCTTATTCACTTGCCTCTCTCAAAATAGGCTCTTCAAAATAAAGTAAAAATTATTCATCATCAACTAAACAAGGAGATTCAAGATAGGGACTTACCTCCTCTTCATCACTTAAGACTTCTTAAAGAGGTATGTTTTCTTCAAATAAGATCTCTCCTTCTTTGTAAACTAGATACTTCTCTTTTGGTTCCCACATCATAGGTCCATCAAGGCAAAGTGTAGTAGTCTGGGGACAAAAGGAACTAGCTAGAGGAGATGGGATATAGAGTTCAAAACTAGATTGAGAATGCAAGATAGGAGGATCTTTAGGATGTTCTTGAGGAGGTAGAGATGGGGTGTGTTAAGACATAGGATATTCCTTTGGGTCTAGACCTTCCATCTCACCTTGACTTAATAATATCATCTTTTCTTCTAACCCTTCAATATTCTTGGCAAGGTCTTCTTGGAAAATCCTCTCTTGAATCTTATAGGAGGCATTGTGAGGTTGAGATATACATGGGGGTTGTCATGGAATATAAGAAATTTATTGAGAGAGGGTGTGAGGGGATTGAGAAGGAATAGCTTCATTTTCCACTTCACAATTTTTGACAATGTTCTTCTCTTCTTTCTTACCCCATGACTCTACTGTCTCACTCCAACTTATGATCTTAGGATTTGGACTCTCTTCTTGAGGAAGGATAGTAGATGTTTGTCTAGGATCAATTTTTTCTTCAATTTCATATTCTTTGACAAGGCCTTTCTCCACTTTATTTCCACATGACTCAACTACCTTACTCCAAATCATGATATTAGGATTAGAGGTATCCCTTTGGGGTGATGGGGATGTCATATAATAGGCAAATGATGGTTTGAAATCCACTTCCTTATCTGTCAACATGGACTATTACATATATAATTTTTCCAACTCAATTTGCCTATTAAGACTAGTTTCAAACACAAGGTTTTTCATATCAACACTCTCCTCTAAATGATTGGTAAAAGGGTAACTTTGATAGGCTTGATTTGGCTCATGAGTAAGGGTTATGTATGGATGATATGGAACTTGGGGAAGTAGATACAAATGACAATAGGTTTGGTGAAGCTATATTTCATGAAATTATAGCGTATCATCTAATGAATAGACTAAACCACTCACATCAAGCATCTCACTTGTGAGCCTTTTCCAATTGGATCTCTCAATAGGTTCCCACTCTTTCTTGACTAACTCTAATTCATTTCTCACTTGATGGATGGAACTATTAGGAATATTTTGACCATATCCCCTTCTACTATGAAGATTGAACATATATCTTTCCTACCCTAAAAGTTCTTACTTGAATGTGGAAATGGGTTGATTATAGAAAGGATTAAGTTGACTAAGAGAGGTAAAACATTTAGGATGCTGGTTATAAGACTGATATAACTCATGATAGGGTTGAAAATTGTCATAATGAAGTTGATAAGGATCAAAACAAGGTTTATAAGGCTCATGACCAAGTTGACTAAGTACTTTCTCATATTGAGGAGGAATAGGCAAAGCTTTCAATGTTTCCCCAACTTGTAGAGGGAAAAAATCAACACTAAGGTCAACCATGAAAGCTTCATTTTGGAACAAAGACATAGAGAAGCTAACAACAACCTTCAAATGGAATACCTGGGCTACTAAACTAGTTGATTCAACTTTAGAGTCACCATTAGTATTTTGAAAAGTTCCTTCAAAGGTTTATTATTGAGAGACAACACTAAAAATCTTGCAATATCTTGGAACAAGAGTCCCACTAGGCATGCCAAAAAAATTTGTCACTTGAACTTCTACCGAATGATGAGATTGAAAAATCTTCACTTCATTTAATTGATATAATAGATCCACCTCCCAATAGGGATACACATAGCCCTAAGGTGGTTCCATTATCTCACTTGAACAAAGATAAGCTTTTCCCATCTCATCATTGTGTGAAAATTCAAGTGACAACAATTATTCTTGGAGGTTCCCCATTTGTGATGTGAATGAGATGATCTAACCCCACATTTTCTCTTCCTATCTTGACATTAATTCAAATTTTCAGTTCTTGAAATAACATCAACCATCTAGAAATGCATCATCTCCATCATTGGATTATTGAAAATGTAGTGCATGACTTGATGATATATGAAAATTTCAAATGGTGTCACAAGAAGATAGTGGATAAATTTCAATAATTCAAATACTATATCTAGTGCCTATTTTTCAGTTGTCATGTAACTCTTTTCTACATTAGATCAATTTTGGCTTGTAAAATATATGGGGTGGTCAAATACACGCTCTCTTAGATGTGCAAACACAACACTGACTATGATACTTGAAACATTAACATGCATATGAAAGGGATTGATAAAATCTTGAAAGATGAGGATAGGCATAGTGACCAATCTTTGCTTCATTTTTATTAAGGTTGCTTGACACTTAGTAGACTAGATAAACTTCACACCTTTTCATAGTAAATACTCTAATGTAGATGAAATGGCTGCATATCCCTTGATAAACTTTAGATATTACCCTATATAGCCAAGAAAATATCACACTTCTATGGAGCTAATTGGTAGAGGCATACTTAGAATGATTATAATTTTAGCCTAGTTTGCCAAAATGCTTTCATTGCACACTATGCGACCTAGTATGACACCAAAAGGTGTAAAAAATAAACATTTTTTTAAATTCAAGATAACACAAAGATCTTGAAAGCATTATAATATGAGGCATAACATGGATTTTTTTTTTTAAAAAGAAAATACTACCCAATCATCGAGATAGACTTCCAAAAATTTACAAATGAAATATTTAAACATAGTCACCACTACATAAGAAAAAACATTAGGTACATTCTTGAGGCAAAAAGGCATTACCTTTTATGAAAAGGATCCCCGTTATATGGTAAAATTAATTTTATATGTTTTATTTTATAATAGGTATCTAATTACAGCCACTGAAGCCATCCCTAAAAGAGTAAACTTCCTGACCTATGATAGATCCCAAAACTCCATCTATGTAGGGAATCAAAAAAGGATCATTCATACATGTATCATTTAGAATTAGATAATCACAAAATATTTTGATCTCTCCTATTATTTTAGGCTACACTAATATGGGACTAACCCAATCTACATTTTTATAAGATATATTAAAGCTTCCTCATGCATTCTATTGAGTTTAACCTTCACTTTCAAATTCATGTTTGGATTCAACTTGTATGATTGTTTCTTTATGGGTCATGTGCACTCCCTGAGTTTGATATGCATTTTGACTAGAGATATATCAAATCATCTATCCTTTAAAAATTTAGTGGGAAACACATCCTGATAATCTCATAGGAGTTTCATATATTTAAAGACTTTATATTTAGTCTAGTAATCACCTATATGTGAAAATTTAGGAATCTTCTCACTTCTAATGTTTTCTACAGGTTTTTTAATAGGCTATTGGTAAATATTATGTTTTTTTCTCAACAATAAATTCTTATAGAATTCATTTCCCTTCTTATTTTAGTATTTGTTTGTTTTGTAGCTTATTTTATTTATTAGGTTCTATGATGGGGTCCTTTACTAGTTCTACTATCCATTCCAGATCAAACAAATCATTCAAATTGATATATCCATCAGTATCTAAATATTCAATGTCATGTTATTAATATTATATTTAATGCCACAACTACATGAGAGATTATAATTCCAACTTAGTAAATTATATATTTTTAAATTTGTATTTAGATCATAGGATGCATTATTATATGTAGTGGATTCTATCCTGGAGCTTAAATTTTCTATGCACCCATGGAAAAAGATATATTTGATCAACGACAATGAATTGTGAACTAGAGGGTTTTCATCTCCAAAAAAAAATGTCTGTATGAATTCATTATGCATCTATTTTTAAATATTTTTCTCCCTCCTATGTTCTTGATGCATATAACATGTTTATGGTAAAGGGGCAAGTGTGTAATGAAAGGTGTGAATCCATTACTTTGGTTCCACATGTTCATCAATCCAAACATTAACACATTTATTAATATGGATTTCAAGGAACTCACCTTTGTATAAAAAAGTCTAATTAGTTATGATGACTTTTGGTAGTTTGAATATACTAATAATGAGTTCTCACACATCATCCTAATCGAGCTGATCATTTTTATGAATTTCCCATTATGTCATTGTAACTCCCTTCAAAGCATAATTAAAAGTGCTGACCCTCTATCTAATGGTTGGTACATGAACTTGTATGTGCATAATGAATTGATTGATATCCTTAGTCACATAATACACAATAATTTTCCCCTTATGGGTGAAGACCATTCTCAAAGGTCAAAATTCATGATCACCATGAGTTTAGTTGAGTAGGTGCATGTTTGATTCTCAATTAATAGAAAAAGTTATTTCCCAAGGTAAAGTTACTTCTCTTGTTGGATCTATATAATCTTGCATATGATCATTTGTATGATAGAGAAAATAAAATTTTGAATGTGTAGGGGATTTAGAAAATGTGTATGAATAATCTTCTATGACAAACTTGGTTGCCAATGACTGAGTAACTACTAGTTTAGGCTTCCATTATTTAGATGTATTCAAATATTAAGTGAGTAAAGATTATACTTGAGGTTTAATATGCCTATATAAGAAGTTGCACTTGATTTCACATAGATATTATATTTTATATTTAGAGTTTACCATCATCTATTTGGTTTCTTGCATGACTTAAGGAGAGTTTGGTTCAGCTAAAATGATATAGGTTTTCTGTGCCTTATTCATACGAATGATAAAAACCTTATCTCCTTGATGTACCTCTAGTTGATTTTTAATAGTGTTTATAGTCATCTAACCATCATATTCCCATTTATTTCTAATCAGTGTAAGGTAACATGTTGTTTATGTCTTCATATTGATGACTTCAAAGTCACCTCTAAGGGTTTGTTATATGACTTTACTCTCAACATATTCTAATTAGACAATGGTCTCAACTCTTCCATAGTCTACTAATATTAGAGTTAATATGATGTAACTTATAATTTGCCATCCAATATCTTCCCATGTAGACCTGGGAATCATGTTAACTATGTTACCAAAATCAAAGACAATATTTAGAATTTCGTATCCCATAACTTCAATTTTGATTCATGCATCTATACACCCTAGCTTATTTACTTTGACATAACAAATAATTTTTTTATCTTCTATTTCCCTCACTTTGTACACTCTAATAGACTATGTATCAAGTTTTTGATATTCTAAGAGATGTCTTCATTACATAATGTGCTTAAAATATTCAATAAATGTATCAGTGTAGTAACAACTCCATCCTAACACATAATGCATATGATCTCACCATACATATAGGCATATATTGTTGAAACATATTCTTTAGTAGTGTCTTGGTATTGAATATTTTTCAACATATATGTAGTTTTATACATGAGCCCCTTTTCTATAGCTAGGTCTAGGTGTTTCTCCTATTTTGCTTTAAAAATTCCCTAGTTTTGAGGTATTTTGAGAGAATTCAATCCTATCTCTATGGGTTGGTGTCTTATAATAGTGTTTAAGAATTCATCCTCTTTAGGCTATGCATTAACCATGTTAACATTCCTGATGACATTTTCATTTCTTTACTTCTGTAAGATAAGATAATATTTTCTCTTATGTTGATCATACATTCTATAGTATGTATAGTAAGATTGTCTCTAGGGATTCAAAGGGAATTAAATTACACATTATTATACTCTCCACATAAATAACATTGAAAAGGAAGACATTGATAATTATTTCCCTTGATGTTTTGGTAACCTCCTCTATATCCACCCCTAGACCTCCTTTGTTAACCTAATAACCTCCTCTATACCCTCATTATTGCACAAGATTCTAATGATGATGTTGTTGGTTATTATCTCCAATTCTAAATTATTATTGCATAATTGGTGGGGTCCAGCTAGTTTGCTACTACTACATTGTTTCTAGATTTTAAGGTGATGTGTCTTGGTATTATGGTGATGGTGGGGTCCAACTCAGTAAAGGAGGGGTCCAATCGACTAGACCTTGAGGCCAGTACTAAGGTGAACTAGGAATCCATTATGGACCTACTTGGGTCTCACATCCTTTATCAACCTTTGGGCCTAGAATCATCTACTTCACTGAAGGCACTTACTATGTAGCGATGATGAATACATTCTTTATAATATCTTATTTGAGATCCTGTAAAGCCCTAAAAAAAATTTCATCTCGATTGTGTGACTTAAAAAAATTATGATATAAATTCTATGGATTTTTGACATAATATTTCAAGAGATGGCATTGCATTATTGTTTTCTCTACTACTTGATATATTTCATAGAAATATATCTTGATTTTAGGATGATTATTCCTATGATGTCATTTCCCACACTCCATGCACCATAGAATTAGCTTAGGTTTCTCTGTCTTATGATATTTCTCCATCCTCTTCATAAAAATGTTGTAATGTATTTTTAATATTATAAATTATGATGGGAGATTCCCCATAGTCTTCAATTTTCTCCTCTCATAGGGTAGGAGCTCTAGCATTTGCCTTAGTAGCATATTGAGTCTACACTACAGTAAATATGATTCTAGAATGTATTTCTTCAAACCAAACAAAATTATCTTTATCTACTAAGGAAAATTCCATGTTATTCATAACATTAGATAACCTATGATCATAGCCCCAAATTGATTCTCCGAACTTATGCTTTATCTCCTTCAAGTCTTGAATACTCTAAATTGTATATTTATTTATATTAAACTCTATGATTAGCCTTTCCTTAAGCTATTATAGAGTTTACTACATAATTTATCTATAATATATAAGCTCAAGTGATCTTATGTTTAGTCCCCCTATTATCTCACACTTCTTGATAACTTTATCATTAATTCCATTAGCTTTACATCTCATCTCACATGTTAATAAGTGTTGGCCAAATTTGGCCTTTATACCAAAACTTGCTTGATTTGGAATAAGAATTTGAATAGGGTCTTGATTGAAGGGTGATCCAATAAGAGGAGGAGTAAATAGCCTTCATGAAGATTAATTATTAGTTTTAAGATTTTGAAACACTTTAAGAAAGATTAAAGTGTGAATCTAATGATCTTTAATAGCTAGACCATCATGGAAAGCCTTACAAAAATGAACAAGTCAGTCCAATTGTTCATCTCATAAAGATACTTTAAATATCTACTAAATCCAAAATATAACATGGACATGAAGTTATTCATGCATATATCATCATCTACAAATTTAATATGTTGATGTTTTTTTTATCTCAAGATATAAAGCTTCAAATTTAGACTTGCTAAGTGAAACATGTGTCAGGATGTTAAATTAAAGCTACGATTAGTAGCCATTTGAATTCAAATGTTCCATGATTAAATATGGAGATAACAAGTGTCCAAATATCAAAAAGTTAGGATCAAATCCATTAGAAATCAATAAGATGACAATGTCAATGGGTCCCAATGATATAAAAAAATCATTTGATCATGAATTAAAGATAAATGGTGAGCATCAAGTCAAAAAGATGGCATAAACATGTCGATGACAAGTCTTAAGATCTTAGGTACCTAAACATAGATCTAATGGTGTGCATCTACTAATAATGCCAATGGGCCTAAATAGATTAATGGAGTGTCTTACATTGTACTAAAGTATATTGATGGTGAGAAAAGGTCAAAATTTCAAAGGATTTTGATGATGAATGAGTTCCTACCAAGTCTCATAACTATGGTAACTATCAAATAAATGAATGTTACATATTTAAGCCATGTAAAGGAAAGTCAATGGTGCATAGGACTAGGAGATGAAATTGAATGCAAGGCCACCATGTGGTAAAATCATGAAAGTAGATGGACTAGATAATAAGATATTGAGAATGGATGTGTAATTAAAAAATGACACAATTTTAGAAACCCAAATCAAGATCAAGGGGAAATATCAAAAGCTAAAGCCAAATATAGTCAAGGTTAAACTAGAGAAAATGTTTCAAAGAAAGGCCATGGAGGTATAGATGTTAGTTTTGATAGGTTCATCACCAAAGATAGTAGCATGATCATGACCCTTTTCTCCACTCTTACATGCTAGAGATGAACTAGTAGGGAGCAATCCATGCCAGAATAAGATCATGATAGATTGATCCAACTATTATATTTGCTTTAATGCCAAAATTTAGTTTCAAATGATTTTATTCCACCATTATACTTGTAAGGAGCATCAATGTAGACAAAAAATGAATTGAAAGGGACTAATACAATTATTATATCCATTTTATAGAATTAGTCTTAGACATCATGATCCTTTTTAACTGAATCAACATTAAATGATTAGAAATCTCAATATTTGTGTACCCTTTTCCATCCTTCTATGCATTGTCCCCATATTTTTCATCCCATTATACTATAAATATAGGCTTTTAAGTCTTGAAAAACATCCCTCTCTTTAGCATCACTAGACTCTACTATGATTTATACTGTAACACCTATTTGATGTAATAAAAGATTGAATTCATCCATTTTCAAGATAAATTGAAGTGTGTCTAATGAAATCATTGATGTGGTTAAGTGAATGTATGTTTTCCTTGATTCTATTTGAGTTATCTCACCTTCACATAGTGTTCTAGTAGTTCCCAAAGGTCATTCTAAGTGCATATATAGTCTATTGGTTAGTTTTAAATTATAAAATTGCCCTCCCATGCTAGGTTGATAGCTAATCAATGTCTTATTATGAAATACTTGTGGAAGATGATTAAAGAGTGAATTAAGTGATCTATTGTAGTATTGAATGTGCCATATAGTGTATTTTTTTCAAATATAAGGATCAAAATGTTTGGTTCATCACCTCATTTTTATATGATTTTAAAGATTATTGTTAATCTCTCTCTTCTTTTCCCAATAAGAAGCTAGTTTAGGTTTAAACATAGGTGATTGATCCTAAAGGAATTAGGCCTTCTCTAAAGGTTTGACCTAATAATAGGTAGCCCATAGCCGAGGTTCATTCCCATGTTGGACTAGGTTTGAGTAAGAGGACTTGAATAATCCATTTACTCATCTAGGGTGCAATCTAGGATGCCAAAAAATCTGACATGCTTAGTAAGACTAGGTCTTCTATAAGAATCGAAATTTGGAGCTAAGGAGAATCATATGTAATAGTAAAGGAGATCCATCATCATTAGGAGCTAAAGATCTTTAAATTTTTAGAGTTTATAGCAATGTTTAGATATCATTCATATGCCAAAGTATAATACAAGGTCAACTAGTAAAGTTATTACCCTTGAATTCATTGAGCTACCTTATATTTCATATATGAGAGAAATATTTAATAGGACAAAACATTATCCCCAAAATCAATATTCATCTCTTGTTCATCTTATTATTTCAAGTAGTGTAATCCCCCTACTCAAATGGGCATCAACTATAAAGTATTTATTCTATTCAATACAGGTAGTACATTGAACTTAGCCCAATATGATGGTATTCGTATATCTTCTCTAAAGAGAATCACATTATTTTCTATAGAAGATCAAACAACCATTATTAAACTCATCTAAGATGTTGTCAACCTTTGTTCAGTGCATAATATTATTCAAGATAATGTGGCCATTAGACTACATATTACTTAATTCAAAGGAAAATCTCCAAAATGGTATAGAAATCTCCCATTAAATTCCATATCTACATGGGATGAATTAGGTGCATCCTTAATAAATTTAAAGACAAGTCTGATCACCTATCTTTAGTTAAATAACTGACTAACATAAAGAGATCTCCTCATGAGTTCATGTCTAATTTCAACCTCAAATTTCAAAAGACGTGACTAAAGTAAATGTAGTGATTATAACATCCCCTTAATATGACCTATTATACTATTTAATATCCCTTAATTTTTATATTAGTGTGATGATGTAGTCCATGGATGTTAATACCTTACCAGATGCTTATGAAGTTGCAATAAGAGTAGAAACTAGTTTGATATAAGATGGTAAGCTTGATCCAAGAATTTCAATGCCTATATTCCCAAATTTTCAATATACTCCACCCCTTAAAGTTCTTTAATTTACATAATTAACCCCTATTACACCTCTTCAATCTCAAGTTGCAATCTCTTCTAGTCATACCAATGAGCTTGGTGAGCTGAAAGGTTTGCTTCAATCTCTTAGAAATGAAATAGTATAACTCAAGAGGCAAAATTATCAAGATAATAGACCCTATCAATAAAAAAATCATTCTACTTATTATTCCTTCAAGGATCAAAGGCCTTATTATCAAGGATTTAAATAAAATAGATCACCATAACAATCACAAGGAGCCATAGTTACATCTAAAGAATATGCATCTCTTGATCCTAATGGACCTTCCACATAAAAATATATTATCCTCACACAACCTAAAAAAAATTGATGTATGACTCAAATTGGTATCCCTCCCACCACAATGATGTTTAGAACTAATCCTTGGTATCAAAGAACATTACTATGCCATAAATGACACAAGAAGAATTTTCTCTTCAAGCAAGTCAGTATCAGGATAAAAGTTTGGTACCCCAAGGAGAGGCTTAATATGTTCAAGGCTAGCCTGATGTCATTAATATAAATTGGAAAATGGATTATTATATTGCTTTTAATAATGGTGGTGAGAATAATAATTGAAATGGTCAATTTAAATCTATAACTAGACCTAAAATAAGAGCTATTAATGAGGCTCAATATGTGACTAGTAATTCAAGTACTCCTAATGTTGTTTCTAAGAGTAACAAAGATTAATTTGTTTCCTCTAAAACTATTGGGCCACATTTTTGGAACAAGTACATAGATCATGCCAATTGGACCTATCTTGATGTGAGGTGACCCTTGGAGTGGTTGCTCCCTTTTTTGTACATTTTGACACCAATTTGAGAATTCTCTATGGATCTTATGCCAATTAGTATGTAGTTACATAAAATTGACTTACATAAAAACATCCCTAATAAGACTTTTACATGGTAGCTCAAGAATCATGGATTTAAATTAGTGGATCAAGTCAGATAGTGACCCCTAAATGATATATCAATGTATGACATGTGTTCATCTAGCCTAGACATTGTAGTAGAGATGGTGGACTTGTGAGAACTCATCACTTCATAAGTGCCCATACAAATTGGAAAGGATACTCCCTTTAACCTATAAAAAAAGTCTTATAATTGAATATCAAGATAGGTGACCAAAGTATTGAAGATCTAGAAGAATAGAGAGTGATCCATTAGTATCTCTATTTTACATATAAATTTAAGTAATTGGAATGTATAGCCCAAGATTTCATGTGAGCCATTAGGCATGAATATATTTATGAAGAGCATATGCTCTATTTATTTATATTAAGCTTTTCTTTTAAACTATAATTTAATGAAGAAATGAAATATTAATCCTTGTGTTATAATTTGCATAATGTTATTCATGTGAGTTATTTTTATTTAAGTAATGTTGTAGCTATTTATTTATATGTATTTTGAAATGGAGGTTCATCTTTGGTCATTAATGGAATCCTTGTGCCATATAATTTCATAAGATCACTTATAAACTGACTAAGTATTGGAACCAAAATCCACCAAATTTATAAGACCCACACCTAGAGAGATATATTAAAGATAGGTAGTTAAACCTAATCCTTACCTATGATTTTTTGAAGTACATGAACCATCGTATGCTAGCCTTTCTCCTAACATGCACCACTAAGAGCCCCACCTAGCTAGTTATAGACTTGAAGCTTCAGACTTATGTCCTCTAGAAAGCTTATGCATAGTGACCTCCCCTTAAATATCTAGTTTTGAAAGGCTACCTAAACCTCTTTGGTCAATGACTAAGTCTTGTTAAACCCCAAGTTCTACCATGATACAACTATACCAATGCAAGCCCAGTCTATTTGTTGTTACACTTTGGGTGAGTGCACAAGGATTGTGCCATATGTAAAACTAATGCCAATACCATAACATGATTAAATGTTATGTACTAGATCTTAATATTCCCATGCCTAACTCCATAAAGTATAAAAATAACTTTGTTTGGTAGCTAAGAACATGACTAAGTGTAAAGTCTAACCTAGTGAACTTCTCTATAACATTTTTGTTCTATTTCTAGGACACATGTTAAATTTCATTACTTTAATGGTGTAATAGAGTGATCCTCTAACTATCACTTGAGAATATTAATCATTGGATATAGTAAGTGGAATATAATTTCATGCAGAAGCATCATACATGAAAAGGACAAAAGCCATAAAAATGGGTGTAAGCCAACCTATATGACACTTTATATGAAGTGTTATTATAGAAGCTACTTAAGCATGTGTGCGAATGCTTAATCACCTATAAAATCTATAGAAGGTTAAGTTATTATCAATGCCTTAAGTGGACCAAAAATCATGTAGAAAGGCTTGAAATCTTGGATGAAGTTTGGACATGCATTGTGGAAAAGTGGTAGAAAGGTGTGTTGAAAAACTATGTGTTAGAGTTTTTAGTGTCAACCTTTTCATATCCTAAAGAAGTAAAGTACAAGTTTCTTTGTGATCTAAGGGGCACATTAATCAGATGGATCAACACTGAATTCAAAAGGATTTTGGTGGATTATGGTATAAAATCTATAAGAATAGAAGGGTAAGGTCATTATGTGTATGAGAAAGCATAGAAGCTGATAAGGGGAGGTTTAGGTAATG
Organism: Torreya grandis; assembly: GCA_037957365.1. Lineage (NCBI taxonomy): Eukaryota > Viridiplantae > Streptophyta > Pinopsida > Cupressales > Taxaceae > Torreya > Torreya grandis. The sequence goes on along the minus strand of JARHVA010009239.1, from coordinate 136,269 downwards.
TGCAATGGAAGATGAAAAATAACTTGACACTTGAGATCTCTTGAGGTTGAACTATAGTAAGTGAAGGCATAGACTAATGGGGGATGTAGAACCTAAAAGTGTTAAGAAAACCTGTAGTAAGTGTGAAGGGTTTAGGAAGGATCCCTTGAATTGTAGTAACATGAATAAGAAGAAGCAAGAGACTAGACTTAGTAGTTATGTGTAAGATGTAAAGAGTATATAAGAGATGTGGCACTTGAGAACACACCAAAAACACCTACCCTATTTAAACCTAAAGTGCAAGCTCATATGTTATATTCCCCATCAAAATATAGAATAATGGTAATTGAGCCTATTATTGATGTTGACTTTGATAGGATTCAAGATTTGGATCAAGATTTTGTGATTGAGAAAGTGATTCCCTATGTGGAACTAATTGAGGATATGACAAATTTATCAAGTGCCAATTTAGGAACCATGAACTCAAGCATAATCATTCATGTATAGACAATGTTAGTTGCACCAATTGGGCAATAGCCTATAGGAAGTGGCATGACACCATAAGTTAGCAGTAATGCATCGATGAGTTTAATAGCATAGCCATCAACATTAGGATCAATGCCCTAAGCTAGAACTAGGGTCACTAGAGGGATACCTCCAATACAAACTCAAAGGGGATAAGCATCTCAAAACCTAGTACCACTCCATCAACTAGTATACTATGATATGGAAATGCACTTGCATGAGTATCATAGGGTGGAGAATGTCATAGATAATGTGCTGAAGTGTGAGTTGTAATGGTGTGCTTGGGGTTTCACTCAACCTAAATACAAGGCAACCTAGTTCATGGCTACCTTGCTAGATTGTGCCCATACTTGGTACCAAAAATTTGATCCAATCTAGGCTATGGTTGACTACAATGTATTGAAGGAAGCCTTTTTGAAAGATTTTTATATCCATAAGTTTGAGTAGAAGAGAATCATGATACGCAATGAAATTAGCCAAGGGTTATCTAAAATAATATACCTATATTATACATGGTTTAAAACTCTTCTCTATAAGCTTCTATATGACATTCACCCATCCCATCATGTGAAATCATTTGTTGGAGGCCTATTGGTACAATTTAGAAGAGTGTTATCCATGAAGACATTCACATACCCCCATGAAGTGTTTGAATCCATGCTCTAGGTTCAAGTAGCATGTACTATTAGTACTAGGATCATCCCATTCATGGAGGTATTATTCATGTTAAGGGCTCCTAACTATAGAAGCTAACTATTGGTTTGGCACATGATAATCATAGTGGGTTATGGTGGATTGATTATGAGATGGAGGTGTATAACAAGAATAATTTAACATAAATAAATGTATGTTCCCTACTTCTCAACTATGAATTTTGTCAAGGGATGCATGACTCTTGAAACTATCCTCTACTATAGTGTGCTAGTCATGTAAACACCACCATTTACTACAAAATTTGTGATTCCTATACACATTCAATAGAAAACTATAGAGTCATTGATGAAATGTACCAAAACATGCAAAGAGGCATGAGGTAGGAAATGACATCATGTCAATGATTAGATTGGTCAAGGTAATTAGGGTTGTGGCTAGAAAAATATGGGACATGGGAACCAATGAAGTGCTTGTGGGTGAGGAGGAGGACATGGTGGAGGAAGATTCCCACCATGATCATGATACAAATATGGGTTGACTAAGTACTATCAATGTGACTACCCCATGTATCCAACATGTAGATATTTTTGAGAACCACATGTAATTGAAGAATGCCTAGACTTATACAAATATTTTACTCAAGGTTGGCCTGTCATAAATAAAGGAATAGTAATGGTGAGGTGTGAGTCTAAAGAGAAAAAGTGGGATTCCAAGTCATAATAGACTCATAAATATCCACATAAGGTGTAAGCCATGACCTAAAGTGGGTTTACCACTCAACTACTTATTGTACTAACACAAAAATACATTTGGAGTATGGTGAGTCAAACTGTACTGAGTTCATAATGTGACCCGAGCCAAAATTTTTGCCCTATGCTAACCCTAAATAATAGAAGGATGTCTTACATATAATCCATGAGTGTGATATATAATTTTTATGGAGAAATCTAGATAGAGAGATATCTAGAGTTGTAGGGCATCGAGTCATGTAGGAGATAATATAGCCAATAGGCTAAAGTATAAGAGTTGACCAAGATCTTGTGCCTCCCACAAACTAAAGGAATGTTATCCCTATTGAAAGATTTGTTGATAAAGCATGCAAGGAAGAAAATAGAAGAAGAGGTTTCACCTTAGATAATTGAGGTTGTTATGCTACATATGGAATGGGTGCATGAATTAAGGTAGACATATAATGTCAATTATGACCAAGAGTTATTGATAGATGCCATCATCAATGGTTGGTTAGTTTATGAAATACTAGTTGATACAAGTGCAGAGGTTAATATTATGACTCAAAATATGTGGGAAAAAAATGTAGAAGGCAGTTTTGAGGTCCTCACCTCACATGTTTTTCATGGCTAAAAAAATTTGAGCATAGCTTATCAATATGTTAAAAGGCACCATTGCAGATGTCATGGGCACCGAGTTACATGTCAAATTTGAGATCATCAAGTTGGTAGAGGAGGACAAATATCCAATGCTTTTGGGAAGGACATGGTGTTATGTTAATAATATAGACATGTACTTTAATAAGTTATATATGAATTTTGAGAATGGTAATGAAAGGGAGGTGATCCATCTTTCAAGTGACTAAGGGACCCCATATGTAGAGAGTGTTTATCTCAAGGATGAGATCAACCACACTTATAACATCATGACATAGGGCATCAAGAAGCTCAATCCCAATGACCAAGGCATGCCCAAATGGGAGGATGGATAATCAGCCTATGATGAAGCTAATGTATCCTATGAGAAATAGGTTAATGAGGTGTATGATTTCACTAGCTAAAGGTGCCACCTAGTGTGCATAATTGGGCCAAGATCATCTAGGATAAAGCTAGTTAGGATTGAGTACTTCAAGAAGTAGGTTCTTTACACCCAAACAATGGAGAAAAGGGTGATACAACTAAGTAATGGGAATACTTTAGTGTTTTAATAGTATGAAGGGATCCATCCCATATAAAAGTATGTCCATAATATTAAATCTTGCTTACCGAAGGAGGTAGATAAAATGGGTGCACTAGTGCATACCTTGAAGAGCACTACTATTCATTGGTGGGTAGTACAGAGACCTAGATTGCCCCATTGGAAAGATAGAAAGGTAGCCATTTACATTAGATTTAGTAAGAGTAATGAGAACTTGGGCATACCTGCTTATGTTGGAAATTATAATTCAATCATGTATGTATGTTTATGTGAAAAAACCTGGACTGTCTATAGTGAGAATGCACCAAGAGGGCTATGGGTGCATGCCTTCTATAGGACCTTGAAAACTTGGGTGTGATCATGGTACATTGTAAATAAGATGCACCATGAGATAGGAAATTGGGAGAGGCTCATGGAGAGGTTTGTGCACACCTCCTCTTCCTCATAGAACATAGAGCTACTCAATCTATTACAAGACATTCATAGGGTAGTGTTTGAGGACATTACTATATAGGAAGAGCACTTAAAGGAATTTTTTAGGTAGAAATGACTAGCACTCCTAACATTATTTAGGGATATGACAATAAATAGTGACACTAGTGACAAAGATGATGAGATCTAGAAAGAGCACAATTAGAATGCTCTAATAAGTAGATAAAAGCCTATGTACCTTGTGGACGATAACACCCTAGATGATGAAGATCCAATGCATCTTTGAATTGAAACAACTAAGAGGATAATGAAAGTTTAAGATTCTCATTAGGATAAAAATGAACCCTACTATGCACCATTCAATACCACTAAATTAGACATCAACACAGAGGATGAGTCAAAGATTAGCACTATAGGCATTTATTGGTCTGAGGTAGAAATAACATGACTTGTAGACCTCTTGAAGGAATTCTAGGACTTTTTCTCATGAAACTACTAGGATATGAAAGGCACTCACCCTTCCCTTAGAAGAATTAGCATCAAGATGGTAGATGGTGTAAGGCCAGTCAAGAAGCACCCATATCAAATGAATCCCAATATTCACACCAAGGTAAAAGTAGAGATTAATGGAATTCTCAAAGCCAACATCATCTACATAGTATAAAAATATGAATGAGTGAGATTAATGGTCATCAACATCAAGAAGGATGGTCACATCTATATATACATCAACTATATGTTATTAACCTGTTGCTTACATCAATGATCCATTCCTAACCCCATTCATCGATGATGTCTTAGATGGAGTCATAGGTTGTGAGATTTATATTTTCACTGGTGGATTTTCAGGATATCATGGGGCTAAAATTATGGAGTATAATCCCAAAACAACCTTTTTAATAGGGTCACTCATTTCATCAATGAAATGGTTTACATCTTTCTAACTAAATACATGGTGGTGCACCATAAGACAACCCTATATCATCCCCAAGCCAACAACATGGCTGAAGCCTTTAACAAAATTTTAGGAACATGCCTAACACATATATGTTATATTAGTCAAAAGGATTAGGATGATTAGGTCTTAGAAATACTTTGGGAATACTGCAAGACCTTCAAGTGCTTAAATAAGGCTACACCATTTTAACTAGTGTTTGACACTAAAGTAATTCTACTGATGGAATTCATGGTGCACTCCTTGTACATTACATGAATTGGCCACTTAGATGATTAAGAATATTTAAATATAATGTTGGAATACTTGGATTTTTTGGATGAGAAGTGTACCCAAACCAAATGGAGTCAGTAGGTTGACAAAGTGCATCAAAAGTTCTAGTATAATATGAAAATCAAGCATAAAGAGCTGACTAAAGGAATATTCATGATATTCTATGATTATAAGTACTTCAAGCATCTAGGAAAGTTTTAAATCTAGTGGATGGGTTCATACATCATCCACTATATCTTTAAAATAAGCACATGCAAGCTACACATGTTGTCTAGTGAAATGTTCCCTGGGCATTTCAATAGAAACCAATTAAAGCCATATACATATTAGGATGGAGCTCATGCCATGGATACACTAACTTCTTGTTCACAAGTTAGTTGGGAGTAAGCTAAATAGGAAACCATTTGTCATAAGTCAAACCATTATTTTTATTATTTTATTTATCCCTTTTATAGTGCATAATGGAAATGAGTAGTACATAGTGGCTAAAATATTTTTTTATGTCAAATCTTCATGGATAGTCCTAATCAGTTGAGTCAAGAACTTATGACCATAAGTGCATGAGGCTAGACGTCTAAGTAATGGGTGCGTGAATCTTACCAAGCATATCCACAAGAAACAACACAAACATGGGCATAAGAGGAATAGTGTATGGCACTTGAATGCCCATGAACAAACTAATGTAATGTTAAATTTACATTAGAATTTTAAGGAAGCACCTTGATTGATCTGATGATAGAACCTTTAAAGGTAATTGAAGATACCCAACCTAGTTGAGTAGAAGGTAGATAGTGAAGATGCATAAGAGAATCAAAAAATTAATAAGGCACTAGAAGGCTAGTGTAATGGATTTGTATGGGGTAGGATAAGATAATGTAGGATGATGCATAATAAATTGACCAAGGAAGAAAATCATGCTTGAAATAGGAGAGCATCTACAAGATAGTGTAAGTAAGGAGGCTGAATCATGTGCATGTGGGGCACTATGCCTAGGTTTCCACAAGGAAGGTGAAGGTCACACCAATGATATATTCATATAAAGAGAACATCTAAGACAACTAACATCTACCTAGAAAGGAGTGGGAAGTGACCATTTGAGCTAGATGTTAGTTCACTAAAAAAGTTGTTAGGAACATTTAATGAGATGGTGATAGTAGTACAAAGATACATAATTAATACATATAAGACAACATATTTTCAAGTATTTCATGTATTCTTTTCATTGACCAATAAATTGAGATGCCTACACCATTAAACATGAATTAATAATGGTAGTTAATAATTGAAGGGTAAAAATGGTAAATGGAGGACTAGCTTAGGTTACCAAGTTTTATCATAACTCAAGACTTAGTGAAAACTTAGTGAGAAACTAAAGAGCTAAAGTGAGAGGAACCCTGTCATAGTGATTAATTGAGTAATCCAAGTACCTTAAAGTGAATGAAAGCATAGAGTAAGAGTGCATTCATATTGATGACTAGTGTGAATGGTTAAAGAAAGAGGTTCATGTAGAGAACCAAGTTGAACTAGGAAATTATCACCCAGGCTACCATTAAAGTCTAGTGAATCTTGGAGCTAATAAAATAGTCACAAACCATATTAATATTGAAACATCAATCATCATTTAAGGATTCAATAGGACATACCTCCTAAGGAATAATATAAGTATATTTATAATGGTGAACAAAAGGAAGGCAACTAGCTCTACACTGGTGTAGCTAGAACCCAAGTGGGTAAAAATTATTTAGGAAGCATCTTCCACCAAGACAAAGGTGTAGATAGTTAAGGTAGTTAGCATCATAGTGGTGGATACTAAGGTGCCAATAAAAATATCCTATCAATACATGAATTTTCCACTGGAGGTATTAGTAGGATAACCATGGCCCTCCTTTGTACACATATGCCAATTGAACGAATAAAACCATCAAACATCAAGTCACTTTCAAGACATGGGGAAGGATTGGATGGTAGATGTAGGTGAAAGATGATGAAAGGTGATGCCTTATTTCATGTCTCAATTTGAGATAAGTTAAAATATTTTGATGCTACTTAGCTCTATGAGTTTATTTTCTTTGAAAAACTCAAAGAGCTCATCTAATTCCTTCTCTTGTCCATCTATGAGGATAACATATACTTCATAGGCTAGTACATGAATATCTTGACACAGATGATAAAATGGATAACTAAGCTTATATACACTAGTAGAGACATCCATCATATGATAGATGATGATAAAAATGTGGAAAGAATTATGAATCTCCTAAATTAATTCAATGGGTCTATACATTCAAAAATAACAAATGTGAGGACCCAAGAATGAGGGTGGTGGTATGCCTCATGAGTTATAAATTATGTCCTAATAGCCAATATATAGATGTGTCCAAGTCATACATCTATGTCACATATCATATCGCACAGGGCATGTAATTTAATATATCCTAATTAATTACAAAATAATTGATAAAGAATGTGCTAGAAAGCCATAGTTATAAGGGGACCTTATATTAGGGTTCCATCCTCATCTTAATAGTGATGGAGGATATTGGGATCCCTAATGGAAGTGGGGATAACCTATGGGTGTTTTTAGATCACTATGAATCCCTTATGCAAAAGTATAAAGACTAAACCTACCCTACCACCTTGAGTCTAAAATATAAGACTTGTGTAATGCACTAGTGTGAGTAGTACATCAAATCCTTTGGACTAGATTGGCACATCCCCCAAGGGATTTCCAAGAGCATATTTAGGATGAATTTTTTTTTGATGAAACACTACTACATCATGCACTTGGAACTAAAGGATGAGAATAAGTCAATATGGTTGAATCTCTCCTTCACCTTATTAATATAATACTTCTAGGATGCACTACACTAGATCCCAAACATGTAGAAGATGGACATTCCAATTAAGGAATTAGATGTAAAAAGCTAAATAATGAGGTGCAAGTTTCCCCATGTAGATAAAATGATGAAAAAAGATGAGGATGATGCCTCAAATTACCTATACATTTATCAAGACTAAGACGTTACAATCCTTAGATTCAACCATAGGCTCTACTATGTGATGAAGCTAAGGAAGAAGGATTCTAGTGGCTAAGTGGAGAAGAGACCCCATAGTCTAAATTAGGGATGAAGGAACCCTAATTCCCCTAGAGAAGGAAAATTCTCTAAATAAAAATGAAGGGGGGACCTTAGAATAAATTTAGGAGTGACTAAAGCTAAAGATCAATTCAGAAGGGGAATCATTTGCTTCAGAGTTACCTAAAAATCATGTATCCTTCGCAATGAAAGCCTCCCATAGTGTAAAATATAAAAATAAGGGGAAGGCTCTCTCTTCAACACCCAAATTTATTATATATAAGGAAGAGAAATTGTTACAAGGTGTGATGGGTACCTATATTGTATTTGAGGATGAGAAGTCCTCATCAAGTGAACAAACCCCTTCCCCACCACCTCAATTTGAGCTATAAAATTAAATGCATAGGTTGAGAAAGTTTAGCTTCAGTGAATCTGAAGAACATAGTGCATATGAGCTAAAAGAATAGAAGGAAGAAATGGTTAAGGTAGGGGTGCCAAAGAAAGTCATCTAGATGGTGGAGGCTAAAGAATAGATAAAAGAGGATGAGCATAAGGAAATAATGTAGGAAGGTAATTAGGAATGAGTAATGGGCAAAGAAATTGCATAAGAAACCCATTTAAGCATGCTATTAAAGAAGATCTACAATTCTAATGGAAGTATATGGGCCTTGACCAAGGCCATATTGATGCAGTGCTAAGATTTCACTATAAGCATGAGGAAATGAAAACCAAAGACATCTCCTATAGACTAGGAATATGATGATGAAAGGGAGATTAGTATTGTGTTAGTGGATAAATTAAATCAAAAGCACACTAAACTAACACCTTCATGCCTAATTACTAGGGTGAGCTTAATAAAATAAATAAATGAAAAACACAACTACAAAGTAAGGGAAAAAAAAAATCCTTCACCTCCTTTAGATGATCCAAATGCTTTGTTATCGTGGCTTTCTCAGTTTGTGACCATGAAGTCTACATCAATGGAAGCTTGACTACCTCCATCTCTCCTTGGCACCTTGCTTGGCTTTAGCTTCAATATTTTGACATCATAACTTTGGCATGTGGGAGATTTTTAGAATCAATTTGGCATGGTAACTTTGCACAAGTTAAGATTTTTTAAGATAGTTTAGCATAATAACTGTTCACCAAAATATCCTAGAAATGATGTTCATGTCCTCTCTATTTATATATTTTGTAAAATGGCTAGAACCAACCTGAACCATCGATCTCAATATTGAGATGTGTGGCTAAGAATAAATATAAATATTAAATTATTTCTACAAATATTCCCATTAATATTTTAGATAGAGGGGAATTGAATAGGAATGGAAGGGCTTTGATGAGGTATGGGAGGCATGAATCTTGATATTTGTGGCATTTATAGCCTAGGGATATCACCCCAAGAAATGAGGTCACTTAATGATGTAGATATATAATATTTATTTCTAAAAATAAGTATTCAACAACTCTCAATGGAATTATTAATTAGGCTCTAATTTTGTTAAATTAGCTCTTAAGCACGATTAAGTACTTTGTGCACAAATTACTCAAAATAATCAAAATGCCTTGTTATTGGCCTAAATTTTACTGGATTGGAATTAGAATGTGATGTTAAATGCATTGGATATGTTATCTCATTTAGGATGTTTTCAACACAAAATAGCTAGGGCACATGTCCCATATAATAAATTTGATAGAAAAGAGGAATCTAGAGCGCCCAGGTGCAAGATTGTTATTTTGACTCAAAATTATTTGATCAAAGTTAGTTGGCTCATAAATTGTATTGTCCCATTTAATGACACCTTGGCCAAAAATGACACTTGAATATGTCAATTTCACATCATTTAGCATGTTTTAGTGTTTTTAGGCCAAATTTTGCATTTTAATAGAAATTGGTCAAAAGCTTGATTAGAGGTACCAGTGCTTGGTAAAAGGTGAGAAGAGAGAATAAGGAGAAGAAAAAAGGGAAAAGGATGAAGACATTGGTTTGGGTACTAGGGCCAATGAAGAGGAAGAGCTAGGTGAAGATGAATAATATGAGCTTGGAAATAGGTAAAAGGTGTAACAGGGGTTTAAGGAGGATGATGACTTCTACATGATGGAGTGCATGCCTCCAAGGACTATTATGACCCTGAGGTGCCACTAGGTTTCTTGGGCATTAGAGTATTACATGGATGAGCTCAAATTTAAGGTTATAACCAAGGAAATTTTATGTACTAAAAAACTTGAATAAGGGTATGATTACCACCTTCTAAATCCTCATGATATGAACCATGTGTACTTTATAAATGCACTAATCAGGATGGCATCCTTAGTGGTATGTAATAACATCATCAATGATGTTTTCACCAATAACTAGAGGAAAATAAAAAATGACACAAAGAAAGATCTTGAGGTAACAAATCTTATGCTCAAATAGCTAATAAATCTTGTGGAAGAGGCAAATCCATCTCTCTTAGATTATGTGGATACGTCTAGAATGAAATAAGCTAATTACATCTATGTTATCATAGAGAACATGATACAAAGGATGAGGCTGACACTCAAGGATTAAGAATACCCCTATGAGGTTATAATGAAGTATTTGAATAAAAATATATATGTGGTTAAAGACCTCTTCACTAAACTTTAAGAAGGCATCGAGGAAACTGATGTAATATTTTGTAACTTTACCACCCAAGAAATAGTCATCAACATGTGCATCATAAAGGTAATGAAGAATATGAATGATCTATACAAACACTCCATGGTAAATAAGACTTATCACATGTAGGTAATGTCAAATTTTAACTCCCTTATCACTCAATTGAAGACATACGAACATAACTTAGAGTTGGTCTTCCATACCTTCTAAATAAATGCTAGTGAGTAGGGGGAGATATTGGATGGTGAGGTGAAGTGCATGAAATAAAGGATTGAAGGATTTATAAATTATTTATATCAATACCACATATATATAATCATATAGTTCCATTTAAAATATTAGGGGTACCATCCAAATTTTTGAAAAATCTAAGGAAGACTTAAATAGGGCACGCTCACATTTTGTGCACTTAAAGCACTTAAAAATTAGTCTGGGATGGAATAAAAATTTTGTATGGGGTATTTTTGGGCCCCCTTTTTAGATAAAGTATGAGGACCATTCCAATTAGACATATATTGGCACAAGGTGACCCTTGGAGTAGCTATTCCACTTTTGGTACATTTTGGCACTAGTTAGAGATGTCCCTATGGATCTCACGCTAGCTGGTAGGTAGTTGCATAACACCAAATTACATAAAGACATCCTAGCTAAGACTCATATATGGTGGCCTGAGAATTACATATCTTAGAGAGTGGATAAGGTGAGATAGAAACCCTTAGTGATAGATCAATGTACAATGTGTGCTCATCCACCTTAGACAACATAGTGGAGCTGATAGACTCATGATAACACATAACTCATAAATCACCCATTTAACTTGGCAAAGAGATTAAATTTCACCTATAAAATAAGGCCTTAATTTGAATATCAAGAGAGGTAACCAAGGTATCAAAGCTCTAGCAGGAATAGAGAGTGAGCCATTAGTATTTCTATTCTGCATATTAGTGTAAGTAGTTGGAATGTATATCCCAATCTTGTATGTGAGCCATTGGGCATGAATAGATTTAGAAAAATAATATTATATATTTATTTATATTTAAATTTGATGTTGAGCTATAAGTTAATGAAAAAATAAAGTGGTTTTCCTTGTGTTATAATTTACACAATGTTATGCCTATGAGCTAATTTCATTTGAGTAATGTTTTAGCTATTTATTTAAATGTAGTGTGGAATGGAGGTTTTCCCTTGTTAATTAATGGCATCCTTGTGCCATATATCAACCTAAATTCACCTATAAAGTACTAAGTGTTGGAATCAAAATGCACGAAGGTTGTAAGGCCCATACCTAGAGTGTTACATTAAGGATGGGTAGTTAAACCCAAGCCTTCCGTATGTTTGATTATGTACCCAAATCATGTTATGTTATCCATTCTCCCAAGTTACATTGTTAAGATCCCCACCTATCTAGTTATATACTTTCACCTTAGGACCTATGTCCTCAAGAAGGATTAAACTTAGTGACCTCCCCTTGAATACTTAACACTAGAAGGTTATTTGAACTCTTTTGGTAAATGACTAAGTCCTGTTGAACCCCAAGTTACACCATGATGAAACTAACCCAATATGGGTCTAGTCCCTTTACTATTGTACTTTAGGTGAGTACACAAGGGTTTCACCTTATGTGAAACTTATGCCAGTGCCATAGCATGATAAAATGTTGTGCACCAGATCCTACTATGCATATACTTAGATCCATCAAGTCTAGAACTGAATTGGTCTAATAGTTAAGTGCATGACTATGTGTAATTTCTAAATTAGTGAACTCTCTAAAAAAAAACATAGAAAAATAATAATGTAGAGGCTCATAATCTCCCTCAAATACCTCTAATGAATGAAAAACTAGTTGTTAAAAAGTTTCATCCAAATCTTAGTGTATATTTATTTAGTATAGTGGATCAGATGAAGAAATATAATGTCAACATTAGTAGGTGGTATTTTCTTTCTATTATAGGTTATAAATATATGTTCATCCTAGATCTTTCATCTCTTAAGGTGTCTTCAAAACCAATTCAAAATCAAGGAGTTGTCCTAACTAATTTAGACTAGACAATGAAGTAACAAGTATAATAAGTACACAAAATGGTAAAAAGGGACAAATCTAAAGGAAATTCAAGTAAAAATCCTCCCTTTTACCTCTCTCTAATATTTGATAACTATTTAGTTCATAACTATATGGTGGATATTGGAGTCAGTATCACTATCATGCCTAAGCAAATTATAGACAAGCTTGGTCTTGTCTATGAACCAAATGTTAAATGACTATTGAAATTGAATGTTTCACCAAAAAAAGATAATAATAATCATTAAATATCTTAATTTGAAACTCCATTCTCATCCTAATGTTACTATTCAATATGATGTACTTGTGGTGGATTCACCTCCCTATTTTGACATGTGTCTATAAAGGGACTTCACCTCAAGCATTGAGGATACTTATCAGATAGTTGGACATATTTGATGTTTAGAACCAATAATATTGCTAAGGTAACCATACATTATAAAACTATTTCATAGTTCCATTTGGAACCATATATGCCAAGTGTTGTGAACACTAATTACCTCATCTCAAATGAGCTAATAGAAGATAATGTCAAGGAAATTGAATCACCTTTTTATGGGATTATAGATTTTTTGCTTGATGAGTGGACCTATAACTCACATGAATATGATATTTATAATTTAATTAAATAATAAGGACTTGGTTTTAATGCCTCCATGAGAAATATCACCAATTCCATCCTTGATAAAGGATGAGGAGTCTAGTGATGATCTATAGAAATTGTGCATTGATGGATCAAGGAATAAGCATGGAACCATGGCTATAATGATGTTGATTTCCTTTGGGAATAAAAGTTATTTATCATATATTAGGTTTTAATTTGCTTTTATAAATAATGTTTCTAAATATGAGGCACTAGTTCATGGTTTACAATGGGCTACGAAGATGAAAGTCAATGCCTTACAATTCTTTGGTGATAGTGAGCTTGTAGGTCACCAAGTGAGAGGTCTTAATGTATGAAAAAACTCATTATTTAAATTTAATAAACATAGGGTATGGGACTTACATGAATAATTTTAGGCCTTCAACATTTAGACAATACCAAGAGATGAGAACAAACATGCAGACAAGTTGGTTGCTTTTGGGGCTCAATTTAGTATCTTAGTTGATGTAAGAGATGAAAAGGTCTAGTCACACATGAACGTGATTGTAAGGCCTTCTATCCTAGATAATAATGACAATTGGTAAGTTTTTGAAGATGATAATCATATTATTATATTCTTACAAGAAGAGGCTAATTTTTCCTTAATAAATTAGTCAAATTACTCATAGTAGTATGGTGATCAAATTGTGAAACTAAAAACAAATAATCTTCCCAAGGGATTGGTCAAACATGAGAACATATTTAGTATTAATGATGTGTTAAGGAAAAAAATATCAACTTTGTCAAAAAAATAACACTATACTGACATGGAAGTTATACTTAGTAAGAGCTTAAAGTTAGGTAAGGTATGCACTTATTCAGAAAAGGAAGCTTTCATTGAGTTATGCCCAAGTTTTGCTAATGTATTTACATGGAAATAAAGTGATCTCAAGGGATTTAACCCAAGTCTAGCTCAACACACCATTAAACTAGAAGATGCAAATAGTACAGTAAGATAAAGATAAAGGCTTATTAATCCTAAGCTTAAGACTTTGATGAGAGATGAACTTCATAAGCTCATTGAATCAACTATTATATTTTTAATCTAGCACTCAACTTAGGTGGTAAATCTTGTTTCAGTATGGAAAAATAATGGTGAAATTAGACTATGTGTTGACTTTTTTTATCTTAAACAAGGATTCCCTTATATACCAATATCCACTACCATCTATAAAACAAAATTTTTAGTTGGTTGTAGGTTTAAAAATGTTCTCCTTGTTGGATGGTTATAGTGGTTACAACCAGATTTTGGTCAAGGAAGAAGACTAATTCAAGATAGCCTTCACCATAAAGTGGGGGACATTTGCATATATAAAGATTCCCTTTCCTTTATCTAATGTTGGAGAAACTTTTGAGATAGCCATGGATATGGAATTTTATGGCCTTCTTAACAAGTTTGTACTAGTCTATTTGGATGATATAACAATGTTTTCAAATAATTCAAGTGAGCACATAGTTTACCATGAGAAAGTGTTTGAAAGGTATAAATAATTTGAGGTATCCCTGAATCCCAAAACATGTGTCTTCTTAGTTTATAAAGGTAAGCTTCTTAGACATAGAGTTTCAAAGCATGGTCTAAGCATAGATACTAAAAGAGTAACTTCAATTCTTTCACTTTCCTTGCCAAAGGACAAAAGATCTTTACAAAATTTCTTAAGGGAGATCAATTTTATTAGAATATACATCTCAAAATTTTCCACGTTAGCTAAGATAATTAAATCCATGGTAAATAAGAATATGAGATTCACCTGGTCCATGGAAGGAGTAAGAAGTTTTAAGGAAATTAATAAATCCATGGCTAGTTATTATATGTTCATGAACCCATAATTCTAAAAAAAATAAAATTATACACCTATGCTAACATTGACACCATTTTAGGCATTTTTATGTAGCATAATCATGAGGCTTTGGAGTAGCCAATAGCCTTCTTGAACTAAGGCTTGGAGGAGTATGAAACAAGGTAATTCTTTTTTTAAAAGCATGTACTTTATGTTATTAGGTCTCTCAAGAGGTTTAGATATTTATTATCTAAAAATAAAATACACCTAATGGTTTCCCATCCAATTATCATGAGTTTATAAAGGTAAGCTTCTTAGACATAGAGTTTCAAAGCATGGTCTAAGCATAGATACTAAAAGAGTAACTTCAATTCTTTCACTTTCCTTGCCAAAGGACAAAAGATCTTTACAAAATTTCTTAAGGGAGATCAATTTTATTAGAATATACATCTCAAAATTTTCCACGTTAGCTAAGATAATTAAATCCATGGTAAATAAGAATATGAGATTCACCTGGTCCATGGAAGGAGTAAGAAGTTTTAAGGAAATTAATAAATCCATGGCTAGTTATTATATGTTCATGAACCCATAATTCTAAAAAAAATAAAATTATACACCTATGCTAACATTGACACCATTTTAGGCATTTTTATGTAGCATAATCATGAGGCTTTGGAGTAGCCAATAGCCTTCTTGAACTAAGGCTTGGAGGAGTATGAAACAAGGTAATTCTTTTTTTAAAAGCATGTACTTTATGTTATTAGGTCTCTCAAGAGGTTTAGATATTTATTATCTAAAAATAAAATACACCTAATGGTTGCCCATCCAATTATCATGAGTTTCTCATGAATAAGGACAAAAGTTAGAAAAGAGTTGTTTGGATAACAAAGGTAATGGAGGATGATGTGGAGTTTAATGTCACAAAGGTAATTAGAGGCAAAGAAATTTGTGAGAATTTAGCCCAAGACTTACAAGAGGCCATTGAGGTGGTTATGGTGTCAATTAATGAAGAAATTACAATTTATCATACATCACCTTCTAGCTAGTATCATGATTTGGTAAGATATCTCTAAGATGGTCCTTATCCCTCTCACTTAACTCCTTCAAAAATGAAGATATTTTATATTGAAATCCATTTTATTTCTTCTTGTTAATGGTATTTTGTTCAAGAAAGATATCAATGGCATGTTGTTAAGATGCACTGAACAACATCACTAGGAAAGGTTGCTTGAAGAATTCCATGATGGACATGGTGAAGGGCATTATTCAGCAAGGACCACAACCCATAAGATCGCAAGAGGTGGGTATTATTGGGCAAGCTTATTTGGTGATTTTCATGCATGGGTGAGGAAATGCAAACAATGTGTTATGTTTCTAGGAAAGGTGAAACTTTCATAATTACCTCTCAACCCAATTGAAGTGTATCATCCATTTATCCAATGGGGATTGGAATTTATTTATCTCATTAAACCCCCTTCAATCTCAGGTCATAAATTGATACTAACTACCATGGACTACTTCATGAGATAGACAAAAGTAGTGGCATTAAAGGAAGCAAATGAGACTAGTGTTTTATATTTATATGAATGTCTACTTACTAGGTTTGGATTCCCTTTAAATATTTTTTATGATAATGTTATGGCCTTTTGATGGTCTATAATCAGCCAATGGGTAGTTTAACATGGGATTTATCTTAACACTTCATCAAACTAATATCCCCAGGGAAATGGTCTTGTTGAGCCCACTAATAATAACCAATTGAAAACCATGAAAAGAACAAATGAATATAATCAGAGGTCATGGAATCTCAAGTTGAAGTCAACTATATGGGCTAATAGGATCACCTACAATAATTCAATGCCCAACTCTTCCTACAAGTTGATATATGGTAAATAATTAAGAATGCCTATTTATCTTGAGTTTATTGACCTAAAAGTGATACATCAACTTTACTTGTTGGAGAATCAACCTATGGAGATCATATATGCTAATCTTATGGAGTTAGAAGAGACAAGACATCAGCCCATGCTACCCAAGAATCCGTCAAGAAAAAGTAAAGAGAACCTTTGGCAAAGGATCTTATTCATGAAGTTTCAAAGAAGGATATTTGGTCCTCAAGTGGGATGAGGATAGAGATAATCCATGAAGACATACAAAGTTTGACCCTCTTTGGAGTGGTCCATACACAATATCTAGTTGTAAATTTCATAATGCCTTCTAACTTGAAAAAATGGATGGCAGGAGATTCCTATCCCATTTAATGGGATACATTTAAAACATGACTATTAAAGAAGCTGAGTTCCCTATACATAGTTTATTTTTCATTTCCTCTAACTATTATCCTAACACATTAGTTTGTTTATTTTTACTTTGTTTTATTAGCTTCCCCATTTAATTTGTTTCCTTCCCTATTTTTTTGAAATTCATTGTCTTTGTAAGTCAAAGGGTAGTTTACAGCCATAAATTAAATTTTTAATTATTTTTTGAGTCCAAGAGTCATGTAAATGGTTTGAGTTCTCAAGGATAGCAATCATGCTACCTAACTGAGTCACAAAATATGTTGGCTAAATTTTGCCTACATACCAAAATTTTCTTGATCTAGAATAAGAAGCTAAGTAGGGCATTGATTGAAGGGTTATCTAATAGGAGGAGAAAATAGCCATCATTCATATTACTTATCAGTTTCAATATTTTGAAACTTTTTAATGAATCTTAAAGTGTGAATCTGATGATCTTTAGGAGCTAGGCCATCATGGTAAGCCTTGTAAAAATGAGCAAGTTAGTCTAGTTGTGCATATCATAAAGATACTTTAGAGATCAACAAGAGCCAAAAGATCACATAGACATGAAGTTGTTTATACCTAGATCATCATCTAAAAGTTTCATATCTTGATGTCTTTTCTATCTCAAGATATATAGCTTCAAAGTTAGACTTGTAGAATGAAACATGCATGGGGACATCAAATTAAAGTTATGAAAAACAACATTTTGAATTCAAAATTTCTAAATTTGAATTCATAGCTAACAAGTGTCTAAATGTCAAAATCTAGGATCAAATATAATGGTGAGAAAAAACTTGGTGATGTCAGTGGGTCCCAAAGATCTAACATAATGCATTTGATCATGCATCAACAATCAATGGTGAACATCTAATCAAAATGTTAGCATAAATACATTGATGACAATTTTCAAGATCTCAAGTACCTAAACATAAATCTAATAGTATATGTTAATTAATAATGCTAATGGGACAAAATATATCAATAAATCATGTTCCACCATACCGAAGTAGATTGACAGTGAGCAGAGGTCAAAGAGCTAAAGGATTTTAATGATGAACAAGTTCCTACCAAGTGTCATAACCATGGAAACTATCAGATAAATCAATGGTACAAATTAAATCTATTCAAAAGATCAATGGTGCATAATACAAGGAGCTCAAATCAAATGTGAGGCTACCACATGGCATAAGTGTGGAAGCAGATGTAGCTATTAATGACATCCTAGGAAGGGGCACATAGCTGACAAATGGAACATTTTTAGAAACCTATATCAAGATTAAGTGCCAATATTAAAATTTGAAGCCAAATAAAATTGAGATCAAACTAGATAAAATGTTTCAAAGAAAGGATACAAAGGTAGACGCATCAATATTGATGGTTTTGTCACCAAATCTAGTAACATGATTATGACCCTTTTCTCCACTCTTACATGCCAAAGATGAACCAATAGGGAGAAATGAATGCTAGAATAAGATCACAATATATTTATCCATCTATTGTAATTTCTTTGACACCAAAATTTAGTTTCAAATGACTTGATTCCAGCATTATAACCATAAGAAGCATTAATGAAGACTAGAAATGGATTGAAAGGTACTGATATAGTTGTTGTATTCATTTTCCAAAAGTAGTCTTAGACATTATGATCTTTTTTAATTAAATCAATAATAGATGATTGGATATCTTGATCATTATTCTCCTTTCTCCATCCTTCTATGCATGATCCCCATCTCTCTCATCTCATTCTTCTATAAATACAATATTCTAAGCCTTAAAAAGCATCCCTCTATTTGTCATGACTAGACTCTACCAAGATTTGTAATGTAACACCTATTTTATGCAATAAAAGATTGAATTCCTCCATTTTCAAGCTAAATTGAAGTGTGTCTCATGAGTTCATTAATGAGTTTAATTGAATGCATGTTTTCCTTTCCTAGGTTTGAATTTTCTCACCTTCATGTAATGTTTTTGTATTTACTATAGGTCATTTAAAATGCATATATAGTATGTTGGTCAATTTAGAAGTGGAAAAGTTCCCTCCCATGGTAGGTTGATATCTAGTCAATGCCTTATTCTAAAATACTTATGTGAAAGCTGATCAAAGAGTGAATGAAGTGATCTCCTACACTATTAAATGTGTCCTAGAGTATGTCTTATGCAATTATAAGGATCAAAACATTTGTTACATCACCTCCTTTTTATATGGTTACATAGATTATTGTTAATCTCTCTCCCTTGTTCCCATTAGGAATCTAGTTTATGTTTAAGCATAGGTGATAGACCCAAAAGGAATCTAGCCTTCTCTAAATGTTTGACCAAAGATTATGTTACCCATAGCCTATGTTCATTACCATGTATGACTAAGTTTGAGAAAGAGGATCTGAAAAATCCCTTTGCTTAGCTAGGGTCCAACTTAGGATGTCAATAGTAAGTACTATTCAAGGTCCGTACAACCATAATATGTCACCAAATTTATAATTGATCCTATAGAACCCATGGTGTAAAATGGTGTAAAGGGGATTTATTTTGTAGTTTTTATAAGAGGATGTTTCATTTTATGTGATCCTTCTTATGTTATATAAGGGTTTATTTTCATGCTATTAAAGTCAACCTACACACTCTATTTTTCTATGTTTCCTTATTTTAGCTTCTTAGTTTAACAAACCCTATATCCTTCAAATCCATTGAAATTAATGTTGTTTCAATTTCATTTCCCTAATTATGCCCTAATTATAAAAATGTACCTTTCCAACTAATATCTTATTATTTCCCTGGTTGAAAACTTCTATTGTAGTATAATGCATTGGGCTACGAGGGCGTGTGCTCTTTTAGTGAATGATTTTTTCCTATAACTTCTTATTCTTATAATATTGAAACTATGACTATTACGTGAATTTGTTATAATTATTTTCTTAAATATTCATATTCTTTTTTTGATCATACATGTTCTTATATCCGTTCACTACATCTATCATCTAACTATTATACTTCTACACTACTCTTGCCTTCTTCTTTGAACATTTCTTCTTCCTTCCATTCTTCATCACTTATTAATCTATAGTATAATTCATTATCTTATTTCATCTCATATTTCTTCATCCTTTTTTATTCATATATTTTGTCTTTCTCATCATGTCTTATTACTCATTCATCATATATTTTAATGTTATTTTTAACTCTAGTCATAGCTACCTAGGTATTCTTTTATTTACTACATCTATTTTATTATCATGGCTCTCATTCTAAATCTAAACTTTTATTATAAATCTTCTTCCCTTGTGTCTCTATTATGGATTCAAATTCAATCCTTATCTTAGAATCTAATAATAATTCATTATCACGTCACACACACCTACATATGCTTAAAGTGACTATTCCATATTGGCTAGAGTAGGCACCGTGGCCTTATCCATAACCAACATATTCACAAGGATAGGTAGTCACTACAAAAATTTCCCTTGAATTCCTTTGACAAATAAGTCCTTCACATCTTCAAAAGTTGTGTATCCTCTTAATGCAAAAATAGTTATATATCCATCTACTATAGTAGTAACCCAATGATCTATTTCTCTTGTCTATTTAGCTTTTTATTTTTATAACTAATCTATATTTTCTTTAGTCTAGATCATTATATATTTCATTCTTGAGTTAAAATAATAATATTCCAACTATACTAACTAGTTAGCTACAAATTTAGGTAACTCATACTAAATCTTTTTCGTATATATCTCCATAAATATCTTCTCTAATGGTTTCTTGTATGGTGAGACTAGTCTATTTTGATTCTTCTTCTAAAAAATTCCATATCCATTGGTGTAACCATGTCTTAATATCTCTCTACCTTGGTAACCATCTTAGCATAATTTCCTCATGAAGTGCTCCACACTCACCACACCATTGTTAGAAAATTTTCTTAAAGCATCAGAACATGCTTAAAGAATATACTTCAGTGCACAGAATAGTGTATCATATTCATACAAGAGGTTGGATAACAAAAACATAACAAGTGTTAATTATCATGCATTATGTAGGAGATAAGAACAACTAGTGATTCATAAACATAATAAAGTATTTAGGTTAAATTAGACAGAAAGAAATCAAATATTATACATGAGAATTCATGCAAGGATAAATTAATAAATCACACATGTAAACATAACTAGATAAGTCTATATTGATCTTTTTAAAATTGAAACTCTATTCTTATTACAATCTAAAGTATATATAGACATTTTTAGTCTATAAATATTAATATTATTCTCATACTTGGCACCAAAAGTGGATTTTTTTCATATTCTAACCTATTACAAGTCATGGAGATAGGAAAAAATAGACTTATACATGATAAAATGAGTATATAATTCATAAATATTAGACAAATATCTTGTGCAGCTTTACAATCCAAATTCTTCTCCCAACAAAGATCCCTTCTAAGAAAATATAGGAGTTAATAAAAGGCATGATAGTTGACATATTAATTATATCTTTGGTTTGTTAAGAGTAAGAAAAATGTATATTAGTACTTTGTTAATCTAAATAAAAAAATGAAACATAAAAATATACTAGGACTAAACACTCTTGCCTAAGAACAAGGTGTTGAGGTATTGATAATAATGTCTCTAAGGTGTCCAATAATGTCAATGAGGTGGAAAAGAGTTCTCATGAGATTTATTGTGTGATATAAGGATGATGACAAAGTGTGCCTTATTGCTCATGCATGAAGCATGTAGTATTTGATTGTCTAGGCAAGGTGATGGATGTTGGTGATGTGTTGATCATGTTTGAGGGGTCATATCAGGTGTAAATAGTGCTTGAAGAGATTGTGTACATAAAATGAATTCATTATAATATCCTTTTGAATTTCTATGTTATCCTAGTCAATTTGATAGATCTTCTTAAGTAAGTAGATTGATGATGTCAACATTCACACATGTGAAGGTGTCAAAGAAAAATGGTCACATGGTTTTGTTGAGGTTGGTTCCTAGTTTTAGATTGAGGGTAAAATTAGGTTTTGAAGGGGCTCCGAAACCCTATTACAAAGAGCGAAAGAGAAAACGTCTAAGACCACAGGCAAAGCCTAAAAAACACTACAAGTAAGTAGCAAAAATAGGTTTTAAATGGACCTGGAACCACCAGATAAACATCTGGTCAAAACCCAGAAAACATAGGTCTGGTAACACAACAATCAGAAGATAATAAAAAGAAAACAAAGAACAGTACCAGTTTCAAAACCAACAAGGACCAGATTATTCATCCAGTTCCAGTATCAAGTTCATGGCTTCTTTTCCTTTCAAAACAGTTTCCTCAGTTGTAGCCTCCAGCTGAGCTCATTTTTGTGTATCCTTCTTTCTAGAGCTTTGCCTCATCCTTTTGCTGGGACCCTCTAGTGCTTTGGTCTCCTCATTGGCTCGTTTACCTATATTGATAGCAACAGCACAAATTTTGGATGTTACTTCCTCCATTTTCTTTCTATTGTCCTTTATAAGTTCCCAGAGATTATTTTCATAAGCTTTGAGCTTGACTAGGATCTCGCTTAACTGATTCTCCATGTTGTTTATTTTGTTCCAAGCAATTTTCAGGGAATCTTCCAAATTTTCCGCTTTTCTCTTGAGATCCATGATCTCCCTGCACATCCATGAATCAATTTGGGAAGAAGCCTCTGCCTTACAATTAACCCAGGTCATAGGAGTGTATGTTTCATCATTCTAATTCTTCCCTCTCCAGTCCTCAAGCTTTTTATTAGGACTAATCCTGGCTTCTTCAAAGATATCTTCTTGACTCTTTTGTTCCCGCTCCTTGATTCCAGATTGCATTTCCATATTCTTATTTTGGATATCATCCTGATCAGATTTTTCCTTTTCGTTCTTAGAAGTTGGGTCCTCAACAGGATCTTCCTGATCAAATTCTTCCTCCGACACATTCTAGTTTTCCTCCATATCTACATTTCTATTAGTAGAATCCTCCTCAGTATTCACTTTATCTTTTTCAATTTCCTCAGAACATTCTTCATCATCACTTGAGTTAGTATCCCAGCTTTCAGTTCCTTTTTCTTCCTCTAGTTTTTCCTTCTCGGGTTCTTCAATTTTCTCCCGTCCCCTTTCTTCTTCTACATTCTGCTGTTTAGGACTAGGGGACTTGAATTTGCCTCTCCTGATTACTCTTTCATTCTTTTTATCTCCTGATACCTTATTTTTCCCCTGTTTGGGGTACTTAACCAGTGCCCTATTCTTACAGCAGCCTTTAATAAGCAGAATAAGGCCTTCATGGAGGATAGGGCGCATTTCCTTTTTCCTATGTGCATATAAGCTTTGGGCAAGGGAATAGTGAAGATAAAAAGGAAAAGACAGACTAACCTTATGCCTGAAATGGTTGAGGAAAACAAAATGGAACTTGTGCACTCATTTGCTTCTTTTGTCTAGGATGAAGTACTCCCTTATACAGCTTAAGACATCCCTCCATATCCCTTTAATCTGGTCCAGCTCATAGAAATCCCCATTTTTGACCAGCTTCTACTCTTCCTCATCCGTTTTGGGGAACTTACAAAATGCCTCATTCGAAATGCTTGTTTGCTTGGAAAATTTGAGTCCATCCATTGGCAACCCTGTAACCTCAGCAATAAAGTCCTCTATTAAGTTTATATATATACCATGCAAGGTGACCCTTTCATCAGACCAATTTTTGAAAAAGGCCGTCGTGATATACGGTTTTGAGCCATGGAGTCTTTCCATGTAGCTCGTAACTTTTCCTTTCTGTAAGATTCTCCAGACTTCATGCTTCTCTCTCCATACTTCACAGCTCTTAGGTTCCTGTTTATGGGGTTCTCCCTTCCTTTCACGAGCCATACTCATTTTCTTCAAATCCCTTTTGCTATGGACTTTGCCCTGAAACCTCCTGCTATCATATTGATTGGGAATTTGACTTTGAAAGTGCTTTTTCATGATCTGCTTATCCCTCTTGAGGGCCTTGCTTTTTAATAATTGAATTCCTTTCCCCGTGCTGCCACTCCTCCTACTCATTATAATTTTATTATACTCCAATCTTACCTTCTTTTGCATGGGTGGCATCATGAAGAATGAGCACCCTTAAATACACATTCCTTTCTAAAGTATCATACCACCTCACTATTTGACCTTCCTAGACAGCACAATTAGCAAGCCAATCAGCAACACCATTGGCTTCTCGAAAGGTGTGGGTGATTTTAATTTCTTCAAAAAAATTCAAAAGTATTTCCATTTCCTTTACCTTATCCTCTATGGTCCAAAATACAATATTCTTATTATTAAGAATTTTGATAACATTCAAAGAGTCCCCTTCAAGCCATAATTTAGGATAACCCGAATCCACAACTAATTTAAGGGTCTGGAGGGCAGCAGTAGCTTCGACAATGTGGCAATTAGATATACCAATGGGGGTTGTGATAGCATCAATAACCATACCCATATGGTTTCTCAAGACACCACCACAACCAGCATTCCCCAGGTTCCCTTTGGCAGCGCCATCAAAGTTACCTTTAATCCAACCTTGAGGGGGAACATTCCAAGTCACACCTGACCTGGGGTTTTCAGGTTTACCAAGAGGAATATCGGTCCTCAAGGGATTTTCCACATTGAGAGTAGAGCTGGGATTCTTTTGAGAAGCAAAATTTTCCTTTAAAGCTCTAATGATATTCTGTCCTACCACCCATCCAGGAAGTTCTTTATTTCTAAATATTCGGTTATTTCTTTCCTTCCATATTCCCCACCAAGTATGGGGAAGAGTAATTTTCCATAAGAAGAGAACATCAGGATTCTTTGAAGGGCAATACCAGCTTTTGAAAGAAAGTTCCACATTTTTGTGGTGAATCCATGTAATGCCCCATAGATAGAGAACCTCCTTCCACACGAGTTGAGTGAAGGAACAATTCACGAATAAATGATCTCTATCTTCAAGGTCTTTCTTACAAAGAATACACCTATTAACAATATTGATTCTGCATTTCTGTAAGTTATCCAGAGTCAAAATTTTATTTTGGAGAAGGGTCCAGAAAAAGAACATGATTTTAGGGATGAGCCCCTTAATCCAAGCTCTTGTCCATAACGGTTTTCTACCATTTCCCTTAGAGATGAAGATGGAGGAGACTTTAAACTGTCCACTTGGCTCATAGTGCCAAACAATTCTATCTTCTTGATTGGGATATAGAGATATTGCATTTAGGGATAATTGAATATCCTTGAGATCTTAATCATAGTCAGTGAGGTTTACCCAGGTGTTGTTTTGCCAGTATTGATTAACCATTATTCCCACTCTTTGCTTACATCTTTCTATTATATCTTTATCTTGGATTTCTTCCTGTAAAGGTTTTCCCCTTAACCAAATATCTTCCCAGAATTTCACCTTTTTACCATTTCCTACTTTCCAAGAACTTCCTTCTTCGAGAACATGTTTTGTTCCCTGGACTGCCCCCCACATGGCAGAAGGATGGGAAATATCCGAAGTAGTAAAGAAGTCAGGAAGTGACTTTGCCTTAAATAAGTACTTATGCTTCCATATTTTACTCCATTCTTTGTTTTCTTGAAAGACCCTCCATCTCTGTTTAGCTAAAAGGGCAGTGTTCATACTTCTAATTTTCCTTATACCAAGTCTGCCATCCTTGACAGGTTTGCAAATATTATCCCATGCAATAAGAGGCATTCTCCTTTTCTCTTCAGTACCTGACCAAAGAAAGTTTCTTTGAATTTTTTTAATTGCTTTCGCAAATTTAGTGGGGATTTTGAAAAGGCTCAAAGCATACGTAGGTATGCTTTGAAGACTAGCTTTGAGGAGTGTAAGCTTGCCTCCATGGCTAAGAAGACTGCCTTTCCATCCCGTCAACTTCTTACTAAATTTGTTGATTAGACCTTCCCAAAAGGCTTCAGGGGCTTTCGACCCAAAAGGGAGGCCAAGATATGTGGAAGGAAAAGAACCTATGGAGCACTCAAGGATTTTTGCAATTTTGTTATGTCTATAACCTGGGGTATTGGTAAAGAAAACTACACTTTTGTTCCAGTTTATTAGCTATCCTGAGGCTGAGGAATACAGATTAATAGCTTCCTTTAGAATTCTAGCTTCAGTGACTTCAGACTGTCCCATGAAAATAGTGTCGTCCACAAATTGATCGTGGGAAGAAGTTAAAGGATGCGAAGAGGGTCTCAGACCTTTAAAAAGACCTCTACGAACTAAGTCCCTAAGGTATCACCCCATACTATCAGCCATGATAATAAACAAAATCGGGGATATAGGATCCCCTTGTCTTAATCCCATAGATGGATTGAAAAAATGAGACGATCTCCCATTTACCAACACGGCTATAGAAGTTGTGGATATCAACTATTTGATAATAGCAACCACTCTTTGTTCAAATCCAAAGGCAATAATGCTATTAGAAAGGAATAGCCAGTCCACCCTATCGTATGCTTTTGCTATGTCCACTTTCATTAAGAACCCCTCAGTGTTGGATTTGAGTAGTGAGTGAATATTCTCATGCACCGTAATAACTGAGTTGAGGATTTGTCTGCCAGGAATGAATCCATTTTCCTGATCAGCTATTATCAAAGGGATCACTTGGATTAGTCTGGTCATGAGAACTTTGGAAATTATCTTATAGAGAGAGTTGGACAAGCTAATCGGCCTGAACTGATCAGGGCAATCCACTCCTGTTTTCTTCAGAATAAGGCACAAAAAAGTGGCATTAATTTCCTTCAGCATCTGTTTAGCTCCAAAAAACTCCTTCACCACATTACTGACATCCTTACCTATAAGTTTCCAAAGCTTTTGAAAAAAGACAATGGGGAAACCATCTAGTCCTGGAGCTTTTTCTCCTCCAAGGGATCTAACAGCTTTGAAGATTTCCTCCTCCTTAGGTATAGAACATAACATATTGTTCTGCTCCTTCGAGATTAAAGGGGGAATCACTCGTAGAATATCAGCCTGGCTTTTCAAGTTGATGTTTTTATCTGCCTTCATCAGGGATGAGAAAAATGAAATCATTTCCTCCTTAATTTCCTTTTCCTCTATTATCTTCTTATTTCCTTTTTTTAAATGATGAATGTGTGTTTTCACTCTATGTTTCAAAGTGGAGATATGGAAAAACTTTGTATTTTTATCTCCTTCTTTCAACCATTGCACCCTTGATCTTTGTCTCCAAAAGGTTTCCTCCTTAGTTATTATGTCTTGGTACTGTACCAATTGCTCACTTTCTTCTCTATGAGATTCTGAAGTATATCCATCTTGCTGAATTTTTTCCTAGATTCTTCTCATGTTCTCCTTGATGGTCTTCTTTTTCTCAAAAATATTCCCAAAATAGTCCTTATTCCATTTCTTAACTTCCTTTTTAACATTTTTGAGTTTGGATGCAACTCGGAAGAGAGCTGATCCCTCTATAGGAATATTCCACCACTCTTTAAATTTGCCTTCAAACTGTGGATGCTGCAGCCACATCTTTTCAAATCTGAAAGGATGGTTCTTTTTTTGGATCAATTTGTCCATTGTGAATATAAGAGGGAAATGATCTGAGCCTATTCTGTGGCATGCTTCCAGCTTACAAGTATAGTCTTTTAACCAGTCTGGGGAGATAAGAGCCCTATCAAGCTTGGCCTGTATACATTCCTTGTTCAGTCTCTTATTGCTCCAGGTATACTGATCCTTGCAACTCCACATCCATTAGACCTTCTTTGCTTATAAACTCCATGAAATCAATTCTCCCTTCCATTTGAATAGTATTACCACCCATTTTCTCATAATCATAGAGAGGGACATTAAAGTCTCCGATTATAATCCATCGCCCACAGTAATCTTTGCTTCTGAGTTTTGAAAGAGTTTCCCAAACCTTTTTCCTTTCGTTCCTGATATTAGGAGTGTAAATATTTACAACATACCAACTTTCCTTTTGGTCAGCACTAATTAAATTAATCACCAAAAGATTTTAACTTTCCATCAAAATAGAACTAGAAAATTGATTTTTTTCCACAATATCACTGTACCTCCCGAGGCACCTTCAGAGCTACTAGCTTTAATGGTGTAATTTTTAAAATCTTTGATCTGTTCAGCTTTCTCCTTACTCATTTTAGTTTCTTGAAGTAGAAGGAGGTCTGGCTTTTGCTCTCTAACAAAATTCCTAACAAAATCTACTTTAAGAAGACTATTTAGCCCCCTTATATTCCAGCTAAGAACCCTCATTTATTTTTATTGTTGGCCATACATTGCCGCAGAGTTATCTGCTTTCCATCTGCTATATTGAGCTTACTTTCCAGTTCTCTATTCTTCTTTGCAGATTTTTTCCCAGGTTTATCCGAGAATCCTACATCTGGTTTAAATTTGGCTTGCTTTTCAGATCCTTTTCCTCCTTTACTCCTTAGAGGACTATTATCTTTCGCACCGCCATTTCTTGTCGTAATGTGGTTAGTAATGTTCTTTATTTCACCTTTAATCTTTTGGTTTTTAGAGTTTTTTCCACCCTCTACCATTACTTCTACCTTGAGGGGCTCTTTTGCTAAAGTAATAAATTCAACTATAGGTTCCTCCTGCTTTTCCCCTAACTGATCTTCACACAAAACAACCTCTCCTTCTTCTATTTTGTTTCCCCCTTCAGGTTCTACTTCTCCTTCTTCTAATTCTTGAATTTCTATTCTTTGGGTGTTCTGAATAGGAACGTTAACCTCTTCTTCAGATAGAAGATTTGAATCTTTGTCCTCTATTCCCTTCCCCTTCTCTTCCATCAGGGCATTATAAATCTTTAAAAGAGGACCTACTTGAATTTCTATACTTTGGATGTTCTGAATAGGGACGTTAACCTCTTCTTCAGATGGAAGATCTGAATCATTGTCCTCTATTCCCTTCCCCTTCTCTTCCATCAAGGCATTAGAATTATTTAAAAGAGGATCTGTTATTCCTGTTACAATAGGGTCACCCACTTCTTCTGTTGCTGTGAAGATAGCCTTATCTGTGTGTTGGTCAGCTAAGGCATCTTGAGGTTTCCTTATCTTTCGAGGATCTTCTTTTACCTTCCATATTTTATTTTGTTGGATCTTAATATTTTTTCCTTCCTGGAAAATTCTTGAAATGGATCTTCCCCTGTTGGGGCAATTCTTATCCCAATGCCCCTACTTCTTGCATACATAACAAGAGTTAGGCAGGTCTTCGAAGACAATCACTTGGGATTTCTTGCCAAGCTTGGAGATAAAGCTTGGTTCCTAGTTAATATAATTAAAATTTAAGGTTTTTAAATGAATATTATAACAAGTTATGAAGGTTAAAAGATGGTCTCCCAGGCATATTTCTCTACTTTCATACTTGGCCAAATTTGCATTAAAAATTGATCGTTTGAATTTAAATCTTTGAATTTACAAAGTAAAATCAGTCCTCACTATTTTGGTAATAAATTTTAATGTAGGATGAATTTGATGGTCATATAAAAATAAAAATGTATATAAATCCAAGGATAATCTAGTAAAAATAATTAGTAGGTTTGATTTAAAGTACACATTTATTTAATATGGTCCAAAGTTGACTAAGGGTTTGACCATCTTTTGCAAGTGATTTGAGAATGTTCTTTAAGTTTTTATTGATGGTGTTTAAATGTTTAAAGGTGAATTATCATTTAGATATTTTTTAGACTCCCTAAAGATCATCTACATGGATTGTATAGGTTTGAACAATCCATATATAGTATGAAGAATTGTTTACAAGTTGATTGTGTGTTCATTCAAGGTGCTTTTCATGTAAAAGGAACAATATTGGTAGGTTTTACATATGCATAATTGAGTATGGTTGAATTAATAAACTTGATGGTGTCTTAGGGGTAATATGTAAAGGAAATATGTGATTTTAAGTGGTCTAGTGTTCTTTTGTTGATTAATGGAGTGTAAAAGAGGTGAATAGGTCTCCATGAGACCTATAAGGGCTACTAAGGCCTAATTAAAAGGTGTAACTACTAAAGGTTGACCCATGGATGTTATGGTCAACCTATGAAGGTGGTATTAACATATGTATGAATGGGATAGAAGGATTAATAGTTAAAGAAAGTCTTATGACTGAGCAATAAGGTGAGTGACAATTTTACTCTATAAAGAGCTAAATCAAAAGGGATGATTTATAGAGTTATAGTGCAAACTATAGAGAAGTTTGAGTGTGTTGGGTGGATGGATTGAAGTGTATATCAGGTTTATTAAATTTTCAAGACTTACAAGTCATAATTTTGATGTTATAATAGTGTATTTTTAGGTTTTAATATTGAGGATGAGCGAAGAGTTCTAGAATGATCCAAAAGGGTGTTTTGGATGCATTTCTTGTGTTCTCAAAATTGAAAGAGTATTAAGGGTTAAAAATAAGTGTTATGCATTATTTATCCATTAGATTAAAAATCAATCAATGTGTTGGAGCTATTTATTTCATAGGTGTTGTGTGGGTGCTCAACATCTAGAACAATTTGGTGCTTGTTCATGTTTAGGGGTGGGTTCTCCTTGTGAAGTGGGTGATTCACTAAAAGGTATAATTTTTGTGATCATATTATAAGACAATTATTCTATGTGTTTATATTATTTAGAGTGGGTTTTATTCCCCATGAGGTTTTCCCACATAATTCATGTGTGTGTGTGTGTGTGCATGATCTTGCATCATCTTTCTTGTTCATTATTATGAATGAATTATATGATTTATTAATTCCTTTTTTGATTCATTAAGGGTTTAAAAAGATTGGAATTTAAGTTTGGATTACTATGCATCATTGATTCACCCCCTCTCATTTATTGTACCTTTAATAATTGCTATCATATCCATACTTTCTTTTCAAGTTTAACCACTTGAAGGTGATCCAAGGTATAATATGGAAAGTCAACATATGTAGGGTTTCTCTAAAAATAAATCACCATTGTTTAATGGGTCTAATTATTAATTTTTGATTGAAAGGATGATGATATACATCGTGTCTCTAGGGTTTGATATTTGGCAATCTATTATACATGGTTACACTACACCATCTACTCCTCTAACTAATGTAACTAATAAGAAGTTGAGTGAGAACAAATTTAAAGATATGAATGTTATAATTTGTGGCCTATCAAAGGTTGAGTTAACAAAGGTGATCCATTGAAAGGATATGAAGGAAATTTTTGTCAAATTGAAAACCATCTATGAAGGGGATTCAAAGGTTAAGTTGCATATATTATAGACTTATTGAAGGAAATTTGAAGGGATCAAAATGAAAGAAGAAGATACTATGGAATCATATATTATAAGGGTTTATGAAGTAGTAAACATGATTAGAGGACTTGGAGATGAGATTGAAGAAGATACTATAGTACAAAAGGTGTTAAGGTCTAACAACCTCAAATTTGATTTTAAAATATTTGTTATATAATAAAGTCATGATCTCACTCACATGAATATGGATCAATTGCATGTCATCTTTACTAACTATGAGATGAGATTAAATGAGGATAGAACTCCTAAGAAGGAATCAATCTTCAAGGTAATCAAGGAGATAAAAGCTAAGAAGAATAAGTAACATCTTAAATATTTTGATCTCAATAGAGATCAACTTAATGCCATGATTACAAGAAAATTGAATGTAGGATCAAGAAAACATGAAATAAAACTTAATTTTAAATGTTTTTCATGTGGTAAAGTTGGTAATTTTACAAATAAGAGCCCTAATAGAGGCATGTATGAACATAAGGAAGCTCATAAAGAATCTCATGAGGATGAGCACAAGGAATTTGAGGGTCCTAGCAAGTATAAAATGTTCTTCAATACAATAAATGACAAGAAGAAATCATACAAATGAAGTAAGAGCCTTTACCATGAAGAAGATAGTAACTCATCTATAGAAGAAGAAGAAAACACATCTTATAATGATGATTCATTTCATGATGAGGATAAAGAGACACCATTTATGGCTTTTAGGGATGATTAAGGTTAATGTTATTTAGGTAGAAATATTTTTAGTGGAGATAAATCAGAGGAAGAAGATGAAAAGTTCATTCTTGAAGATAAATATTTGAATAATTTGGAAGAAATGAAGATACTATAATGAAAGAGTAAAAAATAAGCTTCCTTGATCAAATCCTATAAGGAGTGAATTGGCCTCTTTGAAGAAAGGTTGAGAAATGAAGTCAAGGAGCATAATGACATCACTAAACATCTTGAAACTTAGGTTTTTACCCTAGCTGAAGAGGTAAAAAGTAAGCATGAAGAGTATGTCAAGTAAAAATTAGAAATAGAGTATTTATAAGAGAAACTAGATGAAGTTATGAGCAAGCTTGAGACATGTTAGAAATCTGATAAAAATATAGTTGATCTTGATGACTTATTAAGTAGTCAAATTGCCTAAAATTAGAAGTCAAGTCTGGGGTTCCATGAAGATTCTCAGAAGAAAAAAGGATTGAGAAGATAATGATTTTAGATCAAAATAATTATCATTCTAAGGAGAATTCCAATAAAGACAAAGAAAGTAATAATATTAACAAGAAGAACCAGACCTTAAAATTCAATGGTCAATCAAGGAATGATGGTTCTGGAAGATTGAAAACTAATCTTATCAGAAAACCAAATGCTATGAGGTATGCCAATTACAATTTTCATTATTACTCTTTAAATGAGTTTGGTCATAGGTGAAGAGAGTTTAGAAGATCCTCAAGGAATTAATTTTCTTGGAAATAAGATTTGAGTCATCAATCAAGTAGTATGAATGGATTTGAGTGATAAAATTATTATGACATAGGGAACATTGCAAGATTTTGTCCTAATAAGATGAAAAATAATGAGTTTTTATTTTAAAATATGCTTTGATACAAGTGTCAAGAGAGAGGTCACATAACAAGGTTCATATTTCATATTTTAGAAAAAGAGAGGTCCATTCATTATTATTCCTTTCATTCATGTTAGGATTGAGTTTATTTTCTATAAGTTTCTTTCATTAAGGGGGAGAAACAAGTTCATAATATTTCTCTAGTGGTTTATGATTTAAAGATTCAAGAAGCCCATTTATGGACATTGGTCCCAAAAGTAAAATCTAGCCAATTTTTTATGCTTGGGTTTATAGGTCAGATCATTAAGTATTAAGGCGAGGTTGGTATGGAGTATGTAGATGATGTGTCAAAGTATATTCCATGGTTTTTCATGTATTAGACTGGTAAAATTTATCATTAATGACCATTTATTCCATTTGACCATTTTGGTTAGTTTTCACTATCTAGCGAGTGTTAATATTGCAAATTTGATGCTTTTGAGGTCTAAAAATATAATCAAGTGTTTAAACTAGCTAAATTTGATGTGTCTAGGTGAACTAAGTGCTATGGAGATGTCATAAGGATAAATGTATCAATCTAAGGTGTGTTTTCATAGTTATTGTTGTGTACATAAGGTTTGTAGGCACAAAATGAAGAGCATGACCTATAGGTTATAATTCTAATGTTTAAATAGTGTACTTGTAGGTTTCAAGATTGAGTATGAGTGAATAGGTCTAGAGTGATAAAAAATGGTGTTTTGGATGAGTTTCTTGTGTTTCCAAGATTGAAAGAGTATTAAGGTTTTAAGAGAGGTGTTATACATTATTATTCCATCAAATTGAAAGGTAATTAAATTTTTGAGCTATTTATTTCATAGGTGATGTGTGGGTGATCAACATCTAGAACAAGTTCATTCTTGTTTATGCTTAGGGGTGGGTAATCCTTATAAAGTGGGTGCTTAACTAAAATGTCTCATGTCTATGATCATCTTATAGGACAATTATTCCATGTGTCTATAATATTGAGAGTAGGTTTTATCCCCTGAGTTTTTCCCACATAATTCATGTGTTGTGTGCTTGATCTTGCATCATCTTTATTATTCATTGATATGAGTGACTTGTATTAATTATGAATGCTTATGGTTATTGATTAAGGGTTTGAAAGGGTTAGAATTGAGGTTTGGATTATCTTGAATCACTGATTAACCCTCCCCCCCCTTCTTAGTGATTTTACCTCTAATACTATGGAAAGCATAACATAATAAGTAAGATCACAAAATAGAGATGAAGATAATAAAAATTTATTACCTCCTTTATCTAATTTGATTCCTAATTATTGGTACAAGGATGTTTGTGATCAGCCTATGATTATTAGATTATTATAACAATTCTTCCAATGATTACTCGTGGCTTAATGTGAAGTGTGGCATAAATTGGGAATTATAACACCACTCTCAAAGGATTCAAGAAGGTATTCTACTAGAATAACCTTACACACAAAATATTATTGGGATATGGTGTTGGCACTTATATTTATAACTCTAATAATTAATTATAACCCTAGGGAGGTTAGCTTAAATTTTAAATTTGGTTGAGTCTGCATTAACCTAGGTTGAGTCAAGCTAACCCTAGGTTGGGTCAAATCACTCATGAAATATTGACACCTTAGTTTTTGATATTTTTGAGGCATAAAAACTCACTTTAGATATTTGTGAGATGTGAATCATATTTTTTAATATTGATTAAATAATAAATAACTTTATTTGCTCCTTTGACTGTTTGACTTCATATTTGGCTAAAAATTCCTTTTCTAGTAAATAAAATTTGCCAATTTGATTTGAAATTTTTGTTTAGGAAAATTAATTAATATTTATAGTGTAATTAATCTTGACTAGTGTTTTCTAGATTTTGGAAATTGTTTTAAAAGTTATGAATTAAGATCTTGATAGGACAAACATGTCAAATTACTAGGTCATAATATGACTAGGGTTAAAATTGAACTAGTTATTTGTGCATATAGGTTAATATGTCAAACAAGCTAGCCTCATCATGTTTTTAGGTAACTAAATACCTTACACAGGTGAATTTCAGCAATTTATGTTATTTTTAGGCTTAAAATGTGTTATTTGGTAGAAATTGCACTAAATCCCAACTTAGGTACAAAATTGGCCAAAATTAAGTGTCTATAATTTTTCCTTATTTGAGAAGGTGTTACAACACACAAGAAAATTAATGTATTTTCAAAGAATGAAAAAATTGTTAATTTAAATGTTTCATACCCCAAAGGGTGGTTTATAAGCCCTCGATGCCCCCTTAAGTGAGTGGGTGATAAAATAAATTTGTTGAGCATTCCCTCCAGACTAACAAAATGACATGATATAATGGTAATGGGGCTAGTGTTACTAAATTTCCCAAAGTCAGTTATAAATAGTAATGGAAATGGATTCATTGATTTACCCAAGTGTAATTATAATTAGTAACAAAAGGGTGTGGAATTAATTTTCCCAAAGGCAATTATAAGTAGTTAATAGATAGTTGCCTTGATTGGGTGGTGGGATGGATATTGATTTACCTAAAGGTAGTTATAATCAATAACAAAAGGGGAAACACTAATTTTCCCAAAGGTGGTTATAATAAATAATATAATGGGAAATTTTTATCTACCTAAACGTATTTATAATTAGTGGCATAAGCATTTAACTCATAAGGGTGGGTGGAGTGTGTAAAAATAATGATTTTTCCAAAGATGGTTATAATTATTAAATTAGTTGAAAATAGAAACATTTTCTCAAAGGATGTTATAATCATTTATTCATTACTATCAAGATATTGGAAACATGCTTCCCAAAAAGAGTAGAATATATCATTGATCGATAGAAAAATGAATTTACCACAATGAGGCAAATGGAAAGGGTGGATTATGTGAAAAATATATAAAAGGGATTTACATTGAGCTTGAAAAGGACAACATATTTCTATCCTAAATGTAAGTTTGAATATGCACATTCAAACAAACATGGGATATAGGTTGAAAAATAATATTGTTAAATAGGTCTCATGAGAGACACAAAAAGATGGTCTAGTTACAATATGACTAAAAAATAAGGTACATAAGATCAATAAACACATAAAATATACCACATATGTGAAAAATACACTTCCTAGAGTGCACATAATGAACTATAGGCCCTTTGGGGGCAACAATTCAATTTTTAAGCTACATATTCACCCGTGGGGTGAAAAAAATCATTTACCCTAGCTTTTGGAGAATTAAAGCTCTAATTTCCTTTGTATGTTAGTCAGAGAAAATGGCCCATAGAGGAGCTCAGCATTAAATATCAGAGAAAGTGAGTGTTGGAAAAAAAATGGAGCTTCTTAAAAATATGAAGTATATAAGATAAACACATGTGCAAAGTGTTTTATTTTATCTCTTGTATAGCTTTGTAAGTATTCATCCTTATAAGCCTAATCAGATATTTGGATAATGTGAAGAGTCTTTTTTTTGTATCTCATAAGTATAGAAGGTGAAGAGACAACATTATTATAAAAGGATATAAATAATACTTTGATGTAATATATTATATTTTGACATGTTGATAGTGATTTATAGAAATTGTCCTCTTATGGTATTACCTTATGTTCTTTAATGTATGGTGTGTTTTTAGTTAGTAATTTTTATTTATTTATTTTGTAATATGATGTAATACTAGTTATGGTTCTAGTTCTATTTATATCTTCTTTGACTTGTCCATTGATATAATTCAAGACATTATGGATGTTTTATATTATTCTTGTTACTTTGACACCTTGTTGTATTCTCCACTGTGCAAGCTATCCTTATAATTATTATGTTCTAGTGTAAGTCTAGGAACCTATATAACAATGGTGTGATAAGCATAGAACTAAATTGGATAAACTATGCTGAGATGGTTGTCAAGGTTGAGAGACATAAAACAATGGATAAATGATATAATTAGTAATTTTTTAAAGGAAGAAGTGTGAAGAGTCATAAAGACTATAGAGGAGATTGTACAAGAATACCTCTTTGGTGAAATATATGAAACTTTCTAGTGTGTTTTGCTTATATTATTAGCTGATTGGTTAGCCATATTAGTATATTATTACATTAGTTTGAGGAGAACATAATTTATAATATAAATTGAAGATAAATTATAGATACTGTAAAACCTAGATATCGACTGGTCCCAAGTAGTAGATTACTGAATGAAGACTATGATCAACAACTATATCATAGAGTTTATAATACAAAGATACATTTATTTTGAGACTATGGAAGATCAATTTATCTAAGGTATCAAAAGGAAATTTTTGTAGTGACTACCCTTATTAATCAAGATGTTGGTTGTGAAAAAGTTTATGGTTCCTACTCTAGTCAACATGGAGTAGACACTTTAGGCACTATTGGAGTGCATATGAGAGAAAGTGGATGATAAAGAGATGAATAAAAGGAACTTGAACCTGATCCTAGAAGATAGAAGGTGAAAAGACTCTGAGAAAAATAAAATTTAGGGACTCAAAAGAGAACTATGACAATTAAGAAGGTGGAATAAGACTAACAACCCTAAAGTAATTGTGAATAGGACTAAGAGTAAATAAGTTGGTAGAGCTAGATATATGCAAAGGAAAGATTATAGAGAATAAATTTTACTAAAATAATGTATAGAAGATAATGAAAGAGAAATGTATGTGGAAAATTCCAATGAGAAAGAGGATGTTGGAAGAAATGATGCTAAGGTAGATCAATTAGGAAGTAGAGGTAGGTCATAGTTAAGTGAGGGTTTTTCACTAGATATGGGAAGGAAAGTTACTAGGAAAATGTGAAATTTGAAGAGTGTAATAATATAGGTTCAAGTTTTAAGAAAGAATAATTTATAAATAAGTGTCATTCATTTATAGGGTATGCATTCCCCAAGCCCACTTTATTTATAGAAGGTATACAATTTTCAAAAAGAGAAGTTGATTCATGTTGGCTTGATTCCTTTACCAATAAGTTTAGAAGGATCAGTATAGAAACCAAATGGGTGTTAAAAATAAGTTTTAGGAAGAAATATTTTGGGTTACTCCTAAAATTAATAGTGCAAAGCATCCTATAGTCACACTAACCACTACATAGTTGCTTAACTATGCAATGATCAATACATAAACACCACCAGTCATAGTTAATAATATTCAAATAATTATAGCAAAAAATAGTAATCCACAAACTATGGTGTTTCATGTAGGTATGTTTTTACCTTTAATGTTGTATGATGAATCTTTATATCCTAAAAAATACTTATTTGCCTATGAGATGAAATGCCTCATAAAATGGGTAACATCAGATGATGTGAAGAAATATAAAATAGTAGAGGCTTTGGGAGGATGTGCTTTGGAGTTGATTTTAAAAATAAATTTCAATTGCATATATTTAACACAATTTAAGTATATTATGATAGCATAATTTCAAGTAAAAAATGTTCCAGTCAAGTGATTAAGGATCCAAAGGAAATTTGACAAAAAATAGGAGAAACAGTTGGAGAATATGATCACATGTTTTCCAATGTGATGAAAAAAATTAATTTTATCCTATAAGATAAATATAAGATTTCTTGGTTAATAGAGGTATTAAAGAAAAGAATAAATATTTATATTTCACAAACCTAGTTATCCACCATGGTTTATGCTTGGTTTGCTTCCATCATAGTTAAATAGATAGAAGACTATGCAGTTCTTCCCTTAATAGGATCAAAAGTAGAAGTTAATCTAGATAATTTAATGAGGAGGATGAATGAGATGCATGAAAATGATAAGCATAAATTAGGATTATAGTTCATAGAGTGTAACTATAAGGGACATCATAGGAATAACTATCCAAAAATTGAAATAAAATTTTGTGAAATCTACAAGATATCCTACATCTAAATGCAATATACTCTAGTAATATATTGAAAAATCACACAACATGTAATGTAATTTTACGAAAAAACTAAAAATCATGATGAGACACATTATTATGAATTATAGGAATTAAATCAAGATATAACAAATAATGTCTTCATAATTGTGGCCCAATAAAAGCCCATCACGAAGCAAGTAATTCTAGCACCAGATGTGGAAATGACAAATGTGACTCAAGGAATTAAAGGAATGGGTTCCTTAGTCACCACAATATCATATGCCTTCATAAATAAATTAACACCCATAAGACCTAACAAGATGTAATAATATGTCATCTCCCTTATATCAATATTTTGGTTAGTATGCACAACTATGGAACAACAAAAATCTTCAACAACAATAGGAAACTTGGACTCCAAGTTTTCCTCAGCATCAGTTTGGGGGATATGATGCATAGATGAATCATAAGGGAGGATATAATGGACAAAAATATCAAGTTTGGGGATATTGGAGGCTATAGGGGAGGATATCATGGTGACTATCAAGGAGGTTACAATAATGATAATCAACAAACATGATCTCCTATATAATTTTATCTATGTGGAGCATATAATCATTATGTGAGTAACTATCCCATAGATATTTAAATAAAAATTTATTGTGTATATTTTAGGATTGAAGATCAAAATTTAATATAAAAGCCCCATATTCTAGAGAAATAAAGAAAGGTGAATCCAATGTGCAATGTAAACATGATTAATGTGCATCCAAAGGAAAATGCATTTGTGAAAGTCATCATAAGGAAATAGAAAAATAAACAAGGTTACCTCTATTAGATATGCCTCAAGTTCAAGGTATTAAAAAAGTGGAATGTGATAAATATCTTGATCCTAAAATAGAAAATAATTTAATGTATCAAGTTGCATAGTTATTATAGGAAATACAACAAAAAATAGTTTTTGATGAGGATAACAATGTTATTGATGCTCAAATGTATGGGAAAATTATTTGGATAATACGATAATAAGGCATTACAACCACTTTAATAGATATAAATAAACTAATAAATACATTTCACAATGAGGAAATATCCCAAAATATCATGAACCTCCTTCACAATATTTTGGAGTATGCATAGTGAGGAGAAACAAGGGCTGATAAAGTAGTTTGGATTGTCAATACCAAGAAGCCTTGGGATGTGGATTCATGAATAGACATTATGTTATCTAGATAAATAATTACAAATGCAATATTGACTTTGATATTACCATTAATATGATTCCACATTCAATGTGGGAAGACATTGGGCAACCAACTTAGAGTTATAGTCCAATAACACTAAGCTTAGTGGATTATGGCATAGTCAAACCCATTGGCCAATTAGATGATGTTAAAATTAAATTTTATAAGATTATATTTCAAGAGGTATTCTAGGTTATTGATATGAATATAATATAGACCCACGACCCTAACTTAATCAGTAAGAAATGGGACTATGATGTCCAAATGACTATTAATACTATTTCTAATTAGTTAGAAGTCCATCAAAAAGATAAAATAGTTTTCATACCTTTAAATAAATATAAATAAAAGTTATATATCATTCCTAAGGATCCATAGTCTCCTTATGATTATGGGGACAATGATTGGTTTAAGATGAGATAGATGAAAGACATAATGAGTTTGGTTTAGATATTCATAAAGAAAACATGGAAAACATGAAGCTGAACATAGAGATTAAATCAAAACCATATTATATTCTCACACTATAAAATATTTACTATATTACATATTCATTTAGGTTTTACAAATATATAAGAATGTATTCCCTATAAACATGGTGAATCATATCACCATAAATATCTCCTCATATCCATATGAATGCATATAAACCTATATGCATAATATTGTTGTAACTGTAAATAACATATCTAACCAACTAATATATTTTAACAACTAACCAAATACAAATAATAGTGAATTATTACTCTCATAATTATTCACATTAGAATACTCACAAATTAATGTGAGGACTAACATTTCCTAACATTCCTCCGCTTAGGCCATACATGGTAATTATGTTTCATAGGACTTAATGAAAGTAAATAAGGAACACATCAACTTCTTATCAACCATTCACTATCAAAAACACATCAATCAAATCAATGTGGTAACTTTGACTAGGTGGATTTACCATCAACCATTCACTGAAGGAACCATATCAACCTATACAGTGTGGGAACCATGAGCATGAACCATTTGTTCAACTTTAACTAATGTATTTCCTAAAAACCTTTTTTATGCAATTCACTATTTTTTAAAGTAATAAATACACCTATTATTTGTCACACATATAAATAAATGCTTAAAATAATATACATAGAAGAAGTGCCCCTTCATTAGTGGCTAATGATAGGCATATAATTCATCCATCCTCCAATATCCTCCAACCTCTAATAGGTTGTTTCTTACGTAGGAAAAGTGTCAATGAAGGTCATTCTTTACATGTCCTTTTTTTATGAAAAGACTACCTCGACAATTTAGATGTCACTTACAAGACAAAATGCATCTATGAGGTAATTTTTTTAATATTTACAATTTTTTAAAATGATGACCAAAAAAATTCAACTCTAGACTTTTCTATAGAAATAAGACTTTTACAAAAATCACTCAATTATTGGCACTTTTAAACTTTTGACAAATTATTGAATTTATTAAATAAAAGACACAAATACATAATATAGACACTCCTTTGAAAATAAGATGACAATGACTATAAATGAAATTAGATTTGTAATAAAAATTTAATTAAAAATCTATTTATTCAAATGAAAAAACACATAATCGGATAAAAAAATAAATAACTAGATAATATAACACATAAACACAACTAAACTGACTCTAAAGATTAAAAATAATACAAGTAGATTTTTAACCAATTTTGAAAATTATAACTATGACATACAATAAAAAAATGCCTACAAACTTAAAATTAACCCTATTATGCTTCACCATGAGATGATATTGAGTGTCTGATACTATAGATCTTGATATAAAATGGTGAGGAGCTCAAGGAGTGAATGTTGTGGTGTTACACCATCACCATTTTGTTAGGGAGTTTATAACCATGGATGTGAATAGTTAAGAAACATATTTGTAAATGACGAATTTAAGTAGAATTATTTACTGGTGGAAGATCCAAGATACAATCAAATGTAGTAGAGTGGAAATTGACGATGGAAAGGCCTATGGCCAATGCACAAGCTAAGTTAGATCTATTATATGGTACCAAATTAATGAATGGATGGGCATAAGAATGTAGATCTTAATCAATGTTGATAATGATGTAGATGAAGATATATCACCATTATATGCCTATGTTAGATGCCACTAATATTACAGGGTTATCAGACACCAAATTAAATGTAAAATATGCAAAACTAAATGAATAACTCTATTTGAATATGGATCAAATCCATATTTGGATTAAAAAATATATGATCTAATGAGTTATATTAATGCACCAATATAACCATGAAATGTGATCCCTAATGAATGGAACAACATGCAGGCTTTAAAGTTTATTAAACAAAAGTCTCCTTATGATTAGTATATAATATTATAACCTTCATACACCATTCATATCATATTCTTCTAAATGGAAATAATAGTTTAGATCTATGGCTTCTTCTTAAAATCCTATGTTAAAAATAACTTTATGCTCTAGGAACCTATGTGGGGATAGAAAACAACTCCTGCTCCATATGGAAATACCTCCTTATATTTTTTAATTATTCTAACAATTTGAATAGATATACTCTCAACTCCATTCCAATGACTCACTATTATGAACTAATACTAACTACAAATAACATTTATAATACATATAAATTTAGTGTAATGTGATTTAGATTAGATGAGGTGATTCAAAATAATTTAGACTTCTGATTCAAAAAATCATTGATCTATTACTATAATCTCCCACTCTAATAATAGATAATGAGTCTGGTTCACATCTTCATAAATAAAACATGGAAAACATGAAGTTGAACATACAAATTAAATCCATGTTATGTTCTCACATTGTAAATCATTTCCTATATTACATATTTATTTAGGTTATAAAAATATATAGGGGTGTCTTTCTTATAGATGTGGTGAATCAGATCACCACAAATCTCTTCTCATATCCTTAAAAAAAAACATAAACCTATATGTGTAATATTGTTGTAACTCACAACAATATATCTAATAAACTAATAAATTTTAATAACTAACCAAATATAACTAATAGTGAGTTATTACTCTCATAATTATTGAAATTAAAATAATCATAATTTAATGTGACTAACATTTACTATCAAGACAAATGAGGGTGTAGATTTTAGAATGTAAAAATTTAAAGCTGAGTACTATTTAGTAAGAATAATCATTGGTATTCAAACCCATTATAATAAAGTTACTAGTTAGATAGGTTAAAATCAAATAATGTGTTTCTCCTTTAGTACATTCATAGAAAAGATCAAAGGTATATTTTTGTATAAAAATACAACTATGATGTACTATATTTAACTACTCCTAAAGGAATTATATCTTGGGATTTGGCATCATCCATAAGTGGTGACTTAGACACACACATCTTTAATTGGTACCATGGATATCATGAATTGTGACCTCTTCACAGGGTGTTCACTGTAGAATGCCAAATACCTCAATATTATACAATAGAGGATATTAATCCATTAATATTGAGTCTTGAACACCATGTACCAGAGGTGAAACAATGAGTTAATGCACTTAGCTATGTGTTGAAATGAAACGTTATGACATGGTGGGTTATGCATGAAAACATATAAATGAATTGGGAGGATGCATGTGAAATATTATGTGCAAGGTTTTAGCTATTTACTATAATAAAAACAAAATGGATTTTATTTCAAGATGTTCAATGTCTATAACTACACATCAATTAGTGCATAGATA
Organism: Torreya grandis; assembly: GCA_037957365.1. Classification (NCBI taxonomy): domain Eukaryota; kingdom Viridiplantae; phylum Streptophyta; class Pinopsida; order Cupressales; family Taxaceae; genus Torreya; species Torreya grandis. The sequence continues at coordinate 92,425 of JARHVA010009239.1, read as the reverse complement.
TATAGACTACATAAGTAATAGAGACTTAATAGTGGGTGTACATATTTAGTCATACTCTTTCACCACTTCCAACAACTTGGTACATGCATTAAGAGTGTAGAAGGGAAACTAAAAATTGAGGGTAACTTTATTACTATTTAATTTAAACTTTACTATTTGAATATGATAATCCATTAGTACATAATGAATTATAAAAGATTACAAATTGTATATATTCATGGATACACAGAGGATTTCAAAAATATTGTTGAATCATCCTCTCATTAAGAAGTTGTGTAGGATGTACATCTTGCATTGTGAAATTACAAAGCTACTAAAAATAATAGATGCAAGTTCATCCATGTCATAAAATAAATAATTATCTAATATAATCTAGTGATAGTGATGTGAATCTATATTTATAAGAGTTATTTTAACCATAACATGAAGAAGAGTCTAAACCAGTACAAAGTATAGAGCAAGGAGAGGAGAAAATATACAATATTGAAATTCTAAAATGAGATTAAAATTCATTTTAAAATATATTATGCCTAGTGGATTATGCAAGATATATTAGGAACCATTACAAAATACTCAATTAAATATTAAGATAGAAGTGGCACCTAAGCCTACAATAATGAGAGATTCCTGGGCACAACATTAGATCTCTAAATCCCTATAGTTGTTAAGAGATTACCAAGATGTGTTTTCAAGAAAATTATTAGATGTTAAAGTTGTAGATCCATCTTCAGGATAAATGTATATCAAGTAAAAATAATGTGGTGTCGAATTAAAAAGTGACCCTACATGCTTAATCCTATTATGAAAACTAATGTAAAGGCTGAAATAGTTCAAATGAAAGAAGCTAGAATTAACTATCCAGTTGAAAAGGTAGAATGGGTGACTCCCATGGTGGTACAACCTAAGAAGACATGAGAAATAAGTGTGTGGATATTAATATACACTCAATGATGTTTGTGTCAATCATCCATTTCCTATCCCTTTTATTGATGAAGTGCTCAAATTTGTGGTTGGTCATAAGGTGTATTTATTTATAGATGGTTTTAGTAGGTGTCACAAAATTTTGATTGCTAAAGTGGATTAGGAAAGGACCACCATCACTATTGAATGGGGATCATTTGCATATAAGGTAATTCAATTTGATTTAAATAATGAACCTATTATATTTTTTTAGAGATATGATAAATGAATTCAAAGACTTCATTCATGATTTATTGAAAGTATATCTAGATGATTTTTGAGTCTTGTATCTACTTAAATATCACTTTTCCAAAAAAATATTGATGTTATAGCAATGTTAGACTTTGTGCATCACCTTAAATATAAATAAGTGTCTATTCTTTACACCTTTTTATGTCTTTTTGGGTCATGTGGTGTGTAATGAAAGAATTTTTATTGATATAGCTAAAACTATTATTATAGTTGAAATGCTACCTCCAACGAACTCAACTAAATTGTGCACCTTTCTGGGTCATACCATAAATTATAGGAAGTTCATTAAAGGATATGTAACTATATCAGCATCCATGGAGATGCTACTATGCAAGGACACCAAATTCAAATGGGCACTAGAGTATCAAATAAAATTCATTGAGTTAAAGTAGAGGTTGATAATAATACCCATCTTGGTATTTCCTAACTAGAAAAATCCATTCGATATACATATCTATGCTTCAATCATTGTAGTAGGAGTTATTTTAGTGAACTTAGGTGAAGATGGGTTAGACCCTCAATACATTTCACAATTAGAAAACTCTAAAATGTAAAAATTAATTATGCAACCACCAAGAGAGAAACACTCACCATGGTGTTTTCATTTAAAAAATTTAGGCATTACATATTGGCTACTCTTGAGTTTTTCATGGACCACCAGGAATTGTTGTACCTAGTCAATAAACCAATGCTAAGAGGATGGATCTCAAGGTGGTTGATGCTTTTTTAGTAATTCTAATTTTGGATCAATGTGAAACTAGTATGGGAGAATATGGAACCAGATCATATTACCCAAATTCATAATGGGGAGGAACCAAAGGAACTCAAAGATGAATCTCATGATATGTATTTATTTAGGACTATAGTAGTTTATGATAACATGGAGGACATTGAAAATTTTTTTGAGAAAGGAAATTTTCATACACATTATATAAAGAGGGATAAGAAATAGATGTTTACAAGAGCTATACCATATGGTATTATTAATAAATTCTTGTATAATATGGGTAAAGATGATGTATTTCACATGGTAGTTATAGAATATGAGAGACTACAACTACATCAAGAATCCCACCAAAGGATTGTAGGATTAAACTTATCAATAGATTACACTTCCAAGAAAATAATTTAGAGTGGTTTATGGTGGTCTAAAAATTTTAAGGATTCACAAAGAGTTTCTAAACACTATATCATCTATCAATAACTAAGTAAGCCTAATTAGTGAGGTGAAATGAGTTTGGTTCCTATGTTTTCTAAATAACATTTTAGACAATGGGGAATTGATTTTTTTGAACCTATAGCTCACCTAAGTAATAACAATCATGTCAAAAACATTATCACTATAACTAAATATTTCATGAAATGGGTGGAAGCTAGTACCACTTCAAGTAATGATATGAAGGATATTGCCATGTTTTTATATGAAAACATTATCACAAGGTTCAGATGTCTAATTAAGATGGTAAGTGATAGACGTACACACTTTATAAGTAATAATTAAAGACCCATACTCAATATTTGATGATATCACACCATAAAAACATATCTTACCATCCATATGCCAATAGACAAGTACAAGAATCCAATATATTTTTGGGCTAGATGTTAGAAATAATTGTAATGTTTAGAGAGATGGTTTGGAGGATCATATTCCTACAATTCTATGGGCCTATCAAACACATTATAATCAATTTATCATGTTCACTCCCTTATAATTGGTATATGGACTTAAGATAGTAATTTTTATGGAATACATTGTACCTAGTCTACACATTGCAATGATCATGAGGTTAGGGGATCATGACTCATTAAGGGCACAATTATTAGATTTAACTAGGATGGTGGAAGATAGGTTAAGAGAATAGTGGACACAATAAGTCAATAAACAAATTCAAAATGCATGGCATGGTTACAATCCATGATATAAGTAATTATCCAAACCAAATAGTATTTATTTATGAGATTAATTTTAATGCATTCTCAAGAAAGTTGTGTATAATATGGAAGGGACCCTAAATAATTAATGAAGTAAGACCACAAATTACCATAGTGATAAAATATATATAGGGAACCATATTACTAGGGTGAATCAAAATTTTAGGCATAATCCATATAATCTTTATCATGATACTAAGAATGGAGTGGGTGCTAAGTAGCACCATGTAGTTAGTATTTTCTTTAATGTTTTTTGTTTTCTATTTTATTTTTATAGGTTAGAATATTTATTTAGTTTTATCATTACTACAAAACACATCATAACCACCAAAACTAGTTATGATCATAGGATGCGACCACCTTCCTAAGACATATCTTCAATGATAATTGGCCACAACTACACCAAGCTTTGTAATTAAGTCTAGGAAGGTGGATAAAATATAGGTACGATGGAGAAAAAGCCAATAGTCAAGTCAGACCATTAATGACATAGCATTTTAAAAGATATCATCAATTTCAATGTAGATGTGGAAATAAAATGACATGTGGATGCACAAAATGAATTTATTAACTAAAGGGATATATACTCACCTATAATAACTACCTAGAACTAAATTAGAGATCCTAGGCACCCAAAAAAAAAATTCAAGGTGATTTGTAGCATCTAATATTAATTATAAAGAAGACATTCATATGCATGCATTTGAAAGAGGTGGTGACATAAAATTAGGTGCCAAATAGATATAAGAGAGAAGGATAGATACAATGATCAAACATTACATCCTCTAGCTAACAAGATACTTATACGATTGACCTCTAAACTATCTCATTATGAATAGATTTCAAGTCAAGGCATAATTTCTTGGACTAATCATCATCTCAGCTCATTCATCAATCCATAGACGTAATTCAACTATTGATTCTAGTATATAATTCCTTGAAGGAGGAAATTGGAATAGCTATATGGATCTAAAAAATTAAATAAAATGATACAAAACTATTTGATTTCATATATGGGGTATAAGTTACTATGTTTCCTAAAGAGGCTTAAGGAATAACACATCTAGGAACTGTAACACTAAAACATCCAATGTTAGGGTCTAAAATTTAATAGTTAGTCAAAATACCTACATTTGGGTAATTAGATGATGTGATGATGACATTGATAAGTTGATACAACTAGGGGGATATCCATTTATCTTAATATATTATAATCTAGATTAATGTGTACTCAATTTCATAAGTAATTACCCTACCCAATCACAAAAAAATATAATCCCATAAAAGTCTATAAGGCCACCACTTCACTTAGATATTAGAGAAAAATACACCATTTAGGTAGGACAAAGAAATTATATTAACTCAATTATTAATTATTAATTGTGCATCATGGTCCAATATATTACTAAAATATTTTGGCAAACCACAAAGCATGTAAAACAACAACAAGAGGTGTCATTGACATTTACTAACGAATGATGAAGCTCCATGAGGATTTTAACTGGACTAAATTTTTTGTATTTAAACTTATCATAAATATAGAAAAGGTACTTTTAATAACTACAAAAACATTTTAATATAAATTCTTAGTTATGTTTTTATTTTTCAAACAATAGAAATCTCCACTAGGGCTAGTAAGTGTAACTACCAATTTTTGGCTTTGTACTGCCTTTGCAAGCATTACATGGACCAAAATGAGTGAGTATTATGGAAAATTTGTGTGGTTTAATTTATGGTGGATGGAATCCCTAGCATTAATTTTATCACATCCTAGAATTATTTAAGATGTAGTACTTGGGTTAATGTGTGTTAGTTACTAAACTACACAATGTAATACAAATAAAGGTACATGAGTTGGCTACCCCAAGTATCACCCCAATACCATTATTTACTTTAATGGTCAAAGTGAAGGCTAAGGTGTACTAGTAAAAACCATAATTTCAAGGTTTATAACTCTATTATAAGTCATCCCTTCATATTCACAAAAATAACATGCAGAGTAAGTAACTACACAACAACTCACATAGCCGACACAACCTTAAGATCCATCACAAAAATAAAAAGTAAAGATCAAAACACCTATGTGCAGAGCCTTTCCACGTCTTTAAAATAAAATATTGAGGTGTTGTCAATTATGTCTATAAGGTGCCTAAGTTTTTCCATAAGATGATATGTATGCATGGTTCTTAATGACAAAGTTTACCTTTGTAGTCATATGGTTTGCAAAAGACCCTATATGTTTTGGTCTTATTATGGATGTTGTTGATGATGTGTTATTTATGAAAAGGCCCTATGGGGTGTAATAACTTTTTAGTGTTATTTTATAATTTAAAATAATCCATTTGATTAGAATTGTGAATGTATAAGTTATCCAACTCATCTTGGTAGAGTTTCTTGAGTAAGTATATTGATGATGTCAGCATTTGCACATATGAAGGTGTGAAAAACATGTGGTTACATTGGTTTATTTATTTTTGTTCCTATAGAATGTGACTAAAATTTAATGACATTAAATTATGCCAATAAATCATTAAGGTGGTTCAAATTTGTTCTCCTAGGTAGACTTAATCATTTGCATAGTCAATTATGCATTTTTTAGTGACTATTCGAATTCAAATATTTGAATTTTACAAAGGAAAACTAGTCTAAAATGTTTCATTTATAATTTCCGATGATGGATGAATTTTATGATATATTTAAAATAAAAGTGGTAAATAAATTCAAGGTAAATCTATGAAAATTGATTAGGAGGTTTGAATGTTTGTATAATTGTATTTGTTGTGGTTTAAAGTTGGCTGAGGGTTTGAATTTATTCTTCAAGTGACCCAAGAAGGATATTAATGATTTTATTTATGTTTTTTGGATGTTTCATGATGATTTATCTATTATAGAGTGGTTTATACTCCTTAAGGATAATATTTATGGATTTTGAGGTTTGACCAATCCATATTTAGTATTAACTAGTGCTTAGAAGTTGACTTTTTATTCATTTAAGGTGTTTTCATGTACAAGGAAAATGATTGAAATGTTTTGCATATTCAAAGGTGTGTAGTGATGTTCATAATCACTTTACAGTGTCTCAAGGGTTATGTGGCATGGACTTATGTTATTTTAATTGGTATCATGTTTTTATTTTTTCTTGATGATGTGTTAAATTGATGAATAGGACTCCAAGGACCTAAAAGGGCTACTTAGGCCTAACTAAAAGGTGTTGTTACTTAAGGATGATATATCAATGAGATGGTATACCTCTGTGGATGGTTTTTATCTTTTTCCAAGTGGTATATAATCCTTAAGGGTTAAGGAATGTCTTGTGGCTGTCCAAGAATATGGTGATCATGAATACTATATAAAGAACAAAAATAAAAATAAAGGTTTCTAGTGAGGATGATCAAAGAAAACACTAGTGTGAGTAATATTGGTGGATGAATTGAAGAGAAGATAAGTGTGAGGGTTATGTATTTGACCTAGTGTTCATGTTTATGATGTTTTAATAGTGTTTTTTATGGTTGATGATTGAGGTGTGTGATGAATTGTAGAGTGATACAAAAGTTCATTTTGGATGCATTATTTATGTGTGAAGGATTGAGAAAGTGTGAAAGGTTGAAGAGAATTGTTATTGATTGTTTATCCATCACATTGGAAGGAAACTAAATTTATGTAGGTATTGATATCATAGGTGTTGTGTGGGTTCTCAATATCTAAGGGCCAGTGGGTGGTTATCCATACTTACGGATTGGTGTTCCTTGTGAAGTGGTTGCTTCACTAAAGTATCTTGTTTTTAATCTCTTATAAGAGTTTAGTACATGTGTTTGTAGGATTGAGAGTTGGTTTTATCCCCCATGAGGATTTCCTAATAATTAATGTTTAATGTGATTTGAATTGCACTAGTTTCTTTGTTCATTGTAATGAATACTTTATATGCTTCATGAATGCTTATGTTTAATGGTTAATAGTTTGAAGGATTGTAATTAAAGTTTATTTTCTTGCATCACTAATTCACCCCCACTCCTCTCGGTGATTGTAATTATAAAAATTGGTATCATAGCCACAGATTTACAATTTTAACCACTTGAAGGTAATAAAAGGTAAAATGGATGACAAAGAGGATGAGACATATCTTTAAGGTAAACTAGTATGTGATTTATTACAGATCAAATGTCTAAAGGAAGAGAATGAAAGCTTAAAGAACATGAAATGAAGTAAATATATAGATCTAAATTCATTAATATATTATGATATTATTTCAAGCATTGATATTGTGATGATAAAAATAGAAAAACTAGAAACAACAGTCAGCAATATGTAAGACATGATGGATAAAGGCTTGAATCAAAGAATGGATCATTTGGAAGGTAAATCTATGACATATATAGATGTGATTTTATATAAATATAATAAGAATCCTAGCTATACCAAATAATTTAATATGAAAGTTCTTAGGTTATTTATGGTCACATAAACAGAATATCTAAAATGAATAACTATAGTTATGTCTTAAATGGGTAATATGACACTTGTAATCAATATGGTCATAGATATAGAGACTGTACTTTCTCTTCAAAGAAAAAAATGAGTTTCTATGCTGCAAATATAACCAACATATACATATAGATAAGTAATGTAAGAGGGCCTATTATAAAAATGACATACAAGTCATTGACACCATCAAATGGTTCAAGGAAGACAAATCCAAGATTGAAAAAAAGAAAAAGAAAAATTTAGGCAGTGCATGAAAGGAAGAGTTAATGTTTGATCAAATTACCTTACATTCTCAAGAGGATGAAAAAAAGAAATGGTACATAGACAATGGATTCTCAAGTCATATGACATGAGACAAGAACAAGTTTATCTCTCTATAGAAACATAATTTAGGTTTAGTAAGATTTGGTGACAACAATTTTGCTAACATAGTTGGCCAAGATTCTATAAGTTTGGATAATGGTCATACTAAAATTGAAATTTTTTTATATGTATAAGGTTTAAAAAACAATCTTCTAAGTGTTATATAAATGTGTAAGCAAGTAAATGTTCTGAATTTTCATGATAAATAGTGTGAAGTGAGAAGAGCCAAGTTTAGAAAATTAGTTACGAATGTTCACAAAGTAGACAATAACCTATATGAGTTCCATGAATCCAAAAGGGAGGAGTGTTTCATGAATAAATTAGAGGAATGATAGATTTGACATAGAATGCTTGGACACTTAAATTTTGACAACTTGGTGAGGATTTGCTTAAAAGGGTTAGTGAGGCATATCCCTAAAATCACAAGATTCTTCACACTCTTTACAAGTCATGCCTTCATGGGAAGCAAAACAAAAGAAGCTATAAATCTAAGGATAATTACATAAAAGTACCATTCATGTTTAACCACAATGAACTATATGGACCTATTAGAACTCATTTTATTGAATTTAATAGTTAGATAATGTTATTAATTAATGATTTTACTAGGATTACTTGGATATATTTCATCAAAGAAAAATAAGAAGCCTTTGCAAAGTTTAAATAATTTAAAGATCTTACTAAAAATGAAAAGGGGTCAAAAATCAAGTGTGTTAGATCATACAAAGGAAGTGAATTTTGGTCTTATGAGTTTGATACTTTTTATGAATATCAAGGAATTATAAGACTATATTCTACTACTAGGACACCCCAATAAAATGGGGTAGTTGAAATGAAAAATAGAAATGTCCAAGAGATGAGTAGAACCATGGTTCAAGATTACAAACTATTAGATGGATTTTTGGAATATCCTATTAATACATTGGTATACATCTTAAATAGATACCAAATTAGAGAAAATGGTGATATGACTCCATATGAGCTATGGAAAAATAAGGAGATAATGTCAAACCTTTTAGAGTGTTTGGGAGCAAGTGTTTTATCAAGAAGGATGAAGAAAATCATGAAATTTTTTATTCAAGTTTTGATGAGGGAATATTCTTGGGTCATTCCTCTATTATTTCTACTTACAGATGCTTCATTAAGAGGCTTCACAAGGTTGTTAAAATTTCAAACATAAGAGTTTAAGAGGTAGGTGATGCCAAGGAACCTAACTTGTAGATAAATGAAACTATAGAGATCCCTAATTAAAATAATTAAGGCATATATAATCAATTGAATAATGAAGAGGAATATTTAAAATAGGATAATGAAACTCCCTCTAGGAGAATACATAAGGATCATCTAACTTCCTAGTAACTAGAGATATGGATGCAAGTTTACAAACTAGACGGAGAATGTTGATCAATCAGAATCAACAAGACACAACTTTGTTATCTAGGGTTGAGTCTAAAACATTATTATAATATATTAATGATGAAAATTGTACATGTGAAATGGATGAGGAACGTGATCAAATAGTAAAGAATAAAACATGGGATTTGGAACCTAGGCTAAAAGACAACAATGTGATAGGTACTAAGTGGGTATTCAAAAATAAGATGAAGATAAAGGAAAAGTCACAAGAAATAAGGATAGAATGGTGTATAAAGGATATAGTCAAGTTTAAGGGATATAATTTGATGATACTTTTGATCCTATGGAAATAATGGAAGAAACTATACTCTTCTTTTCATACACAAGCTTTAAAGGTTCCAAAGTTTACCAAATGGATGTGAAATCTACATTTTTGAATGGAAACATAGATGAATAAGTCTATATTAATCTACCTAAAGGGTTTTACATGAAAAATAATTAGGATTATGTTTATAAACTAAAGAAGGCTTTATTTGGTCTTAAACAATCTCCTAAATCCTGGTATGACGAGTTAGATAAGTATATATTGATCCAATGCTTCAAAAGAGGGGTAGTTGTTATCAATTTATTAATAAAAATATAAGGTAGTCATAAATTATTATTGGTAGTCTATTTTGATGACATATTTCTTGAGTCTAATAATTATAACATGAGTAGAGAGCTTTCAAATGCTATGAATACTAGGTTTTAAATGTCAATATTGGGAAAACTTTTGTTCGTTGTAGGTTTGCAGATTAACCATATTGATGTAGGGATATTCATTTCGTAAGTAGAATACATAATGATATGCTAAGGAAGTTTTAAATGATGTTATATAAGCCAATTATTACTTTAATGATCACAAGATGTAAGTTAAATAAACAATATGACTCACCGAAGGTTGATCAAACCATATATAGATCAATGATTTTAGGTCTTTTATACTCTACTACTTCTAGGCTTGATATCATGAAAGTAGTAGGAATTATAGGTAGGTTTCAAGATAATCATATATATTCTCACTTGAAATTATTCAAAATGATCTTTAGGTATATCAAGAGAACCTTATAATATGCTTTATTGTACCCTAGGAGCAAATAATTCACACTATGGACATACGCTGATGTAGATTAGGTAGGATGTGTGGATGATAGGAGTACCAGTGGTGGTGTTTTATTCATGGTTTAATTCTTGGTGTCTTGAATAAGTAAAAATAAATCATGTCCATACCTATAAGCTATGTAAGTTGAATATATAGTTTATTAATCCTTTTGCACTCAAGTAATATGGATGAAATAAACCTTGAAAGGCTATAAGGTAAGACAAAATGGACCTTGTCATAGATATTATGGAAATAATAGTGAAATTATTATCTCAAACAATCTTATTATTAACTAATAAAACTAATCATATTCATATTAGATATCATTTATTGAGATAATAAGTGAGTAATAAAATTTGTATGGAGTATGTGCCTACAAATGAATAACTTACATATATTATGACTAAACCATTGACAAATGCAAGATTTGAATATCGAAGACAAATATTGGGATTTCTACAATTTTTAATAAAATAATATAAGGTCATGGGTTAATAGGGAGAAAAAATATCATGTTTTTTTTCTAGAGGTTTGTGATGAATAACTTCATGAAATCTATTAAGGGATATTGATTCTAAAGGCAAGCTTTAGTCAATATTTAAAGCTTGGTATAGTTGGTCAAATCATATATAGTGAAGGTAAGATTTATTTGGAGTGTGGAGAGGAATTTTCCAAGTGTATTCAATGGTTTAATATGTGATATGTTGGTGAAAATAACCTTTCACGAGCATTTGTTTAGTTTGAACATTTTACTCAGTGGTCACTTCTTAATGAGAGCTCATCATGCAAAATAGGTGTATTCAAGGCCTATGAGGCTAACCAAGGGTTTATTATAGTTGTACTTGATGTTTCTAAGTGAAAAAGGTGAGATGGAGATGTTAGGATTCTCCCATAATCCTTTTAAGATGCTTTAGATTAGTGACTATTGTGTAAACATGGTCTGTAGGCATAGTCATGAGTTTTCAAGGTGTTATATCAATATTTATGAGTGTTCAAGGTGAATTCATGGTATATAAGGGTGTGTTAATATTATAAATGTGTGATCCTTTTATTTTTAGGATTTGATGTCCTCTTGAGGGAAATTTGAATATTTTTTATGGCTCTAGGTTATGATAATCTTTGTATAAGGGCTAGCAGGTCAAACACCACATTCATGGATATATGGGTTCCCCAAAGAGTCAAACCTCAAGAATTTTTCCTCTATTGTGATTTGATAACCTCAATGTGTGATATAATTTTTAGGAGATATCATTAACCAAAATATGGTAAGTTTACCATGTTTATTATTGATGCCCTAATATTTTAGCCCATGTGGATTAGTGACCTTCTCAAATGAGTTGAGGATTAAGGTTGATTAATTAGTTGAAATTACTAAATGGGTGCTTGAAAATTACTTTATAGTCATATGAATGTGTATAGTTTATTCTTTGGTTGGGAATTTGTCTAAATAGAGGGCTAATTGATAGGTCAGTTTATGAAGGAGTTATGTTATGAAGGAAGAATTGAATGCTTATTATAATCATGCATGTGGGAACATATGAGTGTGCATCATATTTGAAATTTAAAGTCATGAAGGTTTATACATAGAAGTTTATGACCTCTACAAAATATGAAAGGGCTATAAGGCCTTTAAGCAAGGCTAATGTGAAGAAAAGTAGATTTTGGTCATTTTATTCAAAATAAAAACTTATGGTTTTCCATAAATATTTTTCTAAATTAAATTTATACATCATGTGTGTTTGAGAAAGAAATTTAATGTCCATTTTTCATTCTATGGGTGGCTTGTGAGAGGGAATTTGAAGACAACTATGAAGTTTCATCATGATTGGAGATGGTCTAAAGTTGCTCAAGGGGTGCCTAATCTTAGGTGACTTAGGGGAGTCCATATTAGTGTTCTTAAGGTGTTTAAAAACATTTTTTGGTACTCTTATGTGTTTTTTAATCATATAGTAGTGCCTGGTCAAAGAAGAGTGTTATCAATGAGTAGGTTTTATGTAGTCATGGTAAGAAATGGTATGCATAGTGATAGGGGAGGTTATATCATCTCTTATATAAGGTCCCTTATTTTTTTGGCTTTTAATACATTTATAGGTCCTTAGGATTATCAGGTAATCCCACTTTGTCATTATGTCAGAGAGGGGAAGTATTTGTAAAGAGAGAAAGAGTATGTGCATAGCTTTGTATTAGTGTTTATAAGTGTTGATGTCAATGAAAAATGGGGATATTATTGGTGTGTTTTTAATGATGTCTCCAAGGTGTCAATATGTGTCCATAAGATGATATATATGCATGGTTCTTAATGACAAAGTGTACCTTTATACTCACATGGTTTGAAAGAAACCTTATAGGTTTCAGTCTTGTTATATATGTTTTTGATAATTTTTTCTTGATGAAGAGGCCCTATGGGGTGTATTAAGTGCTTGGTGCTCTTATGGAAGTGAAAAAAATACATTTGATTAGTCTTATGAAGGTCTAGGTTATCATAGTCATCTTGGCAGAGTTTCCTAAGTAAGGAGATTGATGATGTTAACATTTATACATGTGAAGGTGTCAAAAAAATGTGGTCACATGGGCACGTTATTTTTTGAGCCTATATAATTTGTTTAAAATTTTATGGCTTGAAATGATGTCTATCAAAAGTTATAGTGGTTCAAATTTGCTTTCCAAGGCAAACTTATCATTTCCATAGTCAAATTTGCATTTTTTAGTGACCATTAGAATTCAAATATTTGAATTTTACAAAGGAAAACTAGTATATCATTTTTTGTTTATATATTTTGATGATGGATTAAAAATGAAAATGGTAAATAATTTTAGGGTAAATTTCATAAAATTAATTAGGAAGTTTGATTAGTTGTATAATTGCATTTAGTGTAGTTCAAAGTTGACTAAGGTTTTGACTTTCTTTTGTAAGTGACCCAAGAAGGGTGTTTGTGTTTTTATTGATGGTGTTTAGATGTTTCATGATGATTTATATATTTAAGAGTGTTTTATACTCCATGAGTGTCATTTTTTTATATTTTATAGGTTTGACCAATCCATATTCAGTATGAACTAGTGCTTGGAAGTTGACTTTTTTTTCATTCATGGTATTTTCATGTACAAGTCAAATGACTAAAAAGTTTTACATATGCAGAGGTATGTAGTGATGAATGTAAAAATTTAAGGATGTTATAAGGGTAATTTTCATGGACCTATGTGGTTTTAAGTGGTCTTATGTTTCTATTTTTTCTTGGTGATGTTTTAAAGGGATGAATAGGACTACATGGACATTAAAGGTCTAATTAGGCCTAATTGAAAGGTGTTATTGGTTATGTGTGATTTATCATTAATATGGTTGACCTATATGAGTGGTGTTTATATTTTTATAATTAGGATATAATATTTAAGGTTTAACTAATGTCTTGTGGCTGACCAAGAAGATGGTGATCATGAATACTCTATAAAGAGAAAAAACAAAGATGAAGGTTTCTAGTGATGATGAGCGAAGAAAAGATTAGTGTGAGTAAGCTTGGTGGATGAATTAAAGAGTAGAGTAGTGTGATGGATATGTGTGTGACCTAGTGTTCATATTTTTTATGTTTTAATAATGTTTTATAGGGTTGATAATTGAAGATGTGTGAAGAAGTGTAGAGTGATCCAAAAGGTTATTTTGGATGTATTGTTTGTGTGTGAAGGCTTGAAAAAGTGTGAAGGGTTGAAGAGAATTTTTGTTCATTATTTCTGCATTAGATTGGAAGGTAATCATATTTTTATAGGTATTGATATTAGAGTTGTTGTGTGGGTTCTCAACATCTAAGGGAAATTGGGTGTTTGTCCATGCTTAGGGGTTGGTGCTCCTTGTGAAGTGGGTGCTTCACTAGAGTCACTTTTTGTGATATTTTATAGGAATTTAGTCCATGTGTTTGTAGTTTTGAGATTGGGTTTTATCCCCATGAGGTTTTTCTCACATAATTCATGTGTTATGTGCTTTGATCTTGTATTTTTTTGTTTTTTCATTGTAATGAGTTGTTTATATGCTTCATAAATTCTTATGTGGAATGGTTAAGAGTTTGAAGGATTAGAATTGAGTTTTATTTTCTTAAATCAATAATTAACCCCCCAATGATTATAACTATAACAAAAAATAAAGTGACAAGCAAATTCATGGCTTGAGCATCCCATGGTTTCAAAAATAAATGTTGAGTGTGACCTATCTAAGTTAGGGGCTTAGGAATGAGAAGTGATCCAACAAATTTTGGAAGACATTAAAATCAAGGTATATGATACAAAAGATGAAAAGGATATTTTATTTTTTAAATCAATGCACACTTACCAAGTTTAAAATCACGTAATCCATGGCCTTTGGGTAGATATCACTCAACCACTTGTTTCTATCCTTGTTAACACTGTAGGATATGACGTAGCTTAGTGTAAGTTTGAGGTATAAATTTTTTCAACAAACCTAGCCACAATATCATTTGTTGTGAATGTTGTAGATTTATCTAGAAAAGAAAACCCTAAAAATACTTTATTTAGGTGACCATGAACACATATGATTGTAAAGCCATTATAAAAATTATGGAAAAGGATGGTATATTTTCATGTACCTATAGAACAAAGTAGTCTATAGTAGGCTCAACCAACTCAACAACCTCAACCCCAAAGTAAAAATAAAGAGAAGCCTATAGAAAAATCTAAAATAAAGTTATTGTAAAAAGATCAGTTGGGTAAAGCACAATCACCAGAGTAGACTGGATCTAATAAAGACAATGAAGGATATGAGGAACCCATGGATAAAATTATTTTTTGGGAAGTGGAGGAATAAAAAAATACATAGGGTACACTTGAGTTTAAATAAAGGCAAGGAGAACAAAGGATCAAGATACCATAATAACAAACATCTATGCCATAATTAATACAAGAAGAAGCTACATGGAGTCCATAATAGAAGCAACAAGACACAATCATGGAAAAACAAAATAAATTTAAGTAGAGGCTAAAAAATTCAATCCAAAGAAGCAAAAGGTATCAAATAAAAATTTAAGAAAGTAGAGGTTGTATAGAAGCAAGCCAAAGAAGTTGAAGTTAGAAATAAGAAAGCCAATGAAGATAAATTTGTACACAAGTAAGTTGAAGAAGTAGAGGTAAAAAAGATACAACAAGAGGAAGCACAAAGGTTACAATAAAAGGCATAAGTTGTGTAATATAAATAGAAGGAGAAAGTAGCCAAAGCTAAAGCTAAAGCCATGTTTGATGCTAAATCCAAGGCTAAGGATAAAAATAAAAGCAAATTCAATTATAACTAATTATAAATTCCAAGTTGAGGCTCAAGTTTACATCCAAGATGAAGCTCAAAAATAGGCTGAAGTTGAGACTAAGGCCAAGGTGTAAGTAGAAACCAATGTTAACAAAATAAAAAGTTAAGAAAGTAGAGGTTGTATAGAAGCAAGCCAAAGAAGATGAAGTCAAAAATAAGAAAGCCAATGAAGATAAATTTGTGCACAAGTAAGTTGAATAAGTAGAGGTAAAAAAGATACAACAAGAGGAAGCATAAAGGTTACAATAAAAGGCATAAGTTGTG
This sequence comes from Torreya grandis, assembly GCA_037957365.1. Taxonomy (NCBI): domain Eukaryota; kingdom Viridiplantae; phylum Streptophyta; class Pinopsida; order Cupressales; family Taxaceae; genus Torreya; species Torreya grandis. Next base: position 76,373 of record JARHVA010009239.1, on the reverse strand, counting down.
TAATATAAATAGAAGGAGAAAGTAGCCAAAGCTAAAGTTGAAGCCATGTTTGATGCTAAATCCAAGGCTAAGGATAAAAATAGAAGTAAATTTAATGATAACATAGAGGCTAATTCTAAATTCCAAGTTGAGGCTCAAGTTTACATCCAAGAGGAAGCTCAAAAATAGGCTGAAGTTGAGACTAAGGCCAAGGTGTAAGTAGAAACCAATGTTAACAATCTCTAGGATGCACAAAAATAAATAGAGGTAACATCCACCAATCACATTAATATCATTGAAGAAGTAGTGTAAATCCATAGTCTATGGATGTGGTATGTCCCTACTACATCCACATAGTGGACTAATTTCTTGCTTCTACTTGCTCAATTTAAACCTACTCTTATGACATCCATAACTAAATCCATGACAGTTTCCACCACTATGATGGAAACATTATTAGACATAACCCAATTTTTTCTCTCTAAATAGATTGATGGAGTATTCATTTTCAAAGAATCTATTTTATAAATGGATTCAAATTTTAGAAATAATGCTTGAGGCTATAGGATGAAAAAGTTGAAGTAGAGGAGAGGATGGTGAATGCGAGACAATTGATCAACAATGCCTATCTCACCTTAGTTATGAAAGTATGTGATTATGTTAAGTAATAAGATAAAAAATCCATGATTCTATTGTTATAACTTACAAAGAGTTGTGGATCTATGTAAAAAAATATACATTGTTCACATAAATACAAGCCCTCAAGTTAGAAATAGAGGGCATGTGCCAACTTCAAAAGGAATATGAGAAGATCCCAAACACTATTATAATATAAGACAACAATTTTCCACTATTGACAAAGCTAAAGATATGTTGGAGTAAAAAATGGCACTTGTGGATAAAATTAGTTGCACAATCAAATAAGTAGTGGATTCTAGAGATGTACAAAATCTATAAGTGTCATATCATGGAATAATATAGAACACTTTCACAACCATTCAAGCTAAGAGGATAGATTATATATTGGATGACCTCATTTAGGACATTCGAAAGAAATAATCTAATGCCAAGGTGTTGCTTATAATCATAAAATATGAATACCTCCAAAACATGATGATGATCTAGGTACCATTGCATATTATAATTACAATGGTATACGAATTACCTATGACTAAAAAATTCTCAATAAATATCTAGCTCCATTGGATCCATCCATTACATAGATAACAAAGTATCCCCAACTCATTACTCTATAACAAACTATAAAAATCAGATAAGAGAGGGAGATAAACACATAGGCACAATATTCATAGATACCTTTAGCAATGGATACATGAGTAGCCACTAGGATATCATCTACTCTACAATGACAACCTCCATAACCTCCAAGGAAAACAACTTCCCACCCATAGTATTAAGCTTTGCATAGTAAATTTTTACAACTTCTATAATATTTAATTTTTTTTAATATAGTTTAAATATTATGAGCAGGGCCATAATGGTTAAAAACCCATAAAGGGTAGCCACTTGGTTATGTTAGTCTATTGAAAACTTGAGAGGGTGGTAGGATAGTATGGTATTTAGTTAAAAACCCCAAAATTTGGATAAGTAGTACATAAAGGGTGAAAATTGGTAAACATCACCTGGAGAAACTATTATGAATTTTGTTTATGACTTATCTTTCTAGATCAGTTCAGATTAGTTTATAACTTTGTCTTAGAATGAGACAAATAATTAATTCTAGGAAAGTGTTGGATGGAGAATGGAACTTGCTACAAATATGAATTATATAAGGTAAACAGATGTGTGAACTATTTTATTTTGTATAGATTTATACATATTCAACCTTATAAGCCTAATCATATATTTGGATAATGCAAAGAGCCTTTCATTTTGTATCTTAGAAGATTATAAGGTGAAGAGGAAATAGGATTATAAAGGACTATAAATAGTACTTTGATGTAATAGAATATGGTTCAATATGTTGATAGAGATTAATATAAATTATCTTATTATGCTATTCCCTTATTTTCTTTTGCATATGGTGTATGTGCAATTAGTACTCTATTTTTATTTATTCTATAATTTGATGTGATACTAGTTATGGTTTTAGTTTCTTTATATCTTCTTTGACCTATCATTTCATCTAATTGAATACACCATTCATGGTTTATATTACTCCCATCACATTGATTCCTTGTTTTACTATCCACTATGTAAGTTATCCCTATAATTAGCATGTTCTAATGTAATTCCAATAATATGTGTTAATACTGAGGGATAACATGTGACCACCACAAGATGGGTCAATGGTAACTAACTACAATTTTATCATTAATTATAATTTATTATATTAGGTAGGATAAAAATTAGCTAAGTCATTATTTATGTGGTCAGGTAAACAATGGCTTTACCAAGGAAAATGGTGACTTCAATAAAAGTTTCCATTATTATAAATTAAAAAATGACAACAAAGGGTGGAAATTAACAAAATGGTGATTTCACCCAATTTTAGGAAAACATTCCATTTTTGTGAAAATTAAAATGGTGTTTTCACCTAAAACATGCAAATTTACATAAGTAGCAGCTTTGACCTAAAAAATTCAATAGATTTACTCTAAAACCCAAAAATAATCTATTTATAGGGCCTAAAAGAGATAAAACCTCTACAAAAGGTTCAACTATACTGATCAAGCTAGGCTTAGGCTCTAGTAACATCATATAGTTAGGTTGATTCTATATATTTTTTATTTTAGGAGTGATTAGCTATTTTGACATACCATGAGAGACGATCACTTTATTTATGGAACCCATAGATATGGATCAAGGACATGATCATCTTTATTCAAATGTTGTATTTACAAGACATGGGATGGATTTAAATCATTCATATTAATAGAGCTTACTTGATCATGTTAGATGAGCACTAGCATGATGAGACGTCCCCCTTTCACTTCCCTACAAAGGAAGCTAGTTGAGGATACTTAATTTATCCTCAAGATACTAATACATGAACATATACTATTATTGACACCACCATCATAATAATAAGGGGTTATTGAAGATCTATGCAACTATCAAGTTATCTCTATGTTTTAGGTGAAGGTTGATATAAACCTCATTAAGACCTATATATATATATATATATATATATATTCAACCAGATGATTTTCTTATTGGGGATACTTCACCACTAGATCTCATTTATTATGAGGTTGTTTTTCTTATGTCAATTATTAGTTGAATCTTAATTCCTTACAAGATAATCCTATATTTACACATGGTCTTGGGTGGCATCATGAAGAGCATGATAGAGGATTTGACATGTTTTACATTAGGACCAACTATTCTAGCATAGTTGTACATATATTTACACATGATATCATATCAAGGTGAACATAATATTGGGTCTTTCATTATTTTCATGGTCTATGTATAGGATAATAACTCAATTAGTGACCAATAAAGATTCATAGAGTATGGGGTCTTAAGGATCTAATATCATATGGTTGGGCTCAGATAAGAGTTGGTAGGCATGTTCACAGAGGGGACATCTTTTTTTATCATTAGATATTCAATGACTTGAAACCAAATTTTTGTATTTAAATGATTTAATTCAACTATTAGTTATATTGCCTTAATTATGTATGGTAAATGGGATTCATGAATTCTATATTCTTTCTTATTGGGAGATAGTCTCATGTCATGAAATAGTACCACCCTGATTGGATTCTCTAGTAGTTTAGTTTCATGTAAGATGTACCTGAGGGGCTAAGGTGGTTTACCTATGTTACATGAGTTATAAATAAGGATAATCTCTTGATTCTAATGAGAGAGTACATAATGAGCCATATTAGTTTACCATGGGTGGCCTAGGCTTATGTAGGAGGAACCACAAATGTAGAGGTCACTCTAGCTTACATATATTGGTGGGTATAAGTGTGCCCTCTAAGGTTGATAGTTTTAGTAATGGTAGGGTATATGTTTCCATGGAAATCAAAGATATGGATACAAATACCTTGAGTGGAAGTTGCATGACTTTTTAGGAGAGTGGTGGTGAGGTTAGGGATGATGATGATGATGGTGGTGGTAGTTTTGATGGAGGAGATGGAGATGGAGATGATGGGGATGAAGATGGAGATGATGGGGATGAAGATGGAGGTCTATATGTGATGATAATATATCCTATCTCAATAATGATGATATTTGGATAGGTTATCTTAGGCCAAGTCTGACCTTTAGTCACATAAGTGGATCCAAGCTAAGCAGCGCCTTATGGCACACCTATGATAGGTAGGGACACTAGCATATTTTAGGAAGATATTATTGTTTAGGTATGATAGATAATAGGGATACAATATTATTTATCTAATTTATATAAAATTTTAGACATGAGGGATTATGATATGACTCAACTACAAATAGAGATCATTCTATTGAAGTTTGACATAACCAAGATAGTGTAGGTTTAAGGCCAAGTCACTATTGAGATAGATCAACCTATCAGTGAGTGGGATCAAGTATTAGCTACCATGGATAGATTGGGATTAGAGAAAGATGCATATTAGGGAGACATTAAAAATAAAAGTTATTTCATATGGTTTTGTATTACATTCAAGAAAATTATGAGGCATCTTATTATAAATGATCTTATGAGTCTATTGTGTGCAGGGATCAATATGTTATTACTTTTGAGATATAGGATGCATAGAGGATAGTGAGTATATCTGGTTGATCTCAGACTAGAACTCATGTTATATATGCATTGGGTAATTCTATTAATCATCCACAACCATCACCATTAGGACCACTAGAACCTCCTCCAACTATAGGTCTCATAGTTGATCATAGGTACCTTGGTATTTTTGGCATTTCTACACAATTTTGTCCTAAGAAATTATACTCACTGTATCATCATACTTATGTATTTATGAGATACCATCATTATATGTATACATTATCTATGTATATGACATTTGAGATATATTTACATTCATTTTTGGGTCTTTTGATGATGATGTACATGCATATGATATTCCTATGATATATATATATATATATATATGATGCCATGATTATTATCTTGATTATCTCATATTTAACATTGATTAGCATTATTGATGTTTAACATTTTTAATGTTTATGCTTATGAATGTTCTATTCATGTATTTCTTGTGCCATGTTTATGAGATATTTTGTTAGTTATCATATGATTATGTTGCATGACTCATATGGATGACTTCAAAGATGTACATCTATATAAACACATAATAAATTATTTTTAATCTTTCTTATAATTCATGGATTCAAGCATGTGTTTGGGTATTTGGCTAGTTTGATATATTGTAGAAATACTACCATTGCATTTCTAGAATAGACTCTATGTGCACATTTTTGCTTTAACTTATGATAGTATGCTTGATAGTTATGGATAACTGAAATAGAAATATATACCTTAAGCATGGAGAACATAATTTAAATGTAAATATAAAAAAAACTAGGAATAAGATATGTATAATCAAATCCTAAGTGTAAATATAAGAAATAAACCAAGTGTAAGACTAAATACAAAAATTCACAACCTAAGTACTTGATATGGATGATCAAGACCTAAGTGAAAAAAAAATTAATTGTCTTATAGTAACTGAGGAAAAAAATGAAAAAAGTCAAAAATAAAAAATAATGAAACAAAGAAACAAAAAAAATCATAGATATAAAAAAAATACAAACAAATAAAAACAAACAAACAATGTAAACAACAAAATATAAACAAATGCTACAAAAAATAAAAAAATAATGTTATAAACCAATAATAAACCAACCAAATAGACACAAAAAAACACCAATAGAAAAAACATTAATAAAAAAATAAAAAACACATGAACAAAAAACTAAACAAATATGAAAAAAATAACAATAAACAAACTAAACAACAAAACATGTAAATAAAACACCAATAAAGAAACAAACAAACACGATACAAAAAAATAATATAAACAAGACAAAATAAAAGAACAAACAAAGATAGATAAAATAAAAAATAGACAAATAAAAAAATTTATATACAAAGTAAACAAAATAATCAAAACAACTAAACAATCCCAATCAAAGAAAAATATAGTATACAAATTTCTCTAAACACACAAAAATAAACAAACTAAGCTAAACAAACAATAATACACAAACAATAATTAATCATAATGTTAGTGTAAAAAATAAATAAATTGTTCATTTGTGTGTAATATAAGTGTTAATATTTGGGATAAGATGACCCCTAAGATAGGTAGAAATGACACAAGTAAAACAACATAAGAAAAAAAGACTAACAGTTGCCCCTAGGCTATAGGGGAACAATGGCACAAATGAGATGACAAATAATTCCCCTAGGATATAAGATAAAATGGCACAATCAAATAAAATAGGGGGAATAGAATAAAATTAAGGGGTAGTTGAGCTGACTGTAGATGCAATAGGTAAGTGGGCATTGCTTACATAGTTCTATGGACATATGATCTAACATGAACTTCAAGACAAATATAGATCTCCGAGGCTATGGGATAGAATAAAATGAATGATAATAAAACATGATTGACTTGTATAGGAAAGTAGGAATGGTCTCTCCAAATGGTGAGTGCATGATAAAATATGGGATGACATTTCAAAATCATGAAAACATCAACACAAACAAATCACACAAGCATGAGAGTATGGTTTAGGCTAAAACTACACTATAAGTTAATAGATGATTATCCACAAATGAATTGAATTGGTAATCCATAGTGTTTATGACATCTAAGGATTAGAATGAGAATCTCATAAAATAGTGATAGCATAAACTAAAGTACTTGAAAAATGGTGATAGCATAATAAAATCTAAGTGGTCACTAGTGTATCAAATTTTAATACCTAATGCTGATAGCATTAACTCATAAAATAGTGAGAGTGTATGACTAAGGCCAACAAGGATAAGGTGATTACTCATGAAATAGTCAGGAATTCCAAAATCCTTAAGGCAAAGAAGTGGTTGAAAAAGAAAGGATGGTGTGACTGAGTAAACCTAGGATATCCCATGTATCCAAGTGTTAGGTACATAGTCTTTACAAGTCTCAGGCTGATGTAGTTCTCCTAGAACTAGGAAGAAAAATACCAAGATGGTATATAATAATAGATAAAATGGCCCATCCCCCCAAAAAAATTTATGTCTTAATATCTCACATGGAAATTCTAAGCCAATTTTCATGATTATGTGATTTTTTAGGATTTTATAGATCTTCATAAATGTTTAGGGGTTTTCAAATTGTTACAAATATGTTTGGATATTTCTAAGCATCTCAACTCAATTGAGAATTATAAGATATAGAATTGTCCAACTTATAAAATGGTGATAACACGGATTAGGTTACTTGTAAAATGGAAAGAGAAATCAACTTAAATCAATATTAAAATGGAAAGAACATGGGAAAGGGGTGATTGAGTTGACCTCAATGTGAATCGAGCATAGATTACATAGTCTTGTAGGACCTCAAGTCATTGTATTTCTACCTTTAGTGGACAAAGTGGTGAATTGATTCCAATGCTTTTGGTGTTTTTTATATCTCAACTTAATAGATAATTACAAGATACAACACATTCCAAACTCATAAAATAGTGAGAGCATACAACTTAAATAATGATTTGAAAATTGTAAGAGCATGGAAAAGAGGTGGCTGAGACAACCTCAACTTGAATTGAGCACTACCTACATAATTGTGAAGGACCTCAAGTAACTATAGTTTTTCCTTTAGAAAATGAATCTGATTATGAACCAAAAAGTTCAAGTATAGGAAAATGGTAAGGGAAATGGTAATAGTAATGGTAAGGTGATGTGGTAATACATGGTAAAGGTATTGTCTATGATTTTACCATAGGTATTTATAATTAGGGAACAATGGAAAATGGTTTAGTGGTACTAATTTGCCCATAGGTAATTATAATTAGGGAATAATGGAAAATGGTTTAGTGGTACTAATTTGCCCATAGGTAATTATAATTAGGAAATAGTGGAAAATGGTTTAGTGGTACTAATTTGCCCATATTTAGTTATAATTAGTATCACAATGTGGTAAAAAAAAATGAAGGATGCAATTGCTAGGAACACTATCATATTTATCTCATATACTACCATCCAAATATTTGATTCTAAAATAAGGGCTAAAACTAAATTTTCATCAATCATTAAATCTAGCTAATGTAAAAATGAATCATAACCATGGCCAAATGTGATAGGAGAGGTTAAGCAAAAATAACTAGTTGGTGAAGGGTTAAGGGCATGGTAGAATGGTAAGTGGTATAATACAAAGAATAGGTACAATCCATCATAACATAGATGATCCTTTTAGATGATAACCTAGGTACCTTAGGCATAAAAACATTTGAAGTGAATTATGTTCATTGGTTCATCAAGGTCATCTCCCTCTGGTGTGGTGAGACTGTATGATCCAAAACCATAGTTAGAAATAACTACATAAAGAGCTAGCTAGTTTGGTTGGAACTTTCCTTTTTTATTAATTTTAGCATTTACATTTTTTTAATTCTCTTTTAATACTATGTCATCAAGCTCTATTTCACTATACTTAACACACCTATTATATTTTCCTTTTAGTATATTCTAATATAATTGAAGGATTCAAAGTGACCAAATGTTTGCATCAATTAGGACTAGCTCTTTCAAGTTATCTACTCATTAGTCTTCATCGTCAATGATGTGTTGTGATGAAATTTAGAAATAAGTCAACTTGACCTTGACATGAAGAATGGGTTTAGATCGATGAATAAATGACTAGGGTGTATCTCTTATTGGAGTATAGGATGTATGACTAGAGGGTGTTAAATAGATATAAATGTTAATTATGACCATTATCATTGATAACATTTTTAAGAATATTGACAATGCTTTTATTAAAATCCTCAACTTGGTTGTTTCCTTATAGATAATAATCAATAGAGAAATGTTGTTTGATTTGATATTGAGAACAAAGTGTTTTAATATATTTATTCTTAAATTATCTACCATTATCATATATAATGTCATAGGGCATGTGATAATTTTAGATGAGATGATTAAATATGAACCTGGAGATCTGCTTACTAGTTATTTAAATGAGGGAAATGTCATCTACCCACTTAGTGAAGTATTTAGTAGGATTCAAGACATGTTTATGGATATCTAAAGATGTTAGATTAATCCTCCCAACAAGGTCAATCCCCCACATTGATAATAGACATGAGATTTTTAATGGTTTGAGTGTCTTGTCCAGAGCATGAATTAGATTGGCATGCTTTTAACACTTGAAAAACCTCTTCACATATGCAACTACATCCACTTATATCATTGGTTATTAATAGCTAGTACACAATAAAATTTTGGCTAAGATTTCCCTAATGGTGTGGGTTCCACACACTCCTTTATGAACTTCCCTTAATGATAGTTTAGATTCTATAGAAGGTAAATAATAAATTAGATTTATATCATAGCTTCTACAATACAAGGTCAATCTAAGTAGGGTATAGTGAGAGGATTTTTGACTGAGGGAATTTTTTGTGTAAGAAATTGGGAAGCATATTTTTATCTTTAATATAGGAATATATGTCTAAGTACTAGGGAGACATGCGACCAACAATGTCACAAACCATTTTGATGACTTATTTTTCATGTGCCAACACTAAGAGATGTTAAATAATAAATTGATAATCCCTTTCTCTATCTGTGATCTAGATCATGGAACCCATAGTGGCCATCAAATAAACTATTTCATTATTGGTCAAAGGTATTATTTCAAAATGGATGTTGGAAATATACTAATTGAGAATATCAACCATATATCTATAGGGCACCAATAACTTGTCCTCTGCTTGGTACTAATTTATAACTTGATTGATGATTAATTAAGAATCAAAATACACTAGTAAATGTTTAATATTTGAATGTACTACTTGACTGAGCCATGCAATGAATGTTTCATACTCAACCATGGTATTGGTACATGAAAATATAATACAAAAGGAATTGGGAATGATATCCCATTGTGGCATAATAAATAATATTCCAACCCATGATCCTCAAGTCATGAATGATCCATCAAATTACATCGTCCAATGTTTGGCCTCAAGAGGTGCATTTTCTTCTTCAATGGTCATTATAACCTCACCTAGAAACCCAAAAGTAAGAGGTTTAGTATCTTAAAGATGAGATTATACAAGTTGATCTATGAGTACTTTCCCCTTAATGGCCTTTTTATTGGCACATTCAATTTCAAACTCACTCAATAACATCATCAAGTTTTCCATTCAACCCTATCTACTTTGTAAATAAAAATGGTCTTGTTGTTTATCATATATTGACACAAATTTTAGGCTATGAACACCATTGATAAATAGTATTTTTCAATTAAAATATAGTTATATTCATACATGACTACTGTTTAGCTTAGTTAACACACAACATGCTCTTTTCCCTATTAGTCATGTTGTGCCAAAAGTGCCCCTAGGGAATTCTCAGTTGTTAATAAGTAAGGAAGTAATATTATGTTTGGAATTGGTGGAAAAAATTAGGTAGGTCAAAAATATATTCTTTAAGTTGATCAAATGCTTTTTGACACTCCTTATTTTATAAGAATCTAACACCTTTATTTATTAAGTGCATAAATAGTTTGAATTTGTTATCTAATTATGCGATGAAGCATCTGATAAACTAAATTTTGACATATAAATTATGGAGTTATTGCAAGGTAGATGGTGGTGGCATTTTTATAATGGCACAAAATTTGTATGGGTTGACTTAAATGCTTATGTGAGAGATAATCAAACCTAACAGTTTACTAGAAGTGATGCCAAATACATATTTCTTCAAGTTAATCCTAACATTATATTCATGAAGTTTCTTAAATACTCTTCATAGTAAAGATAGATGATTAGAATGGGTCTTCGATTTACCTAAGATATCATCAACATAGTCCTTAATAATGTCATGCATCATGTCATGGAAAATCACTATCATGGATCTTTGATAAGTGGCCATGTAATTATTAAGTCTAAATATAATCATATAATAATAAAATGTTCCTCATATAGTGGTCAAAATTTCCTTATGTTGGTATTTAGGTGATATCCTGATCTAATTATAACCTAAAAATGCATCCATTATAGAGAACATTTCATAGCCAATCATTGAGTCAATTATCATGTCAATATTAGGCATAGTAAATTCATCTTTTAGGTGGGATTTATTCATATATATGAAATCAATTCAAATTATGATACCTTATAGTTTCTTACTCACTAGCACAATGTTTGAAATCCACTCTAAATAGTTTATTGTCTTGATGCTTTTCACATCTAAGAGTTTTTCCAACTCTTTCTTCACTAGAACATTGATACAAAGATTCATCTTATGTAGATTATATTTAACAACATTTGAAAAAAGATATATAACCAAATTAGGGTCCAAAATTCTCATTCCCATGTGAATATGTCAATAAATTCCCTCAAAATGGCTATAAAAACTTCACGTTCCTCCTCAATGAGGGACACATATTTTAACTCACTTCAGGTCTAATGGAGTCCCAATATTCACCTCTAAAGTATCCTTGACAATAAGTGTAGAGCCATCATCTAAAATAGTCATCAAGGAGTTCAAATGATTGGCAATGGAAAAGTCCTCCAGATGGACTAGATTGTCTAATTTTCCTAAGAAATATGAATCATAATCTCCTAATGCTGGCATCAGTCATGAAATAAATTACTCAAGGCATTATTTAAAAATTTGTGAGAATTTTTTCCACTCCTTATTAATGATATTAAATACATAAATAGGATTTGGGTTATTGGTCTCTTGTATTTCATATGAACAAGGGTGACCATCCTCATCTAATGCAACTGGAAACTAGTTTTCACCAAGAGACATGCCTTTCTCTTTACTTTTTCCTTGGTTTGAAAGTGCGTCAAATAGGATTTCACTTTATGACCCCAATGTTTAATTTTATTTTTGTTTTTGGCTAGGGAAGTTCACCCATTCTCAAAATTAGGAAATAAGATCCATTCTAATATAAAATCCCTTGTTGTGGTCTTCAAGAGGATTGTGACTCCTTAATCCTAAAAATTCATATATGGCTGCATCATTTTCAAACTCATCTAATGGCATCATTAACTCTTGTTGGTCCCAATCTATCAATTATGGATAGTAAAGAGTTAAATTCAAAGGTTGATAAGTAGGGTTAATAATGCAAATGGCATGGGGGCAAAATAGATTTATAGTGACAAGGTCATCGTATATGCTATAATTGAACCCTTCATCACTACTAGCATTATCATCATTAGTCAATAATTTTGAAACATGAATAATATGTGGGGTCACCCCTATGTTTTTTAAATTTAATACCATGGGTTCCCTTGTACTTAGTTACTGATATTAGTCTAATCATGCCTTTTTGATATACACCTAGGCCTCTACCTTCAAAAACTAGATGCTCTATAATCTAATTAGGAATAGGAAACTTTTCACATTAATAACATTCAACTAACTCATCAATGTAGAGCCATGAATCATATTTTTATAAGGTGTCTTATTCTAGGCCAGAGGATAGCTTAAAAGTAATGGGCTTGTTTAAGTGAGATTTTATTTTGGTTTCCCACTCCATACGAGTATTTTTGGCCTTCGGTATCCCATAAGATTTTATTATTTTTGGAAATTTGGAAATATGGAATGCATTATGGGTATTTTATTCTCTTAGACCTTTATCATTTATATATATATGGTTAAAACTATCTAGTTGAGGCATGTCTAAGGTAGATGCTAAGTTGTCTAGGTCAATGTAACTAGATTATGGTCATATTTCAATGGATTTTCCTTTCTAAGCTCTTTCTCCTTCTAATTTGGGCATCATATTCATGCCAAATTAATAATTATATCTTTTATATTTGGCCTTAAGGAATTTGAAATATTTATATGGTTGAATATCAACTAGTATAGTCACTTCTATTCTTGAATGTGAAAATTTTATACACTAATGCAATGTAGAAGGTATATCCTTGATTTCATGGGTATAGGGTCAGCTTGATAATAGATTGTAAGATAGTTCTAGGTCTAAAACATGGCATATATGATCATGGTTCAATGTCTTAATGACCACTAGAATGATAATATTACTTGGGGATTCCCATTCTTCATTATCATATGATTTGATAATGATGGTATCTAGTTGCAAGTTAGTTGTTGTATATCCAAGATGTTTGACCAAATTTAGAGACACAATGTTGAGACCCAAACCATTATCTACAAGGACATGTTTAACTCTATGGTGTGTTATACTAACCTTAATGTATAATGGTTTATTATGCATAGGGCCTAGAGATGACATATCACTTTGGTTAAAGGCAAAATGTTAGCTAGGGATAAGTGTCCTACCATGGATTGAAATTTGTTTGGTCTGATGTCATATAGTATGAGGTATTGGTTTAAATAATCAATTAGGATGTCTTTATGGATATTAGATTAGTGCAATAAATCCATGATGGATATGTGTGCAAGTGTCTTCTTTAGATGTTCCATAATATCATAGGTCTTCCCCTTAGTTTTGTTATTTGTTTTATTTATGATAGGCATGGAAGGATAATTAGGCTCACTTGTAGTATTTGGCTATGGTCCCCTTAATAATGACCTTGGTTCATCGAGTCATGATTTCACAATCTTGATATGGAACTTGGCTTTGGTAGTTGGATGGGTAAGCAATGAGGCTAGTAATGATGATTTTAGGATGGTATGAAGCTAGGTTATTTACTTGGTCTATAAAATCTTGACCAACATAACAAGTTGATAATCATTATTAAAAAAAATAGGCATTATTTGGTGAATGTCTAGGTTTGTTGGTAGTTGGTCTATGGTTAATGGTGATAGTGTTAACATGACAACCTACAACATGTAATAAAACATTTTTATAGGTATAAAAAATGACATGATGGTTTCCTTGATTGGTTTAGTTTGTTTTCCCTTGGTTCTTACCATTCTTCTATGTTGTTATGGCTAGCATTCTTGCTATTGATTTTGTGTTAGAGTTCTTTTCTAATTTTGTTATTATTATTATTATTATTATTATTATTATTATTATTATTATTATTATTATTATTATTATTATTATTATTATTATTATTATGATGTTAGGGAAATATATTTTGGTAGATGCCCAAGTTATGATTGCTCATAAGATTATGGGTGTCTCTTTCTATCTCTCTATTCTCTAGCATCTTCTCAATTAAATGCCTATGTTAGATACACCATCTTATGGAATGTACTTTGACATGATGGGACTCATAAAATTTATGTTCCTTGTACCAATCAAGAAAAAGAATCCATTTGGGAAATGGCTTTGGTGTTGGCAAATTGAACATATTTTCTTATACTAATATTTAGAACACAAATTTAATAGGTTCACCAAGGTCACTGAATTGTCTAAAAATGGGTGGTATATGCCTCATAGGAGGGGATTATAATTGGTTTTGATTTTGTGGAAGTTGGTTTTGTGGAGGTCTTAATTAAATGTACAAAGGAGGTACTTGTTGATTGGATAAAGTTAAATGTATATCCAATGTTTACACCATATAAACATGACATGATTTAGTAACCCCAAAAACATTTCTATTATAGTTTTAGGGTTTAGGTCTCTCTTTGTCATTATCTTGAATAGGTCCAACAAGGTCATTGAATTATTTGAAAATGGCTGGCATACACATCATAAGAGAGGATTGTAATTGGTTTTAATTTTGTGATGATTGGTTTTGTGGAGGTCTTGGTTAAATGTGTAAATGAGGTGCTTGTTGAGTGCATAGAGGTAAATGGATAGCCAGTGTTTGCACCATATGAACATGACATGATTTAGTAACATTGAAAACATTTCTACTATAGTTTTAGGGTTTAGGTTTCTCTTTGTTATTATCTTGAGGTCATGTTAATGTTGATATTTAAATTGGGTTATGATTATGGTTTAGGCCTCAATTTTGGTTTTGGTTATGATGTCCCTAATATTGGTTCATAATTTGATCAGAATAGGATAGCTTGGTTATCCCTTTATTGACAAGGTTTTTCTCAATATGTTTTCCTTTCTCTATAACTTCTTTGAATTTATGAGAACATTACAGTGCAAGATGATATGATATCATGTTGTGTAGGATTTTATTAAATATCAAAACCAATTATTTATCTATCAGATTATGATTAAATTGGCTCACTAATGCTCTGTACTATTGCATGTATGAAACAAAACATTCACTAGTCTTATATTTAACTTATCCTAAATCCACAGTAATAATCTCATGCTCAATATTATATGAAAAATCTTGTACAAAATTATCTAAAAGATCATAAAATTCAAGTACATAATCTTTCATCAATTTTAATAACCATTCCAAGGGTTATCTAGCTAGACTCCTTGGAAAGAGTAGAGGTAAATGTATGTAATTATATGCCACTATCTAGAAGGCAAAAAAGAATTCTTTTAGATGTTCTTTAAGGTCACCTTTGCCTTTATATTTTAAAAATTTAGGAAACTCATGACTTGATAGACATGATATTTAAAAATACTCCATGTTAAATGGATAAGAGCATATTTCATCTAGTTTGGATTTCTTTGTTTGTTTTCCAATTTATATAGCTTCAATTTTATCCTTCATCTACTGAAACTCTTGGAAAAGAAGGTTAGAAGGAGTGGCCTATTTTTTTTTGAGGTTGTGATGTTAAAGATAGATTTCATTGATCAGGGTAGGCATATTGTGGGATGTTTGTAAAATTAGTTAGATGACTAGGTATGCATATCCATGCATTGGGATTATACTGTTGACACAAAATAATTTTTTTTTTAAACACATAATGGTTTAGATTAGATTCATAACCATAGATAAGAAATTATCAATATGATAATGGTATTTGGCTCTGTGAAATGTGTTAGTATGTTGGGTTTGGGAGGGAACTTACTGCCACATATCAAACCTTATTGTATATAGGGAATGCATTGTTGATTAGATACATATCATTGGAGGTGTTGATAGTTAGATCATTGTTTCATATGAAATCACCATTGGGTGAAAGTGAATTATTACCTAGTGTTTGGTACCTATTATACATAAGAACCTTATTATTTATGGAACACCTATTGTTAGATCAGTACTTGTTATTGAATAAACACTTATTTTTTGTTAAATAGAAGTTTTGGGGGTTTTGTATTTGTATTTATTCACAAAATGACACTTTATAACCAATAAGAGCATGTTATTGTCTAGGAAAAATTTATGATTGTTGAGGTATATTGGTCTATGCTTATTATGGTGAAAAAGGTTTTATCACCTATTGAGGTGGCATATGGTTCTACACTTATTATGATGGCAAGTTGGTATATTATTGGTTGATTTTTCCTTGTTTCATGTTTGATGAAGAAGCTAATTGACGATGGAGGTTGCTTGTTTATTTTTTGAAATAGGCATACCCATTCCCTTTTTTTGTAATCCACTCATGGCATTATTTGGATGAATCTATTATGTATTGCTTGGTGTTAAACTAAAACCATTTTAGTTTAAATTAGAATTCACTTACGTTGTACCCATAATATTTTTAGTGAGGTCTTCCATTTGATTGATAGTCTCTTGCATCAGAATAGGGACATTATACATGTCACTAACCAACATACATTGGATAAATGGGTCTATGTCATATCTCTAATGTCCTAAAGCATTCATTTTTTTCTTTGTTGATATAGCTATCTCAATAAGCGGTGTGTTATAAATATCCCTTACATTAAGGTTATGAGATAGGTTGAGATAGTCTTTCTACACTTATTTTACTTGTTCCATTTGTTCATCTATAGGGACTTTACCTTTTCTAAGTATACATGGGTCTTACTATGACATGTTGACTAAATTTTAACTATATCTAGTTGATGCCTATTCAAATGGTTAAATTTGAGGTTCATTACTAGGAGTTCTAATAAAATTACTCAAACTTTTATATGGGAATTCTAGAAGAAAATTGGATCTTACTTCGATTGCTCTAATGAGAAATTTGTCTTTATTATATAGAAAATGATGTTCATAACAATTATGGATCATATCTTGTCTATGTTGTAATCATAACATATTAGGGATCTTTTTTTTTTTTGATTTGTTCAATGTTAGGCATCTTTTGAGAAATATAATATGTTATTTGATCTAGTTCTTATCCCAGATAAGGAGGTACAATCAATAAATACTCTACTAATGGGTCATGACTTTGTTAAACATATGTAAATTTATAAGATAGATAGGGATCTATCTCATAATCTATGTTATCATATGACTCTTAAATGAGATGGTCACTAGTCATAAAGTTCTCATAGTCCAGATTATACATCGTCCTACTACATGTGTAATGAGTCATGTTCAAATCTATAGATAAGTCTCCTGGAAATAAAGGGTCTAAATGTAAAAAACAATTTAGATATAAAAACAAATAACCTTTGTGATGATTCCAAAATATGGCCCATTATTAATATTAGTTATCATTGTTCTTCTTTCATTATATTTCCTCTAGACTTAGAAATGAAAGGATTTTAGGATTTTATCTAATCTTAGTGTAATAAATATGGTGGTTTTTATTACTCAACGTAACTAAAGCCTATATGAATAACTCTACTATTTAATTTTACCTCTTTGCATGTTTAGTCTCTCCATTTTGTATATATATAGATGTATAGTTACTTATAAGCAAAAAATACCTTTTTGTTGATCTTTCAGTGACCTATAGTCATTTTTCGACTAAGATTAAGACTTTTTTAGAAGCTACAAAATCTCATAGTTTTTTATTTAAACTCATGTAGTAGCTTTAGACACACCCAATCCATAGCTATGGACTCATTCAAAGAACCAAGTTCATTTGTCAAAGCATTCCACCTAGATTAGTAGCTTCAGTATGGACTTATTCAATCATATAGGTTTCTTGAAACAAGTTACTATGAATTTGATTTGGACTCCATTAGATTGCTTTATACTCTAATAGATTGCTTTAGATTTCACTAGATTCCTTCAGACTCTACCAAATTTATTTAGTCTAGTAACTAATTTGGGCTTAACCAAAATCACTCTAGACTCTTCCAGTCCAACTTTTGAGCATGTAAAACTAGATATATACACTTTAAGATTGTCTTAGTCATTTAATATTTATAAAACTACTATAAATAGTAAAGTAATAAATATATTTTCCATATATATCCATATATGTAAATATGCCTAAAGTCTTAAATAAGTAAATTAATCTAGTAGATCTATGTATCCATTCTTAGTAGATATGTAGTGGATTTTGTAACCAACAGATCTTCCTATTCCAGATTGTCAAATGTCTATTCTGAAGATCCACTAAATTTAGGAGATTTATCCTGATAAATATAAGATTAACTACTAATATCTAGAGATATTTTGTTATAAAATTATATAAGTAGATCATATTTTGATGAAGAGATAGAAAGAAATTGAGAAATAGATAATATAGTTAATCAATATTCTAGTGCATTTGTTATTGCATTTATGTAATCTATTTTGATTAATGAAGAAAGGTCCAATTTCTAAGTACCAAGTCATCTTTCATTCTTGTTCCCAAGGTGAGTAAGAGACCACTCTCTTCAAGAATCAAGAACATATTTTATATGGTATTTTATGTACTTACAATTTCCTATAATTCATTTCAAGTTTACAATAGAAATTATAAATAGACTTTAAAAACTTGTAGGAAGTTATCTTCTAAAAATTGATTTCATATTTTAGTAATTGTGCTTATTTCCAAAAAGTGTGTTTATCTTCAACAAGTGTGCTTATTTCTAGAAATTTTATTTATTTATATAAAGTGTGTTTATTTTAATCAATGTGTTCATTTTAGCAAATTAGATTATAAAGTGTTTTTATTTTCCAATTGAGTTTCTTTATTTCATAAACTAATACTTTCTATGATAGACTATATTAGATATTTATAAAGACAAAAAAACCCCCCAATCATGTCTGTAGGACATATTGTCACAAAATATCACACCTTAGAGGATATTTTCAATCCTAATCTAAGATTTGGGCATCATTGGAATATGTCTAGGCCTGTGGGTTTCCTATAGTAGAGGTAGACCTCTAAGTTTAAGGGCTAGTTCCATAGATTGATCCCTAAGTGGTCATCACCTACACTAACTAATTACTTATGTGAAAATGCATATAAGTATACTTGAAAGTAAAATATTCTAATGGGATGATATACTATAAATATCTCCACAAGATGATCATAATCTTTCACTAAGAGACATGACCTATAATACTAGCTTCAAAACCCTATAATACTCTAACATTAGTATTTTAACATGGAGGTAATATGCATAAAAGGTACTCAAGGTAAGTGAAGTATAGATTACATTCAGATACTAAGGATAATTTAACATTTGAAAATATACCCATATACTTGATAACACTTATGTGACCTACTAGAGTGGAACAACTTCCATCAAACATGGAAGGGTTGAGATAAATCAAGGATGCACATTAATCACTTAACTATTCATTATACATCTATTCACACACTCTAAAAAGATATATTATGAACTCAAAAACATATTTAATGTATTGTTCAAATGAAAGGTAGAACATCAAACTAGAAAGGCTTTTCCATAATAGGTGTGGAACTAGAATCCAAGAGCCAAAATGGCTTGTATTTATAAAATGTGTGAGAAGAAAGAGAGAAGTAGGGATCAATGGTCATAATTCCACATGTTAAGGCATGATAAACAATTACATATCATAATTATGGAGTGGATAATATTGGTATATAATGTCTTATTAGACAAATTTCCACATAAAACATGAAACTCCTCAAAACTAGCATAGAGGTCTACAAATGGATTCTTGAAACTGCCTTCATCATTAGGCCTCTCTTGAGTGATCCAAAATATAATAGGGAGAGATAAAAATTGTGTATTTTTCAAGATTATTTATAAACAAGCATCAATAGTCATCAAATGATTTCCTAACTACTAATATTCTTCTAGACACTTGTTGTCATCATCTACATTCACTATGACTAGCCTTATAGGTTTGTCTTTACATTTCCCAAATGATCTTTAATTTATAAATAAAATATATATAAAGTGTGATATGAAAGCTATAAAGAGTAACCTTTCCTTACATTCCATGAATTAGACCTTAAACATCCTCCCAATTAGACTTGTCACTTTCTCACTTGGCAAGCACTCTCTATTTCCATTGTCTGTCATAGACTGCCTAAAGTGAATGAATTAACAGAGGTAATTTTGTGCTTATATAAAGAAATAAATAGATATAATGGGTTTATATTAGTCCCAATTGATCCTCATCCTTCAAAATTTCTCATGCACTAGCAAAATAATCAAAATCTATCAAAAAACCTTATTTGTACAAGTAGGGTTCAAAAAAATCATGTGGGTAAGAGAATGGAAGAGTCCTATATAGGTTTATAGATAAAACTACCTCTCCTACATGGATTTCCATCCATATCCTTTTAATAAGGTCTTTGACAAGGTTTTTGGAGGGTTATAACACATTTTCATTGGTATCATTTATTCATAAAAACTAGGCATTAAACCTATGAAAAAATTCCAATAAAACATGAAACTCCTCAAAACTAGCATAGAGGTCTACAAATGGATTCTTGAAACTGCCTTCATCATTAGGCCTCTCTTGAGTGATCCAAAATATAATAGGGAGAGATAAAAATTGTGTAGTTTTCAAGATTATTTATAAACAAGCTTCAATAGTCATCAAATGATTTCCTAACTACTAATATTCTTCTAGACACTTGTTGTCATCATCTACATTCACTATCACTAGCCTTATAGGTTTGTCTTTACATTTCCCAAATGATCTTTAATTTATAAATAAAATATATAAAGTGTGATATGAAAGCTATAAAGAGTAACCTTTCCTTACATTCCATGAATTAGACCTTAAACATCCTCCCAATTAGACTTGTCACTTTCTCACTTGGCAAGCACTCTCTATTTCCATTGTCTGTCATAGACTGCCTAAAGTAAATGAATTAACAGAGGTAATTTTGTGCTTATATAAAGAAATAAATAGATATAATGGGTTTAGATTAGTCCCAATTGATCCTCATCCTTCAAAATTTCTCATGCACTAGCAAAATAATCAAAATCTATCAAAAAACCTTATTTGTACAAGTAGGGTTCAAAAAAATCATGTGGGTAAGAGAATGGAAGAGTCCTATATAGGTTTATATATAAAACTACCTCTCCTACATGGATTTCCATCCATATCCTTTCAATAAGGTCTTTGATAAGGTTTTTGGAGGGTTCTAGCACATTTTCATTGTTATCATTTATTCATAAAAACTAGGCATTAAACCAATGAAAAAATTCCAATAAAATAATTTTTAATACCTCCCTCAACTTTCACGAGTATATTGGATTAGCATGGAACTGATCCATAAAATTATGAGCTCTTGAAGTTGGCCTCTAGAGCTTGAGAGTGAAGATTGGGTACCCCTGAGGTGTTATTAAGACAAAAAATAACTTTATTGTGATTCCATATATACACCAATAAATAAATAAAACATTATACCTACATATGAAGGTGATCAAATTAATTCAAATGTTTATATTTTTCTATAAGTGATAGGTAAACCCCATTAGGGACTTAGGCCTAATCTAGGCTTAATAGGCTTGACTATGTTCTTGTATATTTAGGCCAGTCTATTTGATTTAGAGCACATTTAGGGTATCCTAAATGTTGTTTAATATTCATTCCAACTATGTAAATCATCATTAATTATAACTTAGATTCCCTAGCACATCTTCTTACCATCCACTCACCCAACCTACAATCATATATGCCTAAGAGTACCCTCTATCTAAGATAGAATAAATGACACTCCTACTGTTGTATTATAGATTATAACGTTATGAAAGGATAAATTAGGTTATGTTAATAATCTATAAAAAAAATTCATATATGGATCACCTCTTTAGAGTCATCAATCAACACAATCTTCAAAATATACTTGTATGTAAGCCACTGTGCAGGGTTCTTTATATGTAAGGTTAAACTTGTTTGGTTCACCTTTCCATACCCTATTTATTTTATTATAAGTAAAAAATTAACTTATATATATCACTATTTGAGTGTTATAATCATGGCTAATTAATTTTTTCTTATTTTCCAACCTCTAACTTACACTTCTCTCCATTTGTGTCAACCTAGTTGGCAAACGGTGTGGCTATAATATTAACTTAGAAAGAGGATATACCTATAAGTGACTTCAATTATAGAAGTTTTACATAACTATTAGGATCTATTTGAATTAATTTAAATCATTTCATACTTAAAACTATCCATGTCATGTCTTAGGTTAAAATAACACCCCAACTGCCATGTTTAACTTGCATTATCACTCTACAGTTAATTATAGGTAACATTTTGAGGACAAGAGAGGTTCTTTTAGGTGATGTTTATACATTATCCATGTGTCACATGTTTAGACTCTTATTTAATTCATGAATGTCCTCTCCTTATTTTTTAATACTTATCTCTACCCATAGGTCTAGTTAGCATCCACACTATATTCTCTTAGTGTCTTATCAATATACAATTCAATTATAAGTGATCATTTTGATAAAAAAGGGACCCCTATAGGTGGATATATATGTATTATTATTATTTTTATCTCCTCTAATTTATCCTTGGGTCCCCATCTCAATATATCAACAAATAGGGTCACTTGGCTATAGGTTATGCAACCATCATGTCATATGGTGATGTAAGGCCAATTGAAAATCAAAATATTATAGATAGCACTGACATTATATAGTGAGATAATTCTCAAGATGTAAGTTTCATACACATCACATATTAGGACCAAACACTCATCTGATCATTTCAAATCACTACTCCTATGTCTGGGATGCATGATGAAAACCATTAGACCAGTTTATACTTCAAGATAATCTACCATGAGATGATCAAAAGTAGAGATAAAATATTTTTTGAAGACTTTAATGT
The DNA here is from genome assembly GCA_037957365.1 of Torreya grandis. Classification (NCBI taxonomy): domain Eukaryota; kingdom Viridiplantae; phylum Streptophyta; class Pinopsida; order Cupressales; family Taxaceae; genus Torreya; species Torreya grandis. Next base: position 53,321 of record JARHVA010009239.1, on the reverse strand, counting down.
AATATATCTCTCAATAAACTTTCTTCACATATGAGCATGGTTCTCAAGTCTTTTTACATCCTTAATACACCACCATTATTATTATGACATCCTTCATGTTATTAGACCTTAAAAAGGTTTCAAATAGGGTCAAACATATTCATTAATCATCCTTAGGTCTCTATATAACTATTTGTAGGTGGACATCAATTAACTCACTATGTATATTGGATAATTCATTATTTCAACCAATCTTAAACCATTTAAATATCTTAAACTTAATTATTTATAATTTATGATAGTTCCTATTACCATGAAACTTTCATCACATCACCATGACTTTGCAAGGTTCCTTTTACCTTATTATAGGTTGATGTTTGTAGGGAAATTATTTGTAGCACGTTTATGAGTTTGTTATCCTTCTAGATATGAATTCAAGTGCACATATCCTTAGAGAATAATGATCACTCTTAAATGAAATAAAAACACAACATTTTATCCTTGCATTAAAATTTTTATTAAGGTGAAAATAGGGATATGAATTTCTTCAAATGATGAAACTATCTTTAGACTAATAGGGAGATATAAATTAGCAAACTGAGATATATTTTCTCAAATCATTCATATCACATGTTTAAATTGTAAAAATAACCATGTTATAAGGATTTAAACACTCCATAAAAACACTTTCACCAATTGGTTTTTACGGACTAATGCAAAAAGAAAAATAACTTGCAGGGTATGGGAATAAGAAATAAAAAAAGGTAATGGACTTATTAGCATTGGTTAATAGAGTATAAAAATATTAATAACATATTTTATAATCATTCAACCTTATTCCTCTCATGTTAGTTGTACCATTAAAAAAGGTGCTGACTATTTTTTCATGCCAAGTAGATTGATTAAAGAATGGAATGGTTTTATGACATTTTTAAGTGATTAAAATCTAACCAAGTGTGTGATTGGTTTTAAGTGAGTTGAAGAGACACTATTAAATCTTTCCACATGTGCCACACCCTTGCACAAACCATACAATTGCCTGAACTTCCCCTTTTTTCAACTATTTTCTCTTTTTGACATAGAAACCTAAATTTTTTTAGTTAAATAATTATCAAATAACATATTTTCACATAATATACATTAAATTAAAATTTTAAACATTTTCAGTTCATGGTAATGTCATACAATCTTCATAAATGACCTAAAAATGACCTCAAATGACATGGAATGACATAAGGGACTAGAAATGAATATGACAAAGGTTAATGACACATTGAAATATCCCTATTTAGGAACATGGAACATATTTTGATCCTAGTAGACCCATATCTAGGTTTTCAACTGTAAGGGGTTGACCTATTTTGAATATTGATCAAAATAGTCAACATTCTTGGTGATTTCTTAGGGGTGGCAGGCTAATTATGCCAAAGACTAATAGCCTACTCCTATCTATTGGGATATGAAGTAAACTATAAATAAGTTAGACACCAAATTTAATTTGAAACCACACCAAACACACTAAACAATAGGAATAAGACACAAAACAAGACACTAAAGGATACACACATATATTATCAAGAACACTTATGGAACACACACACAATAGGAATAAAGACACAACTATCCTAATATTTACAATACATGAACTTGAGGTGAAGAAAAACTCACCATGCTTCAACTATGGTCAAATATGGTTCCTCTTCCATCCTTGTTACTCCATGAAATCAACCTATCATGTAAAACATGCTTATCAACAAATACTTTCTCTTGTTGATGGCCAAATGACTTACCATCCTTGCTTCTTCTATTATTTTCAAGTGGACTATTTTGAGTTTTCAAAGACACTATTTATTTACCTCTAAGAGGATTCTTTTTCTTTGCATCTTGATGGTATTTTATCATGTTCACATGGCATTTCTCAAATAACATCTTAGGAGTCATCAAGACTACATCAACTTCACTCTCTTCATTACAATGGTGTTATTGATGTATGAGACCATCAGGATCATCCTCTTTTTGATCAAATACATATGAATGTATATCAACATCAAGATTAGGTGTTATCTTCTCCTTGAACTCAAAATCTTCTATCTTGGATTCACTAGACTCCTTTATGACTACAAACTCTTTGACAGTAGCTTGATGCATATTTGTATGCTTAATAAGACACTCAATAACTTTATTATTAGGTACATCAACAAACTCATCAGATACACATTTATTATGAGTAAAATTAGTCCTCCATAGATGCTCAAACTCTTTACTTATATAATTAAACCTCTCCCATAGGTCATCTTCCTCCTCATGGTTGTCATGTTCAAGGGATTCTTCCTCAAGTGCAGACAAAAAGACATTGGTCTTCTCACCATATTGATCTATCATGATTTTCACACTATCATCATCATACACATGAATTAATTAATTTCCTTTAGCATCTTGTGAGAAATAATGCTCAATTCTTACCTCAGACTTATCATATGCTCCCTCACGGATGATGTATGTGAGTTTGCTCAAAGTAGGTGTATGGGTCATGTCTATAGGTGCTACACCATACTCATCTATAAAAAAGTTAGATATTAATTTAAACTTATAATATTTATGATCATCCATAACACATTCCTCATGATCATTAATGACACAATTCAAATTGGATCTTGATTCTACATAGGGTTCAATGTGAAACTTAGCAAGTGGTTGAGTTATAATGGTTACTTTTGCTCTATACTTTATCCTAAAGTCCAAGAAGGACCAATAAACTAAGATATATCCTCCTATCTTGGTTATTAAATCCATTTAGAGACAAATACTAAAGTGAGTAGGCAAGTCAACAACCCCAATGTCTTAAAGGATGGGGAAACTACGAAAATCTTAAAGAAAAACTCTCAGTCCTTTGACCAATCCTACTAATTTAGTAGGTATCCCATCAATTTGAAATACCCTTTTACTATATGGTTCATAATTTAGACCCAATTTCTCATCTACAACCTTGGGCATCACTGAGGTGCTAGCTTAACTCTTAACTATGTAGTTATGAACAAGCTTATCCCCCACAATGAGAGTGAGGTAGAAGGGTGGAGGCTTATAAGATTTGGAAGAGTGTTATACAATGTTATTAGGATCATTATTAAGAGAAACATTACCACTGCCATAGCTCGATAATGAATATATCTCATGAATAATATATAGTTTCTTCTAAAAGAGTTCCTTTTGGCCAAGCATGCAGAACATATATCAAAAAGACAAAGAGGCCTTAGCACTTTTCAATGAATCCATAATGTTTTGAATAGGTATATGTAACTTTTACTAAGTCCTTGGAGGAAATGAAGTGTTTTTAACTTGATACATTGGATTACTTGAAGTTATTCTCTCAACATTATGATTTGAATAAGGTGCAGGAGTAGTAGCGACTACCATGCTTGTAGTCACACCTTGTTGCCTTATAAGAGGGTTAGTTTAACTTGTAGGCACACCATTAGAATCTCATAGAGACTTAATATTATATATATGTATATATATATATATATATATATATATATATATATATATAAAATTCTCTACAATTAAATTTCCTTGGTTAATAACATAAGTTTATTCATCTATAAAGTTAGTGAAAATCACTCCTTGAGGTTTCCACCCTTCATTAGCTTCCATTAAAACTTCATCTTATGTTGATATTTGAGGACTGACTCCTCCTTGAGCAACCAAAGTTTTCTCTCCACCTTCATTGGCATCCATGAATTGAAATTTTTTCCACTACATTCCTTTCACCAAGTTATTATGCACTAATACCCTTGCTCTTATGTTGGAGTTAGAAGTACAATTTTATGTATTAGCAAGCCTATTGAAATTAGGCTACCATTAACCTCTCCCTTGCCCATATTATTGACCATATTATTTAGTATAGGGTTAGGTTTTTTGATTCACACCTTTTTTTATATTTTCTTACCTAAATCAATCTTTTAAGAACTAAATATTTTCGTCTTTATCTATGGAATCATCTACCTTATTAGGGATAGTTCTAGGCTCGGTGTTGACATTGGAAAGTTAGGCAAAACCTGGATTAGTAGTAAAAGTATTAGTAAGGAGAGGCATGGATACTTTTTAAGGAAAATTCCTATCTTGTATGAGGACATTTTCATATCTAATGGCAATGTCATATGCTTCAGGTAAAGTTTATCTAGTCATGGACAAAAACATTATGGCTTTATGAGTACTGGTATCCCTCATATGTGGGAAACACAAAGCAAGTAGGTGGTCTCATGGGAGGAGGAAACCTATTCAAACTCACTTGGATCTCTCATTAAAATCATCCATTATATCTTTATGATATATTTGAATCACACTGAGCTAATGGATGAGTGATGTGTGATCACTCGTATCTTCAAATCTTGATGTTAGTAACTCTCTTAAATCATCCCAAGTTTTAATACAACCACCAGGTAAAGTTTTATACCAATATAGTATTTTAACTCTAGGGGACATGGAAAGGAGTTTAATAATAATGTTTACCTAAGTGACATTATGAAAAATATATAATTTTGAGATATACCTAATGTGTTCACTAGGAATGACATGAGCTTCACCACTGAATGTAGGAATAATCTTTGTAGCATTAGGTGGAATGTCATCATATGAATCAATATATATATAGGGTTTTTAGTGTTAAATTTTGGTAGGAATGTTACCTATCCATGTTATCTTCATGTTCTTATTCACTTTCTTGGTCTTCTTTGATAACAAATTCCTCTTTCTCTTCAAAGGGTAGAATAGGCTAAGGATGTTGAAATTCAAGAGGAATTTTAGGTTGAAGAGGTGGATGATAAGATTGAAAACTATACTAGAAGATGACATAGTAACATACTTGAAGTATGAATACAATAATATGATAAAATAATGGTCTACAACTAGATTTTACATTAAATGGAGTTGTCAAATGTTTAGTAGCACACCATATGCAATTATGATATTTTCAAGACCAACATTTAAATTAACAAGTTGTCTTTAGGATAATAATCCCACTAGGAGTGTGAGAACTATTTTCACACTAGATAAGGTTATTCAATCCTACTCCAAGGTTTAGGAAACATTGGAATACCTTTAGGACTATGGGTTCTGTATAGTAGAAGTAGACCTCTAGGGTTAAGCGCTAGTTCCCTAAACTGGTCATTAAGTGCTTATCAACTACATTAATCGATTGCTTATGTGAAAATGGATATGAGTAGACATGAAATTAGACTATTTTAATGGGTTTATACACCAAAAATATCTCAAAAATATCATCATACTCTTGGACAAAGATACATGACCTATAACACTAGCTTCAAAATCCTTGAATACTCTCACATTAGTATTTTAATATAGAGGTGATATGCATGAATGTTACTCAAGGTAAGTAAAAAAGAGATCATTCTTAGATGCTAAGTATAATTGTACACTTGAAAATAGACCCATACACTTGAAATCACTTCACGTGACCTGCTAGAGTGGAACAAATTGCATCAAACATGGAAGGCTTGAGAGAAAGCAACGATGTATATCAATCAATTGACTATTCACTATACATCTTTTCACACACTTTGAGAAGATAGATTATGAAATCAAAACTATATTTCATGTATTATTCAAAGTCAAATTACAACATCAAACTAGTAAAGATTCACCTTACCATGTGTGGAATTAGAATATAAGAGATAAAATTGATTTTATTTATAGAATGTGTGAGAGGAGAGAGAGAAGTGAAACTCAAGGGTCACAATGCCACATGTCAAGGCATGAAAAATAGTTACATAACATAAGGAATTAGTGGAAAATAAAGTTATAGAAGGCCCCTATTCAGTGCTCCTAATCATACTAGGGAGAGATGACACTTGTGAAATATCAAGGAGTAGGTATTAAACATTTTAAATAGTAATTAGATGCTTTCATAACTATTGGTCTTATTCTAGACACTTTCTCTCATCATCTACAGTCTTTATCACAAGACTTCTAGGTCTATCTTTACATTTGTCACCAAATGCTATTTAGTTTCTCAATACAATTAGTTTAAGGGGTGATATGACACTGTTAAAGGGACCTCATGCCTTTCATTCCATGAATCAGACCTTAAAAGGCCTCCCAATTAGCCTTATCACTCTCTATTTCCACTATTTATCACATATTACCTCTACTTAATGACTTAGTAGAGATGTTTATGTACTTTTATAAAGAAATAAATTGACATATGTGGTTATTAAAAGTCCCAATTTACCTCCAAAAATGATCCTCATCCTTTAAAACTCCTTTGCACCTTCAAAATAATTAAAATATATCAAAAGCCCTTGTTTTGTACCATGTCCATACAAGCAGGGACCATACAAATCTTGTGGGGAAGATAATGGTAGAGTCTTGTAATGTTTTAAAACCATCTATAGATCAAACTAGATTTATTACATGCATTTCCATCCATATCATTCCAATTGAGTCTTTGACAAAGGTTTTGGAGGGTTTTAGCATGTTTTTAGTCTTGGCATTTATTCATAAAAAATAGATGTTAAAGCTATGGAAACATTCAACTAAAATCATGTTTAATAACTCCCTCAACATTACCCAAGATCTTGGGTCACCCTACCATTTATCCATATAATTATGAACCCTTGAAGTTGGTCTCTCAATAGTAAGACTGAAGATTGGGTACCCCTAAGGTGTTCTTAAGCAAAAAAATGACTTTGTTCTGATTCCCTCTACATAAAAATAGCACCAAAAAAATTATACCTCCATATGAAGGTTATAAAATTCATTAGAAGGTTCATATACTCCTAGAAGTGATAGCTAAATCCCATTAGGGTTTTAGTCTTAGTCTAAGCCTAATAGGATTAACTATGTTCTTACAAGTTTAGGCCATCCTATTTTATTTTTATATCCTTTAGGGTATCATCCATATTGTTTCATATTTATTACAACTATGTACATCATCATTCATTAGATCTAGGACTCCATATCACATCTTCTTAGTCATGTATATGAGGGAGTGCCCTTTGTTTTAGATAGAATAGAGGGAAATTCAATTATTTTCCTAAAAAAAATAATTTTATAATAGGCTCAATTAGGTTATGAGGACCCTTTTTAAAAAAAATCATATCTGGATCACCTCTTTAGAGTCATCAATCAACACAATCTTCAAAACATACTTGTATGCAAGTGACTATTTGAGGTTCTCTATATGTAAGGTTAGACCTACTTAGTTTACCTTTCCATACCTTGTTTATTTTATTTTAAGGAACACATGAACTTAATATACCAATGTGTTTGTTTTATAAGCATGTTTAACTCATTTTTCTTTATATTGTAACCTATAACTTGTACTTCTCTCCATTTGCCTAAATTTAGTTGGCAAACTGTTTGGCTATGTTATTCACTCAAATAGAGGATACAAATGTTTTTGACTTCCATGATAGACTTTATACATCATGATTATGATCCCTTGAATTAATTTGTCTAATTACATTTTGGAACCTATCCATATCATGCTCTAAGTTAAACTAGCACCCAAATTGTCATTTTCAATTTGCACTATCACTCTACAGTTAACTACAGGGAACATTTTAAGGGAAAGAGAGGTTCCTATAAGTGATGTTTATGCATTATTACTATGTCACATGTTTATACTCTTATTTAAATCATGAAGGTTCTCTCCTCAATTTTTTATACTTGTCTTCACCCATAGGTCTAGTCAACCTCCAAACTATATACTATTAGTGTCTTATTAGTCTGTAGTTTTGCTATAGGTGATCAATTTGATAATAAAATGACCCTTGTAGGTGTATATATATGCATGAATATTGTGTTTTAAATCCTCTAATTTATCCTTGGGCTTCCATTCTCATCTATCATCAAATGAAGTCACTTGGCTATAAGTTATGCTACCATGATATCATATGGTGATGTAAGGCCATTTGAAACTCAAAATATTGTAGATAACACTAACATTATATAGTGATAGAATTATCAAGATGGAGGCTTTATCCACATTACCTCTTAGGACCAAACACTCATCCTATTATGTCAAATCACTACCCCTATGTCTATCCCACATGATTAAAACCATTAGACAAGTTTATAGTTCAAGATAATCCATCATGAGAGGATCAAAAGTAGGGACAAAATGTACTTAAGAAACTTTAAGGTAATTGTCACCCATTTTTGGCCCAAATATAAAGCTCTTGCATAGTTTGATGAAGTAGTGGATCAAAGGCTTATAAATGGATCCAATATTTGCATATAGAGAGGATCCAAGCAAGGTTTTCTAAGGATCTGATAATAATGTTCATGGATAAGCCTACAAGCCAGAAGCTAAGTGTAAAATATTTTATTTATCTAAGTCTTTACTTGTTTATTCTTTGGGACTTTATGGGGACTAAGTGTTTATTTTATTTCAATACCCTTTTTAGATAAGTGTTTAATTCTTTTAGACAAGTTGTTTGAGACAAAATTTACAAAGGGATAATTAATTCAAAGAAAATGTCTAAATAAAAATACAAAGACATTTTCTTTTGGGAAAATTATCTAGGACAATTTTATTGAAGGGTAACTCTTCAATAAAATGGTACTTTTTAGAATTCCTAAAGGAATTCTTATACATCAAATTGTCCTATACACTTTTTCTGAAGGGTACTTTTCTTTTAGGAAGTGGACCTAAGAAAATTTTCTAAAGGATCATTTCAAAGAGGTGAGGGGCCATTTTAAGAATGTGATTCCTTTAGGAAAATTGTCCAAGACAATTTTTCCTAAGGCGAAATTCCTTTGGAATTTTATTTGAAACAAAGATCCTAAGAAAATTACTCAAAGGCAGAGACAAAGCAATAAATTTACTTCAGATAAAGGTTCCACACAAAGTCTGAAGGAATTTTCTAAGGGACACGTTTCCTTCATGAAAATTATCTGAGACAATTTTTGTAAAGGTAGATTTCTTTTGAAATGTTTGTCCCAAAGAAAAAGATCTTTTCAAAAATATTAAAAGAAAAATTTTAATAAATTCCTTCAGAAGGAGTTCCTTCAAGTAGAAGTTTCAAAACAAAAAATATGAAGTTTACTTTCAAATCAAAGGGCCAAAACCCTTTTTCTAAAGAGTCATTTCCATGCCAAATTTTCTTATGTAGCAATTCTGAATGGCATTTTTTAAAGAAGTCTACCTTTTCAAAATTCTTAAAGACTTTTTATTTTGAAGAAGAGGTCGAAGAAAAAGTTTTGAAGAGTATTTTACCTTTAGAAAGGGGCATTTTCAAAGTTTCTAAAAGATACTTTTCCTTCAAAAAGGGGACTTCTCCAAAAGAATTTTCAATATTTGATAGGTTATTATGAAAATTTCATAGTTTAATTCCTTTGGGAGAAAATTCCATAGAAATTAGTCAAGCAAATTTCCCAAAAGAAAAGGCCCATAAGAAAGTGTCTAAAGTAAACATGACATTCATGCTAGTGTCAAGGTTCAAGCTCATAAAATAGTCATTGGGATTTAAATATCCCATGATGGGCCCATAAATGTCAAAATGTAAACCCCTAAAAGTATCTACTTATATTTTTAAGGACTTACATCAACATAAATGGATATAGGAAAACCAATGTCCTTAGATTGGTTTTCCACCTATAGGAAAGATCTGGTCTAGGTTTCAAAGTAGGAGCTAGTAGGTGAAATTAATGAAAAGGCCCTCATCATTTGACATGACCATCATCTTTGATAAAAAACCACTCAACACAAAAGTGACATGGCTCAATCCAATTTTAGATTTATGGGGACTTTGTCCTTATACATACAAGATAAGTGAAATATGGAATGAGGATGAAGGGTGAAGATCAGGTGATTAGAAAATGTAGCTCAAGAATTAAAGATGTTCTTGGAGAAGTTCTTGTCTCCTAGCATGTTTTCTAATCAATGAGTAGCTCAAGGAGATTTTTGGTGATCTTAGGTGGTTCATTTCATGATTAAGGTAGTTTCATGTTTTGAAAGAAAACAAGCTCTAGGAAAATAGTGGTGGTTGTATCGATTTATGACATCCCTCTCCATTTTTTCATGCAATCCCCCTCTCCTCTCATCCCTTTTTGATATATATACAAGATTTTGAGCCTAGAAATATATATTTAGAATGGTGATAGAGTTACTCTATCAAAATCACCTTGTAAACACTCTCTTTAAGCAATAAGATAAACTTTGTTTTATCCTAGCTTGAATTCAAGTATACATTATTAGAGTTTAACTTGTAGATGTATGTCCATTTTCATCATTTGTATATTTTCTATGTATATTGATTTAACTCTTTTAGTTCCTTATAGGTTATGTGAATTTATAGACATTGATGCCTTTATTGAAGTGTCACAAGTTTATATTGTCTCATATAGACCTATTTCCTTTGTCCTCCAATTTTTAGGGTTTCCCTTCAACCTCCACACAAAATAATTATGCTTGTGGCCTTGAGATTGGATAAGATTAGTCTATCTCTTGGTTATGTTCATTAGTAGTTTTTAAGGTCTCCAAGATGAAAGTGGATCATTTCATATTTTGTTGTATCACCATCCTTATCTTAGGTTTCCCTTTTATGATTATTTTTCTCTCCCTTTTCCTTAGTCAGTAGTAGATTTTATTATGGGAAACAAGTTAAAGTGAAGCATCTGAAGAGATCACCTCATTAAAAATCCTAGAGGTTCAACCTCATTATAGGATACCCACAGCCTAAGGTTATTCCAATATTGTATCTAAAAGTGAGAGAGCCTTGAAAAGCTCTCCTACAAGGGTGCAATTTAAGCCTACAATAGTTTCTGGCACACCTAGTGGGATAAATATCAAGGAAGATTGGTCATGTTTTATGTTAGTTTGATCAATTTTCAATAGTTATAGCATTCATATTTCCATATCTGGTGACATTGAAGAACACTCAACAATCTAGTGCTAGAATAGTAACCATTTTTCATGCTAAAGGGGACAACAAGATCAACTTCTAGAGGCATTCCTTTTGAATTTTTTGAATTAAATTTAAACATAGAAAGAAGGTTAAGGTTTTATAATACTCACCCATACACGGGAAACTTTTCTCCTCAACCATTTTCAAAATCTACCTCTACAAGAAGATATTTGTTGGGTTCCTTCACTACCATGATTCCTCAAAGGGCTTTTGTAGGCTTCAGTGTCCAAAGTCCTTTGAATATGCCACAATATGATCCTATGCTAGTAGTATCTCTCAAAATAATCACATATTTTATAGGATATAAAGTCATAACCCATACTAAACACATCAATGACATAGCAAATTTTTATAATATCCATAATGTCATTATATAAAATATAGGTATTAGACTGTTAGTTGTATCCCTTAAGGGAAAAGCTTTAGATTGGTATAGAGGCTTAGATCCTAATATATTAAATCATGGAATTAGCTATGAGTGGCCATGTGTAATATATTTTTAGATAAGAGTGACCATTTTTCATTAGCAGAATAACTTACCACAATCAAGAGAGCCCCCGATGAAGTCATGTAAGACTTCAACACAATATTCCAAAAAGATTGGGATAGAATTCTAGCCTTTGTGAGACCATCCCCTAACTTTGCATTCCTATACTACTTAAAGGTTCTAAATAGTTATATATTTGTAATGATCTAATCCATGGGAGGGGACATAATTCTATATTCTTTTGACGTGGCTATTAAAGAAAACAATTACTTAGTTCAAGTTGTCAAGGTTACTCCTAGACCCTTAATGCATCTTTTCCATAATATTAAATCACCCCCTATGGATATTCCCATACTTTATTTTATTCTTTCAACTCTAACAATTGTTTTTATCCATTCACCCAAGTAGGAAAAGGCCTCCACTACTAGATCATGTGATTCTCAATAGAAAAAACAATACCTAGAACTTAAGAGCATGTTCTAATCCTTGGGAAATGATGTGGTAAATATTAAAAGGTAGAAATCTCAGTTGAATAAACCCTATCAAGATCCATATCAACCTCAAAAACAATCTTATCAAGGGAGTATACCACCCTTTAAGGGAAATTTCCAAAACTAGAACCATGAGCAAGTGCAAGGATAGTGTAGCTATAATAAGTAGAGCATCTATAGCCCAAGAAGATAAAGGGACCATACCTAGGGTTCAATCTTTTAGAGAATCCACTATCCCAACTAATGGTTTTAACTAGACATTCAATGACCAATGTTAACAAGTTTTAGCTTATGGATATAATCAAGCCCTAATGGCTCAAAAAATAGAGATCCCCATGATGAAAAAATTAGGGCAGTCTCCATAAGACTAAGGATCTGATTAGGTACCAAACTAGTTAGATGCTACAATGGTCATTAGTGAGTAAGAAGAGTGTTATGAACTCAATCAATAGGCTAGTTTTAGCCAAGTATACATTCCAGTGGTAGCTAATAAAAGGTTTAAAATAAGAAATATAGATGGTTATCAAGAGGTGATCAAAGAACCTCCTATAATTAGTTCTTCATTTTATAAGCCTAATGATCCTACTATCACTTGAAAGGTCCTGACACCTCCTAAAAATCAAAACTGAGAGAAAGGTTTTAACCCACAAAATACACAAATTCAACAAATAATAGTAGTGGCTCCCAAATCTTAGGTGAAGTTTGGTTGTCCACCAATCAACATTTTTGATCAAATGAATAAATATAGTGTGAGTGTACTGAGGCATGACATGTTTTCCATACCTGGTCAAGTAGATATCCTTAAAGAAGGTTTGTCTAAGATAGGTTTTATAACAACTACAAGCAAACAACCAAGTAAAGAAACTAAATTCCTCACCAATGAAACCCAAGGTACTATAGGAGAAGGATCAAGTAAGGTGGTCAAACCTCCTCCATTCTACATTTCATTAATCAATGGTGATTCCTTTGTGCATAATTTCTTGGTAGATAGTGGAGATAGAACTTTGGTAATTTCAAAGTCAATAGCAGACTAGCTTGGTTTAAGGTATGAACCAATCTAAATGATTTTTATAGATTGATGGATCTTTGACTAAACTAGCTATTATTATCAAAGGTCTTATCTTAACCATACATGCTTATCCTAGTATTTTATTGGTTCAAGATGTGTTGATTCTAGAGGTGCCTCCTCATTTTGCTCTATGATTTTCTAGAGAATTCATAACAAAGATAAGAAGCTATCTCACAAGAGATTGGTCATACATGGAATTTAGAGCAAGGTATGGGACTAAGGTGTCAATCAAGGATAAACCCTGGGCACATTTTCACATTGATCCCCATTTACTAGATAACATAAACCTCAATTATAGTATCCTTGATGAGGATAAATTTACAATTGGTCATCCTAAGGAGATTCTAGACTTATTCTTGGATGATCTATGGGGGGATAATCAATTTCTCAATCCTTTAGAAGGTGTTTAAGAAAGAGACATGGGTGTCTATTTTTTACATGATGAAAATCAACTCATGCCTTCCTTCATTGGACCTAAAGAAGACCTCAATGGTATGTGGAAGTTTTTATTTGATGGTTCAAGGAGTAAAAATGGATTAGGTGTAGGGGCAATGCTAGTTTCCCCTTCAAATGTTATGTATTTGTCTTTTTGTAAGTTCCATTTTAGTTTCTCTTCTAATGCAATAAAATATGAAGACCTAATCTATGGCCTTCAGTGGCCCAATAAGAGGGGAGTCAAGTAGCTACAATCATATGGGGATAGTCAGCTTATAGTGAACTAAGTTAGGGGCTTGAAAATTACAAATAATCCCTTGATAAGGTCCTAAAAAAATAGAGTGTGGGACCTAATTGAAGATTTTGAAGCCTTTAACATTCAAGCTATGCCAAGAAATCAAAATCAACATGTTGATAGGTTGGTAGCTATGGGAGCCCAATTCAATATTCAAAGTGAGCCAAAATAGGTAAAGGTTTAGCCACATGTCAAGGTGGTGGTGAGTCCATCAATACCAGATAATTAATCCCACTGAAAGGTCTTCTAAAATGAAAACCAAATTACTTGTTTCTTGCAATAGGAAGCAGAGTTTTCTATAGTGAACCAAGGTAAATTTCAACATCAGTATGAGGATCAAAATTTTCAACTAAAGTATTAGAAACATCCTAAACGGCTGGTCACCCTTGAAAGTATTTTCCATGAGGGAGACCATATGAAGAAGGACAAGGTAGTGATGTCAGCAGATGAGGAGAACTATGAAAGAGTCCTTATTTTCAAGGATTATCTCCTTAAGTTTGGGAAGGAAAATAATGAGGTAGAAAGGCATGCTTTCATTTAACTTTGTAAGGAATATTTAGACATCTTTGATTGGGATTATATTAACTTGAAAGGTTTTAATCTAATGTTATCCCAGCATACTATAGAACTAGAGGATAATGCTAAGCCTGTGAGGAAAAAACAAAGGCCCATTAACCCCAAAATAGAAGAGCTTATGAGGAGAGATATGACAAAGTTAATTGAATCTGAGATCATCTTTCCCATCAAGAACTCATCAAGTGTATCCGATTTGGTGCATGTAAGGGAAAAGAGTGGGGAGAATAGGCTATGTGTTGAATTTAGATATCTAAGCAGGGTCCCCTTGAAGGACCATTACCCTTTACCATCCATGGAGTAACTTATTCAAATATTTATAAGTTTAAAACATTTTTATATTTTGGATAGATATTCAGGTTACAACCAAGTATTATTAAATAAATAAGATTAGTACAAGACTACCTTGACCACCAAATGGGGATGTATGCATATTAAAAGATACATTTTTTATTATCAAATGGTGGGGTAAGTTTCCAAAGATCCATGGACATCATTTTTGAAGGGATACTAAATCAAATGGTACTAGTCTACTTGGATGACATCACAATGTTCTCCAATGATGCCAATGAACACATGGACGACCTAAGGTTGATCTTTGAGAGATGCACAGAATATGGGATCTCTTTGAACCCCAAAAAGTGTGTGTTTATTGTCTGTGTGGGAAAACTCTTGGGACATATTATTTTAAAACAAGGACTAACTATTGATCTTGATAGGATAAGTGCCATTTTGGCCTTATCCTTACCCAAGCATAAGAAAGGACTCTAAATTTTCCTTAGGAAAATAAACTCTGTGATAAAGTTTATACCTAGTTTTTAAAACATAGTCAAACCCACCACTGCTATGTAAAGAAGAACCAAGTATTCACTTGGAAAAATGAAGGTAAATCAACATTTAAGGCTATCAATCAAGCCAATGCCCAAGAATCCACACTCATAAATCCTAATTTCTCAATAGATTTCATATTGTATGACTTTACCAATATTGATAATATATTAGCTATGCCAATACAAAAGAATTGTGAAGGACTTGAGTAACCAATAGAATTTTTTAGTCATAGGATTGAGGGGTATGAGGTGAGGTATAATTTTCTAGAAAAATAATTTTTTAAAGTAGTAAGAAGACTTTAAAAGTTCATGTCAACGCTCTCCAATAGAAAAATATATCTTATGGTGTCTCATCTTAGAGTGAGAGACCTCCTTTTCAACAAATACTTGAATGAAAAGAGGGTTGGTTAGATTACCAAGGTCATATAGTATGATGTGGAGATCAAAGTCACTAAGCTAGTAAGAGGTAAAGGATTATGTGAGCACATGGTTGATGACCTTCATGAAGTCAATGAAGTTATCTTAGTAACACATGATAGTTCACAAATAGATGCACCTCTACCTCACACTAGTTGTATCTGGGATGACACATTTTTTTACTAATAGGAGAATTCCCTCAAGTTATAGATATGAAAAAAAGAAGGTATTTCAAACTTTAGTACATACCTTATGCATTAGCAGGTGGTATTATTTATAGAGGAGACCTAAATGGGGTACTCTTTAGATGCATGGATAATGACTAGGTGAGCAAGATTTTGGAGCAATTTCATGATGGACCTATAGGAGGTCATTTTGTACCTAGAAAAATAGTAACAAAGATAATTAGGGATAGTTATTACTAGCCTAACCTATTCAAAGATGCATATGCATGGGTAAGAAAGTGTCAAAATTGTGCTTTCTTTGTGTCAAAATTGTATCCCTTCCTCTCAATCCAATTTATGTAGAACAACCCTTCATGTAACGGGGACTAGATTCCATAGTAATGATTAACCATCCATCATGTGTAGGGCATAGATGGGTGCTTACTACAACTGACTACTTCACTAGGTGGGTGGAATCCATTGTGTTGAAATAAGTTAATGAAGGTGCAGTCCTAGACTTCTATGACAACATTGTGACCAAGTTTGGTGTTCCATCCACTATCATTTCTAATAATGCATTAGCATTCCTTAGTCTAAAAATAAGTGAATGGGCTCTCAAGATGGGCATCTACCTCAGCACCTCTTCTAACTATTATCCTTAAGGAAATGGATTGGTTGATTCTACAATTAAAATAAAATCAAAGGACATGGTATAGTAAACTAAAGACAACCTTGTGGGCTGACAGGGTGACTCCTAAAGCTACCATTGGTAATTATCCACATGTTTTATTATATGGAAGGTAGGTTAAGTTTCCCATTTCTCTTAATCTACCTACATTGGAACTAAGCCAATAGCTAGATTTGATGGAAGATAAGCCCATGCACGTGATATTGGTAGAACTCATGGAGCTTGAAGAAATAAGAGACCTTTCAATAAAACACTAGAGTCATATCAAGATCAAGTTAAGAAAGACATTGACAAGAGATCCATAGAAAGAGACTTTAAGAGAAGGGATATAGTCCTCAACTAGGATTTGAATAAGACCAAGCTAGGTAATCATACCAAATTTGAGAGTTTATGGAGCGGTCCTTATTTCATCCATGGATGAAAATAACATAATGCATTTTAGCTTGCCCAACTAGATGTAGAGGTTCTACCTATCCTATTCAATGGGATTCATCTAAATCCTTGTTATTAGAAGAGTTAATATCCATTTTATATATTGTACATTTTTCATAGTTTTTCATGTTTTCTCCTAAGTTCCTTGTGCATATCTTTCTAGTTATGTGTTTCCTTTCCCTAAGTACCTTAGACACAATGTTTGTTTTGTTCTTTTTATATTTGTTTCTTTAACAGGAAGTTCCAAAAAGGGTGAAACTTATATCTAGTTTCAAACCAAATCAGTGATAGAGGCTAATGACACCATGCCTAATGGACTAGATAAGGAAACATGGTTTAGGTTCTATTTCACTGATAGGCATACAACCCCTTTGAGTCACCAAATATGTTGGCCATTTTTCACCCACATTTAAATTTATTGCATGGTTTGATGAAGTAGTGGGTCAAAGGCTTAGAAATATATCCAACATTTACATATAGAGAGCATCCAAATAAGGTTTTCTAAGGATCCAACTATAGTGTTCAAGGATAAGCCAACAAGCTAGAAGTTAAGTGCAAAATCCTTTTTTCAGGTAAGTCTTTACTTGTTCATTCTTTTAGAATTTGTAGAGACTAAGTGTTTCTTTTCTTTTGATATCCTTTTTGGTTAAGTGTTGAATTATTTTAGACAAGTTATCTGAGACAAACTTTCCAAAGGGATAATTATTTTGGACAAAATGTTTGAATCAAAAGACAAAGACCTTTTATTTTGAGAAAATTGTCCAAATTTTTTTTCTTGAAGGTTAACTCTTCTATAAAATGGTACTTTTTAGAATTCCTAAAGGAATTATTCTACAACAAATTGTCGTACACACATTTTCCAAAGGGTACTTTTCATTTAGGAAGTGGACCTAAGCAATGTTTATGAAGGATCATTTCAAACAAGTGAGGGGCCATTCTAAGAATGTGATTCCTTCAAGAAAATTTTCTGAGATAATTTTTCTAGAGGAAAAATTCCTTTAGAATTTTATCTAAAACAAAGATCCTAAGAAAATTAATCAAAGGTAAAGACAAAGCAAGTAATTTCATTTGGATAAAGTGTTGCACACAAAGGCTAAAGGAATTTTCTAATAGACAAATTTCCTTTGGGAAAATTATCTGAGATAATTTTTTCAAAGGTAGATTTCTTTCAAAACTTTTGTCCTAAAGAAAAAGACCTTCTCAAAAATCTGAAGGAAAAATTATGAAGAAATTTATTTGGAAGGAATTCCTTTAGGAATAAGTGCCAAAAATTTTCTAAAGGTCAATTTCAAATCAAAGAGCCAAAACATTTTTTTGAAGAGTCATTTCCATGCCAAAGTGTCTTATGCAATAATTCTAAAGGGTATCTTTTGAAGAAGTGAACCTTTATAAAAGTCTTGAAGACCTTTTCTTTCAAAGATGTGGTTGAAACAAAAGTTCTAAAGGGTACTTCCCCTTCAGAAAGGGGCATTTTCAAATTGACTAAAAGATACTTTTCATTTAGAAATGGGACTTCTCCAAAATACTTTTCTAAATCTAAAAGGTCATCCTCAAAAGTTTGAAACTTAATTACTTCGAGATAAAAGTTTGTGGAAATTTTTCAACCAAATTGCCCAAAATAAAAGGCCCATAGGAAAGTGTCTGAAGGGAAAATGATGTTTGTACCAATGTCAAAGTTAAAGTTTATAAAATAGTCATTAAAATTCAAATATCCCATGATAGGCCTATAAATGTCAAAATATGACCCTGATGAGTAGCTATTTGGATTTTTATGGATTTAAATCAACATAAATGGATACAAGAAAACCAATGTCCTATGATTGGTTTTCTACCTATAGGAAAGATCTGGTCTAGGTTTTATGGTAGGAGCGATAGGTGTGATTAATGGAAAGGCTCTCATCCTTTGACATGGCCATCATCTCTGACAAACAACTACTCAACATAAAAGGAATATAGCTTTGTCTACTTTCAAATTTATGGGGATTTTGTCCTTATATGTGAAATATAAGTGAAATATGGTATGAGGATGAAGGGTGAAGATCAAGTTATTAGAAAAGGTAGCTCGAGCATTAAATACATTCTTGGAGAAGTTCTTATCTTTTATCATGTTTTATAATCAATGAGGGCCTCAAGGATATTTTTGGTGATCTTGGGTGGTTCATTTCATGATCAAGGCAGTTTCATGTTTTGAATGAAAAAGAGCTCAAGCATAATAATGGTGGTTGCATCCATTTATGACATCCCTCTCCATTTCCTCATGTAATGCCCCTCTCCTCTCATCCCTTTATACTATATATACATGTTTTTGAGCTTAAAAATAGATCCCTGGACTAGAGATAGAGTTAATCTATCAAAATCACCTTGTAAACACTCTCTTGAAGCAATAAGATAAACTTTTTCTAATCTTGGCTTGAAGTCAAGTATATATTATTAGAGTTTAACTTGAAAATTTATATCTCTTTTCATCATTTGTAGATTCTCTATGTATCTTTCTTTAACTCTTTTAGTTCCTTATAGGTTGTGTGAAGTGTTAGACATTGGTGCATTTTTTGAAGTGTCACAATTTTATACTATCTCAAATAGACCTGTTTCTTTCTATCCTCCAAATTGCAGGATTTCCCTTCAACCTCCACACAAAATACTTATGTTTGTGGCCTTGAGATAGGATTAGATTAGTCTATGTCTTGGTTAGGTTCATTAGTAGTTGTTAAGGTCTCTAGGCTAAAAGTGGATCATTTCATTTTTTGGTGTATCACCATCCTTATTTGAGTTTTCCCTTTCATGATTATTTTTTTCCGTTTTCCTTAGTCAAGCATAGATTTTAGTGTGGGAAACAAGTTAAAGTGAAGCATTTGATGATATAGCCTCATTAAAATTCCTATAGGTTCTACCTCCTTACAAGATACCCACAGCCTGAGGTTGTTCTAATATTGTAGCTAGAAATGAGAGAGCCTTGAAAAGTTATCCCATAAGGGTGCAATTTTAGCCTACAATAGTAATATATCTCTCAATAAAATTTATCCACATATGTTCATGGTTCTTAAGTTTCTTTACCTATTTAGGACTCCACCATTATTTTTATGAAAACCTTCATGATCTTAAACCTTAAATAAGTTTTAAATGGGGCCAAACACCTTCATTCATCATCCTCAGGGCTTTATTGAGTTGTCTATAGGTAGACATCAGTTCACTAACTATGTACATTGGAAAAATGGTTGTCTCAACCAATATCAAACCATTTTAATAGTTTAAACCTGATTTTTTATACTTTATGAGACTTTATATTACCTTGAAACTTTCATCACATCACCATGATTGTGAAAGGTTCCTTTTACCTATTTGTAGTTGGATGTTTGCAGGGAAATTACTTGTAGCATGTTTCTAACAATGTCATCCTTCTAGAGATGAGTTTTAGACCACATATCCTTGGAAAATAATGATCAATTTTCACATAAAAACAAACACAATAGGGTATCCTTATATTAACATTATTATTAAGGTGAAAATAAGGATATGAATTTTTTCAAATGATGAAACCATCTACAGACTAGCAAGGGAATTCTAAACTAGCAAACTGAGATAGATTTTCTAACCTCCTTCACACCACATGTGTAAATTGTATATATAACCATGTGATAAGAATGTACACACTCCCTATAAACACTATCACTAATTGGTTTGTATAGACCAATTCAAACAAAAGATAAAATTGTAGGGTATGAAAATGAATAAGAAAAAAAGGTAACAAAATTTTTAGCATTGGTTCATAGAGTAGAGACAACCAATCCTTTGAATCTCACCATGAAATGGAAGTATAACAATATTAATAACTTCCCTCAAAATCATTAAACTTTATTTGTCTCCTATTGGTCATACCATTATAAAATTGATTAACTATTTTTGCATGCCAAGTAGAGTGATGAAAGAATGGAATGATTTTATGCAATTTTTAAGTGTTTCAAAGATGAAAAAGTTTGGAATTGGGTTTAGTTTATTTAAGGAGACATTATATATGCCTACCAAACATGCCACACCCCTACACAAACCATACAACTTCCCAAGCATCCTCTGTTTTCAACTATTTTATTGTTCTAATGTAGAAACCTACAAATTTTTAGGTACATAACTAAAAAATAACATATTTTTACATCATGCACATTCAATTACACTTTTGCACCTTTCCCTTGTATGGAAAAAATGTATAAGCTTCATAAATGACCCAAAAATGACCTTAAATGACATGGAATGACACAAGGGACCAAAAGTGAATATGACCAAGGTTAATGACACATTGAAATACACCATCTAGGACCATGGAACACATTTTGACCCTATTAGAATTCTATCTAATTTTTCAAATATAGGAGGTTGAATTATTCTGACTAGTTGTCAAAATAATCAAAAAGACCTACTACCATAAGTATTTTATAAATAGCTTTGGATACCACCCCTGGTTTAAATGACATCAACAAATCAAGTTGATTAAATGAAGGGACTAATTACACCAAATTTTTTGGCACCACTACCAAGGACTTTAGGTGTTAATAATATAATCCTTATTGGTCTCTATTAAAAATCCAAAAACATTAAAAATCCAATCAAAAATCACAAAAAAAATATATGAACCAACCTAGAAATGCTAAAGGAAGGTTCATCTCCAAAGATCTTGAATTAAGACCAGAGGAGGAAAGAATTTAATTTTTTACTGAGAGATCTAAAAGTATAAAAAACACTTGAATCAAGTTTAGAAACATCACCAAAATCATGATCATCCTCACAATAAAATCATGTAAGAAGATGCACATTTGGGAGATCTTCTCCTATAGGAAAAATTCACCTTGATGATCTTTTCTCTAGAATAATAGGTTTTGGACCTCAATATTTACAAGATCAAGAATAAAAAATAAATTAGATCTCTAATATGGGTTTTAAATAAATAGAAACAATAGTTGATAACCAAGTAAATATTAAAAAAAATTGAAGAACAAAATACAATTAAAACAAGATAAAACCTTTTCTTTTCCTATAGTCATAGATCTAATAGATTAAACCTCAATGGAAAACATATCTCTATCGATTATACGAATTTTAAGGGGTAAATATTCAAAATATCAAGATCAATTCTAGTTTGAATTCAAATTCCTATGCCAAACTTATGATTACATAAATAATAATAAAACAAAATCAAATTATTCCCTCCTACACTTAAGGAGGCATCCATGATATGGTTCCTAAGCCTTCCAAGTGACTATATAAATCCATGAAGAGACATGGAAATTATATTTCTTGATAAATACAAAGATTATTGCCGATTAAGGGATATAAAATAATATTTATTCAAGATCAAATAGAATGAAGAAAAAAGTTTGGAAGATTATCTAGATAGATTTACATTTGCCCACAAACGTAGTGGTTAATTGTTCATGTAAGAGCTAGTAAAAATGGTTTTTATTAAGGTATTGGATGATGAATTTAGGGATTATTTAAATCTGATGGAAAAAGGGCATATTTTAAAATTAACCTTTCGTCATATTTTAGATCTATGTACTAATTATTCCAGAACAAAGCCAAGTGTTAGGAAATAAAAATTTGGCAAATCCAACGAAGTAAGTCGACTAATGAAAGAATTTTCCAATCTAAAAATTGACATTTTGGTCTAATTAAATAATAAATTAGATGGCCTTTAAGTAAAAGACAACTCCACGACTGAACCTTTAGCCATCTATTACCTAAAATGTAAATTGAAACATGCTCTCAAAACAAAAATAATGGGATATGTGATAGTAAAGGACATGACACAAATGATTGTAGTCATCTTTCTATTTTGAAAAATCAATTGAAACACAATACATATCTCATAGAAGAATTGAATTTTTTATATAGATAATATTTATTTCCATAAAATTAGACCCAAGGTTAGTTTGGTCCACAAAATCCCATTAATCCATGGATGACACTTTGTATTACTTAGGCACCTTATCCTATGTGGGGATAAGTATAACCACAATGGGTTAATCAATAATGGATGATTCCTCAACAATCATGGATACCTTAACCATAGTCACAATAATGGGGAAATATACAATGGAATGCTAATTCATAATTTAACCCCTAAAGAAGGTTTCTACCACAATAAGATCTGATGGCACCTCCTACAACTCAACCTACAAAACAAGTTAATGAGCCTCAAATTCCTACTTAATTGATGGTTAAACCCAAAAATAAACCATCAACCCATATATATGTAAATTAATAAGGATAAACCATGAGTTTATAAGCTATTGAACTTGCAAACATTCAACTATCATCAAGAATAACAATTCAAGAATCTCCTATCACCATTTTTGAATTACCCAATGAAAATTCAAAAATAGATACCCACCAATCATAATCAGAATAAAGGAACCTAAAAAAGTGTCAAAATAACCAAAATAACATATGATTTTTCCTTCACCTATTCCTTTTCCTATAAAACTAAATGATATTAAAACCAATCAAGAATCTTATTTGATGTAGAAATTAATAAAATTAAACATTAAAGTACCCTTATTATAGGACATCATGGATATTACAAAATTAAACAAAGTCATTAAAATCCTATGTACCAAAACACCTAAAATAAAGAAACAATACCTAAAAACCATACATGTAGATGGTAAACTTGTTGATCTTTTAGAAGGAAAGTTATTGTTACCTAAATATGTAGACCCATGAAGTTTAGTTATAACAATTACCATAGGAAATTAAGAAATACCCAATTTTATAGTAGATTTGGGTGAAACAATCAATGTGATGATAACTAAAACCCTCTAGACATTGTCTCTTATGGGAATGTAAACTACCTCCACCATTATTCAAATGGTTGATTAGGCAGTTAGTAAACTAGAAGGTACTATAGAATATGTGGCTATAATGATTGAATCATGGGAATATACAATATATTTTATGGTGTTCCAACACAAAACCAAAAAAATAGGATAACCCCTCATTTTGGGAAGTTACTGGTTAACTATTGTTGCAACATTAATTAATTACATATTAGAAGACATGACTATTTCAAATGGTATAAAAGTAAAATAAATATATTTATATCCTCCTACAAGACCATCACTAAATTATAATGAAACACTTTAGGTAAATTACCTAGAACAAAATAAGAAAAATATCTCATCTTTAGCCATGATAACTATATAGGAACACATACAAGAATTAATTGATGAGTTAATATAGCATTTGGAAGAAAGCATTGAAATTATTAAAAGTCTAGCTTTAGACTCTATCAGTCAATCCACTTTGAACTCTATCAATGAATATAGTTTAGACTCTGTGAGCCAATCTAATTTGAACTCTATCATTTGATCTACTTCAAACTCTATTAGTTGATCTGATTCAGACTCTGTCAATCAATCCACTTTAGACTCTACCATTCTATTTGCTATGGACTCTATCTAATTCTTACTTACATTTTCTATGATTCTCTCAACTAAAGACTCTACTAGATTTATTACTATAAACTCAATCTTTTAACATTCAACATATAACAACAAACCATTATAAGGAAGTATTTTGAGTTGGGTAGAAAACACACCAACTAATTTTTTAACCATATTGCATTATCCATTAGCCAAAATCAATCCTCCAAGATATGTATTTATAAAAATTCTAATTACATTTCATCTATTTTTACCACATCCATGTCTTCTTAATTCTTTGATAAATGAATTTAAATAACTATAATCTTTCCATCCTAAAACTATATAGATTATAATACTATTAGGAAAAACATTGAAATAAGTAGAATATATCCATCCTAACACTAACTAGTTGGTTAACCCATGATGAAGAAATCAAACTTTTTGATGTCCTAAAAAAACATACTAAAAAATTTGTTTGGGATTATATGGATATGAGAGGAATTAATTTGAATGTATGTACCCATCATGTTTACATAGGTTAGGATAAACTAGTCAGACAACCACAAATATGGATAAATCCAACATTAAGGGACATAGTAAAAACTAAAATTGAAAAATTATTGGATATAGGATTCATTTATCCTATTTTAGATATCCAATGGGTTCCCCACTAGTAATTGTATCAAATAAAAATGGGAAATGAAGAGTGTGCATGTGGATTATTGAGAGATAAATAAAACCACAATGAGGGATTATTTTCCTCTTCCTTTAATTGATTAAGTGTTTGATAATATAGTAAGAAAGAAATATTTTTCCTTCTTGGATGGATTTAGTGGGTATAATTAGATAACTATGGTAGCCAAAGATCAAGACAAAACCACTTTCACCTAACCATATGTTATATTTCCTTACAGAGTCTTACTATTTGGTCTTTTTAATGCCCCAACTATTTTTCAATGAGTAGTTCTAATTATATTATTTCATTTGAATAATGATTGTGTGGAAGTGTGTATGTATAACTTCACCACTCATGAAGATATATCTGATGAGGCCCTACATAATCATGATAAGGTCTTAACAAGATGTGAATAATAATAACTATCATTAAGCCATGATAAATTCCTGATGATGATGGATCAAGGTGTAGGAATAGGATACCACATCTCTACCAAAGGAATCCAAGTGGATCCTATAAAAATGAAATAATTTCCAAACTACCTTTCCCATAGAATCAAACTGATATCAAGAGAATTTTAGGTCATGCTAGTTTTTACAGATGATCTATGGAAGACTTCAGTAAAATTGTTTCTCTTATGTTCACTTTTTTGTAAAGGATAGTGAATTTATATGGAGTAAACTTTATAAAAAACCTTTTGAAGCCATCAAAGAAAATTTGAGTTATTTATTATTACTAAGAGGATCTAATTGGGAAAAATCCTTTCAGATTTACATTGATGCTTCTAATTTTACAATGGGAGAAATCTTAGGATAAAAATATGAGAATGATCATATGTATTGTCAGGGGATCTAGAACAACAAACATGCTCTGATGCCACTAGTTAGGATCTTGCTCCTCAGAAAGAGCACAGTATGATTACCAAATATAAGCAATTGAATATGCAGAAATAACCAGAAACACAAGTAACTAGAATTCACCAATAGCACAGAATATGAGAGACAATACACTATCTTGTATTAACACTAACAGAAAAGAATACAACAAAGAGCCGCCACGCTCTTTCACCTTACAGAGATTCGCCACACCTCAAGTGTTCAGTAATTCTTCTCACACACACTCTCCTACACAAAAACGGTCCCAACAACCAACTCACACACAGAATTGGTGTTCACCTCACCAACCAGTCAGTAATAACCCTGCCGGTACATCAAGCACTCTATAGCACTTCAAGCTGATCTCTCATGAACCTGCAACCTGCAATTCAAAGACCAAACTTACATGTAGATCCCCAATGAGCTTGCAACAACCTGCAACTCACAGATCTTACAACTAGAAGGAACTCTTCCTTTCTATCTCATGCTTATACAATACATGCCAATGGGTCTATAAATAGATCCCTAACTCAAACAATAACTTAGACTCCTAATTTAGACAACTGTCCTCGCAGCACAAGACTCTGACTGGTCTCGACATGTAAACTCTTCATTTACTTAACTAACTATCCGTGAAACAGGCAGTTCTGGAACACATAGGTGACCGACGTCGGTCCCTGCTTGTCTGGTTCTGCCGACATCGACCGACTTCCTACCGTCGCCGGTGGCCTTCTTCACTGGTCTCTGCCGACGTTGGTCCTGCTGCCGACGCCGGTTCTTGTAGAACTCAGCAACCATCTATTCCTTAGTTTGCAAAGGGTTGAAGCTTTTAGCTCCACAACCTAACAATCTCCCACTTAGAGATAAATAGCTGCAACCTATACATGTACCTGTACACCGTCTAGTTTGTTACCTTGGCTATGTATCCATCTTCAAAATCACCCTTGAAGACCAACCACCACAAAATCCATGGTGCAAAACCTGTCATCCAAATTACCTGCCACATCCACACCTACAACCATGTAGAAAAAGAACTTGACCCTGCATAGCATGTGCACCTGCTGCTAGTCCCACTGAACTACCCTTCAGTATTACTTTCTCGGATTGACTCCAAACTTGTGATGACTTCCACTGCTTGGGAAAACTCAGGTTTAGTACATACCATGCACTCAACCTCATTATGTGAATCAAGACACCTGTTCATAGAACTGTCCAACCATCGACGTGCAAACCGGTTTCACACAATCATCCTGAAACAAAGTCAACACATGACCTTCCATGTCTCTAGAACACACTCTTGCCAAAGAATCTTGCTGCTCCCAGATTCTCCATGACAAACACCTGAACTAGCTTTACCTTTAGTTCAGCAATACCTATATATGTAACCCTACAACAAGCACATCATATAGAAATAGGATAGTGTAGCTAATACTATCCAACCTGGTAAAGAGAAACACAATGAACAAACCTCCATTGCTCTGCAGCTAATACAAGATCAAATACCCTGATCTTCCATCTCACGTATCCATTTCTGCTCTTCTTCATCCTTAACATCCATTCATCTCTCAGTGCTTACTTCCAGCTGGCAACACTACCCAAAACACCTGTTTGGTTCTCCTCCAAGGAATCACATCCTCATCCATGCCTAGCTCCCACTATTTCTTGGATCTACCTGTTCTGCTTCTTCAATAACTTCCTGGTCCTATGCCATAAGTGAGCAACAAGTAGTGTAAAGAAGGGAAATGATGAGTTTAAGAACTTACTTACACCTTCAGTCCTCCATATGGGCGCTTGAGACTCCATGACAGCTTGCTGTCCACCCAAAATTCATCTCAGTGACCGATGTCGGTCACATCTCAGTCTACAGCCGACCGATGTCGGTTTCCTACGACTGCCTCTCTGTCGACGTTGGTTTCCCCTGGCCGACGTAGGTCTCTGTCTGCCCTGAGTCACCGACGTCAGGCTGCACATAGCTGACATCGGTCCCTGTCTGGACACCGACACCATTTTTCCTGCCGACGTCGGTCTCTGTGTTTTTCTTGTGAGACCTGACTTTTTCCCGCGAGCTCCTTTTGGATCAAACCCTTGTCCAAATCACCCTTGCTCTGCTTAAAATTCATCTGCATCTTGTGCTGAACTCTGTCCGTCACTTTCTCCTTGAAAACCAAGGCTTTCCTGTTCTTGTCATTAACATCGGATTCCTCAAGAAACCTTACCTTCTTCTTCTGCATACAGAAATCACGATCCATGCCTTCCAAATCTGAAAGCATATCCTTTGACTCAAGAACCAGCATCTCCTTCTTATCTATGTGACCAAGCCTATCAAGCCACATCTCCGAATCTACAACTGAAGTAGATAACCCAGAAGAAGAATCAGTAAAACAAGTAGATAGATAAAGCGTACCTACTTTCTTACCTTTAGCTACAACAAGTGTACCCTTGGTAACCTTCCAAGAGTCCGCTGTGAGAGTTACTGTGCAACCCTCTTCACCCAAACTTCTAACAAAAATCAGATTCCGCTTCAGAACTGGGACGTGCATGACCTCCTTTAACACCCATGTGTTACCTGTCTGCAGTTTCAGCTTCACTTTGCCTTTGCCAACAATCTGACAAGGCTTACCATCCCCTACACAAATTTCTCCAAAATCTCCCTGGACATACTCATGAAAAAATTCCCTATGTGGGGATGCATGAAAAGAGGCACCAGAATCTAATACCCAAGATTCTACTTTATCCAAAGAACATACCAGAGCATCCTATGCAATGTAACCTACAACATCTGCTTCTTCTTCATGTTCTTCATGCTGATCTGTACCCGATCTGCAATCTCTCTTTAAGTGCCCTTGCTTTCCACATTTCCAGCAGGTTATTCTGCCATACCTGGACTTGGATCTCTTGCCCGTCTTTGACCTTGATCTCCCACGCTCTATCTTCTCTCTTGGCCTTCCTCTTCCTTCAACACTCAAAGCATCTCCAGATGATTCACCTGTGCTTTTCCTGCGTATCTCTTCGTTCAAGATTACACTCACAATATCATCCACTTTTAAGACTTTTGAAGGAGACACAGTATTAGAAACTGCCATTACCAAACCTTCCCAACTTTCAGGTAATGAACACAAGATTAAGAGAGCTCTTATTTCATCATCAAATACAATATTGACTGAACTTAACTGGTTTACTAAACCATGGAAATCACTAAGATGGCTATGAACAGATCCACCTTCCAACATTTGCAAATTAAATAAACGCTTCATAAGAAATACCTTATTCGAAGCTGAGGGTTTTTCATATAAATTTGCCAAAGATTCCATCAACTCCACCGTTGTCTTACACTGTGATAAGCTGGAAATCACAGATGATTCAAGACTCAATCTAACAGATCCCAAAGCCTTCCGATCAAGAACCTCCCATTCTTCATCTTTCATATCCACAGGTTTGCTAGCAACCCCACCCAACGGTAAGTACAAATCTTTCTGATACAGATAGTCCTTAATCTGCATCCTCCATAATTGGTAGTTCTTGCCATTGAACTTTTCCATTCGTAGTTGACTGCTTTCTGTCATTGCTCAACTCCCACTCAAACAGAAACCCTGTGAGTAACCTGTAATCAAAACACACTACCCAGATCTACACCAATCTGTTAGTATCCCAACCTAAAGCTCTGATACCACTTGATGGTATCAAGCTTAAGAACCTACAACCAAGGCTCTGATACCAGTTATCAGGGGATCTAGAACAACAAACATGCTCTGATGCCACTAGTTGGGATCTTGCTCCTCCAAAAGAGCACAGTATGATTACCAAATATAAGCAATTGAATATGCGGAAATAACCAAAAACACAAGTAACTAGAATTCACCAATAGCACAGCATATGAGAGACAATACACTATCTTGTATTAACACTAACAGAAAAGAATACAACAAAGAGCCGCCATGCTCTTTCACCTTACAGAGATTCGCCACACCTCAAGTGTTCAGTAATTCTTCTCACACACACTCTCCTACACAAAAATGGTCCCAACAACCAACTCACACACAGAATTGGTGTTCACCTCACCAACCAGTCAGTAATAACCCTGCCGGTACATCAAGCACTCTGTAGCACTTCAAGCTGATCTCTCATGAACCTGTAACCTGCAATTCAAAGGCCAAACTTACATGTAGATCCCCAATGAGCTTGCAACAACCTGCAACTCACAGATCTTACAACTAGAAGGAACTCTTCCTTTCTATCTCATGCTTATATAATACATGCCAATGGGTCTATAAATAAATCCCTAACTCAAACAATAACTTAGACTCCTAATTTAGACAACTGTCCTTGCAGCACAAGACTCTGACTGGTCTCGACATGCAAACTCTTCATTTACTTAACTAACTGTCTGTGAAACGGGCAGTTCTGGAACACACAAGCGACTGACGTCGATCCCTGCTTGTCTGGTTCTGTAGACGTTGGCCGACTTCCTGCCGTCGCCGGTGGCCTTCTTCACTGGTCTCTGCCGACATCGGTCCTGCTGCCGACGCCAGTTCCTGTAGAACTCAGCAACCATCTGTTCCTCAGTTTGCAAAGGGTTGAAGCTTTTAGCTCCACAACCTAACATGTATGTCATTTGTTATATCAACAAGAATCTCACACCAACTGAATGGAATTATACAGCTATGAAAAAATAATTCCTTGTTGTAATTCATGCCATCAACAAATTCTGGCATTATATTATAGGTTATAATATCTTCATATACCTATATCATTCATCTATAAGGTATCTTATGAATAAACCTATAATAGGAGGAAGAATTATAAGATAGTTGTTACTTTTGTAGGAATTTTATATAAGCATTATTGATAAACTAGGAAAATTTAATATGGTTCCACACTTTTTGTCTATAATACATAATGTAGGCAATTAAGAACCAATTGATGATAACTTTTTAGATGAACAATTGTTTGTTGTTTCAGTAGAATCCCCATGCTTTACTAACATAGATAACTACTTAGAAATACAAAATTTTCATTCTTATTTTACTCAGAAAGAAAATGTTTAATCATATAAATTTCTTATTTCAAATGGATTAATGGCATGTTATTTAAATGTAGACCTAATCATGTATTTTTTAGGTGTGTAGCAGATAAAGAAATATATGATATCATTAGAGCATGCCATGATGAACCAGTAGGAGGGAATTATTCAACAAAATGAAACATGCACAAGATATTAGGAGTAGGATATTATTGGTCTTCCCTTCATAGACAAATAAATACGTATATTAGATGATGTGATCCATGCCAAAGGATGGAATAACCTACACTATCATTAAAAATTCCTCTTCATCAATAAGTAGTATTGAAACAATTTAAGAAGTGGGCAATAGATTTTTTTGGTCCTATAAATCCTCCATATCAAGGAAAATAATATATTTTACTATATATAGATTATGTCACTAAATGGGTTGAATTTTAGGCTGACTTTTTCTATATAAGAAATAGTTGTAGATTTTAAATATTTTTATATCATGCAATAGTTTGGTGTACCTAGAGAGATAGTTTTAGATCAAGGATCATAATTCATGTTTAATATTATTAAACATTTTATGGAAGTCTACTAATTCAATCATAATAAATCCTCTCCTTACCATCCATAGTCCAATGGCTAAGTAGAAATTACTAATAGAGAGTTGGAAAATATTTGGACCAAGATAATCAATTGTAGCATAAAAGATTGGATAGCTAAAATACCATAAGTATTATGGGCCTACAACACTACTTGGAAGACAACCACTAGATTCTCACCTTATGAGTTAGTATATGGAAAAAATCCTTCACTTTTCATTACATTTAAATTAAAAATTTTTAAAATAATAATGGAAATAGGTATTGATTAGGATAAGGCATAGGAAGAAATAATTACTAAATTAAATGAACTTGATGAGATGAAGATAGAAGCCTTTTAAAAAATATATATGTTACAACATGAAATAAAAATATGGTATGATTCCCACATCAAATCAATAAGATTTCAAAAAGGAGATTGGGCTCTTTTGTTTGATTTTAAATTTTAACAATTCAAAGGCAAGTTGAGGACAATATGGTTAGGTCCATATCAAATATAAAAACATATTTTAGAATGGATCATTAAAAATTTTACCAATAGATGAAAAGAAAAAAATTTTGTTGATCAATGGACATAGACTTAAATTTTATCATAAACCTATCAACAAATAAGAATTCTATGATGGTATATTATATAAAATAAAAGAAGGGGATACTATCTTGGTCTTTCATCTTCCATATATATATATATATATATATATATATATATATATATATATATATATATATATATATATATATATATATATATATATATATATATAATAGTTAAAATCCTTTTAGGATGCTATTGACAATATTGGTTAAAAAACCAACTTGTTGGTTGGTCATGCACTGAATAATGAACCTTGGATTGAAAACTAGAAATGGTTGGTCAAGGGAAAAATACCACATAAAAAATTAAAAAAATTAGAAAAATAGTAAAGTTGATCAATCATTCTAGATAAACAAATCATTGCAACATTTATTTGTATATATTTTTATAAAGACTAATTCATGCATTTGATTTGTGTTAGAATTAGGTGGTAGAAAAGGAATGAAGGTTAAGAGTATGATTTGGTTAGTAAATAATTTTATTTATATACATCAGGTTAATATGAGTCCTTTAATTTATATATGTTTATTTTTAAGTGGAGATTTGGAAAGAAGACATGTTGTATACCATCAAACTAAATACCAAACAAAACCATTTGTTGACATCAAAAAGTCTTAAGTAAGAAGACATGTAAGAAAAATAAATGACATTTGTTGATATAGAGAAATCATGAGTGAAATTACATACAAGGAAATGGAATATCATATCACCTTTATTTTTGGATGCAACCATCTACTAACTCGCTCCAAAGTATTTTGAATAAGTTTTCAAAACTAACTATGCACAAGTCATATGAGTATGTAAGTAAATCAAATATTTTCCAAAGATAGATTAATTTTACTTCCATGCTATGTGATGGTTGCTTTGGATTATGTAAGTATCCATCAAGATAAAGATCCATTTAAATCACTCCTTTCCTTTTTTACTTGCACATTGTTGTTTTCATTGGAAATGACTATTGCACCTCCTAACCTCCTAGTTTTTAGTAATTTTCTAAGTCACCACACCATAATAAACAATTTAAACCTTTGAATGTATCTAGATTGATGAAAGAGGATATATCTTTGGTATTTTTTGAAGAATTTAGTTGGTTATAATTTTTTTCTATAAATATTAGGGATATGATGAAGTTATGGTACATGAATTCATTGCCAATTTTAAAGAATACTCCACTACAACATGAGGCATCTACATTCTAGTCTCTAACTCAATAATCAATGAAATTTATGGAATCACTGAAGAAGGTAAGAGAATACCTGGAATAACCCCTTTTTATAAGTTAATTTCACAATTTAATGGAAATAAATAATTGTTTATTACATGTGTTCAAAACCATTAAGAAAAAATAAAAGGGATTAGTAGAGAAACCCTACCTAAACCTTAGAAGTCTATTTATTTCTAGGTAATTAAATATTTCATGTGTGATGGGTAGTATATAATTCTTAAGTGTGAAGTAATGAGTATCACTCTTCACCTTAAATATGGGAAATAACAAAATCAACATAAGGTTAATCTTCCCTTATTCTTGTATGGATCCATTCATATTTTATGTACTAATAAATCAAATCCTCTCTGACATCATGGTCTTATATTTTTAATCATTCAAAATCATGATGTTCAATAAAGTAAAATAACATGGAATACTTTTTAGAGTAACAGGTCTAGTCAACTTTCATCATCGGTTTCAAAGTCCTCCAAAAACCCACCTAGGCCTAAGACAAAAGAAGCAGCTTCATCCTCTAAGGTCAATGTTTTACCTAGTGAGAAACACTAAACTAGATCATAAACCACATAGGTGGTTATATAGACTTCTCAATAGGATACAACAAAATGAAAATTAAGACTAAGGTTTTAATAGTCTCATGCAACTCTTGAATCTCGATATCTTCCTTCACAAGTTGATGAGGATATTTGTCTAAGGGAACATAGTCCCCTTGTACATACCAAAAGAAGACATAAAAGACTAATTTTTTCATAGGATGATTAAGAAATAAAATCAATTATTACTCTTGGTAGCCTTAGACATTCACCAATTTTTTCTTCTCCAATATTAGTGGAGATAACAAAAATAGTCTCTAATAAATAAGACATCATAATAGAGGTTCTTAAGGCATTAGCCATAGTTCCTATATAACAAAGATCCCTAAGTTAGTAGTGGGTACTAAAGAAGAAGTTGTAATAGCAAAGATTCTTGAGTCATGAATAGTAATCCTTGATGAAAAATATATCCCATTTGATATTCTTACTAAAGTAGATGATCATAAAGAAAAGATACTCATACCAAATATTGTAGTACAAGAAACAAAATCTTTTCCATCTTCTTTAAATCCTAAATCAAGACCATTATTATATAATGGTAAAGGCATAATGGTCTCTAAAGAGGAAAAGTCATCCATCTCAACTAAAAACCTAGAGTTTTAGGTTATCCTTACATTATAAAAAGTTGAGGTCATCATCAAGCAACAAGTGATAGATATTGCTAACCTTCTAGCTTAGTTACAACATAAGGATTAACTCAACATTTCTTTGATTCAAGGATTAGATTATTTTAAACATAAATATTTTAACAATATGACTAGAAATAAAGATATTGAGAAATAAATAACTCATTTTGATGAATAAATTATTCATTTTTTAGGTTTACGTCAATATATTAGAGGAAGAAAATTTGTTTTTAAAATAAAAACATCAAAATTCTCAACTACAAAATATATCTTATTCTATCCATTTAGTAGATAAATCTTTTTAAACCATTATTTATCATGTGGATTATCAATATAAATGGAATGGTGTATGTTGTAGCTTCATGGAAGTCAAATAAAAAAATAGATTTTTAGAAATGGAAAAGCATACCCTATAATAATATTTGGAGCAAGAAAAATAATAGATTAAAAATCTTTAAATAAACGTACAAAATTCATATCTGATAGGTGAAAATATCCTAACTTGTAAAGCTCATTATCCTTGTTTTAGATTAAGGTAAAAATAGGTTTTAAAGGGACCCCAAAACCCAAGTACAAGGAAAGAAAGATAAAGCATCAACGACCACAGGCAGAACCTAAAAACTACTACATAGAAGTAGCAAAAATAGGTTTTATATGGACTTGAAACCACCAGAGAGACCACTGGTCAATACCCAGATTTAACATAGATCTAGATACACCATAGACAGAAGATTACAAAAAGAAACTAGAGAATAGGGCCAAAAAACATAACCAACAAGAAGAACCAGACTATTCTTCCAGTTCCAAAATCATTTTCATAGTTTCTTTACCTTTCACAACAGTATCCTGAGTGGTAGTTATCGCCAACTTGGCTTCTTTCTTCAGCTTTGTCTCATCCTTTTGCTAGGCCCCTCCAAGGATTTGGTCTCCTCGCTAGCTCTTTTTCCAATATTGGCAGCTACATCACAAATGTTGGATGTTACTTCCTCCATTTTCATTATGTTCTCCCTAATGAGTTCCTGAAGGTTATTCTCATAATCTTTGAGCTTGACTGGGATATCTCTTATCTATTTTTCCATGTTGTTAATTTTGTTCCATGCAGCTTTCTGGTTATCTTCCATAATTTCCACTTTCCTTTTGAGATCCTTAATCTCCTTACACATCCAAGAATCAAGTTGGAGAGAAGCCTCTGATTTGCAATTAACCCAACTCATAGGTGTGTGCATTCAATTGTTCTGCCTTTTCTCTCTCCATTCCTCAGAATTCTTATTGGGACTATTCCCACCTTCTTCAAAGTGATCCTCTCAACCCCTTTGATACTGTTCTTTTGTTCCAATTTGAATTTCCATGTCCATTTCTTGATTGTCATCCTGAACTGTATTTTCCCTTTCATTTCTTGAAACAGGGTCCTCAATAGGGCCATCCTAGACAATATCTTCCTCTGACACTTTCTGATTTTCCTTAGTTTCTCCTTTACCATTTTCAGATTCCTCCTCTTTGTTGACTCCTTCTTTCTCATTCTTCTCTTGACATTCTTTGTCCTCATTTGAATTTGTATTCTAGCTTTCAGTACCTTCTTCTTCCTCCAAATTTTCCTCCCTAGGTTTATCAATTCTCTCCCGCTCTGTATCTTCTTCTACATTCTGATTTTTGGTGCTGTGGAACTTGATTTTGTCTTTCCCTTTTACAATTTCACTCTTTCTGCTCCTAGACTCCTTATTTTTCCCCTGGTTAGGGTTATTAACCATAGCTTTATTCTTGTATTAGCCCTCGATTAACAGAATTAGGCCTTCATGCAGGATAGGACACATTTCCTTCTTCTTGTGAGCAAATAAACTTTGGACCAAAGAGAAGTGCAGGTAAAAGGGAAAAGACACTCTTACCTTATGTCTAAAATGATTAAGGAAAACAAAGTGGAATTTATGCATCTCTTGCTTCTTTCATCCAGGATGAAATACTCCCTTATACAGCATAAGACATCCCTCCATATCCCCTTAATCTATTCCAATTCATAGAGATCCCCATTCTTGACCAGCTTCTACTCTTCCACATCCATCTTGGGGAACTTAAAAAAGGCCTCGTTCGAAATGCTTGTCTGCTTGGAGAATTTAAGCCCATCCGTAGGCAGCCCTATAACCTCTGCTATAAAATCCTCAGTTAGGTTCACTGTGATACCATGCAAAGTGACCCTTTCATCAATCCAATTTTTGAAAAAATCTGTAGTGATTTGTGGTTTTGACCCATGGAGCCTTTCCATATAGTTCACAACTTTTCCTTTCTACAGAATTCTCCAAACATCTTCTTTCTCTCTCCATTTGTCACAATTTTTGGGTTCCTGCTTCCTTAGTTCTCCCTTCCTTTTATGAGCCATACTCATTTCCTTTGAAACCCAGTCACTATGAACTTTACAATGATCCCACCTAATACCAATTGGATTTGAAAGTCGACTTTGTTTGGGCATGTTCAAGATCTGCTTCTCACTCTGAAGAGCCTTCCTCTTTAATGATTGTAGACCTTTCCCCGCGAAGCCACTCCTCCAAATCATTATATTTCTATTACAATCTAATATTTCCCTCCTTTGCATGAGTTTCATCATGAAGAATGAGTGCCCTTAGTTCCACATTCTTTTCTAATGTTTCTTGCCACCTCACTTTTTGTCCTGTCCAGCCTGCACAGTTTGCTAACCAATCTGCAACTCCATTGTCTTCATGATAGGTGTGGGTTATAGTAACTTTATCAAATTTTTATTAAGGTTTTCATCTCCATTACCATAGCCTCTATAGTCCAAGATAGTATTTTTATTGTTAAGAATATTTATGATATTCAATGAGTCCCCTTCTAGCCACAATTTGGGATATCCCGAATCCACAGCTATTTTGATGGTCTGAAGGGCAGCAGTAGCTTCGGCAATGTGACAATTTGATTTACCAATGGGGATTACAACAACATCAATTACCTTTCCCGTATGGTTTCTCAAGACTCCACCACAACCTGGATTCCCCAGATTCCCTTTAGCAGTGCCATCAAAGTTTCCTTTAATCCACCCTTGAGGGGGATCATTCCATGTAACTCCTAATCTGGGATTATCAGGTTTACCTTTAGAATTTTCCATACTTAAGGGATTATCCACTTGGAGAGTTGAGCTTGGATTCTTTTGTGATAAAAAATTCTCCTTAATAGCTCTAATGATGTTCTGTCCTACCACCCATCCAGGGAGTTCTTTATTTCTAAAAATTCGGTTATTTCTTTCCTTCCATATTCCCCACCAAATATGGGGAGGAGTAAGAGCTCATTATCCTTGTTATAGAATGTATTTAAATGAATATTTTTATATATGGTAGTTATTAATAATTTCATGTGGTTTACCCCACAATAGTGAAGATCCTCTAGTGTTTTTAAACATCTCTCAGGATTGCACTCCAAAACAACAAGAATTTTTATGTGATTTTTATTTATGTAATATGATTTTGTGAAATTACAATGAATTCATGGTCAATCTATATGTATTGGAAGTTCAACTAATATCTATTGTTTTTAATTTTAAAAATAAGATAGCCAGAAAAGCTACACATGAATATTATATGAAAAAATCCACAACTATAGCACTATGTATTATACCCACTTTTACTAGTGCCATGAGTTTATTAATAAATTTCAAAATTGCCTATCTAATGAATCCAAACATTAAGTATTATTACTTATTATATTTGTATAACATTAGTGTATCCTTTGATTTGTATACCAGAAAACATTTTGATAATGTCTTTACATGTAGTATCAAACATTTGGACACCTTGACAATTTTAATAAAAAGAAGATAGGTGATGTCTCCAACTAATCTAAGGTACTTATTAAGAATGGCACAGACTATTAAAGATATGATTTTGGATGTTCTAAATTTAGTAGGATAACTAATTTGGGTTGGTATGAGATTTTGGTGACCACTTATTTTGACTCCCATTACACCATGGCACAGATGGGGTCCATAAATAGAGGAATAATGTAACTACCATGTTGGGGTCAATTAGAAATATAATTTTTTTAATTAAACACATATACCAAAAATATATTACACCATGAGAATTTATAGAGACCATATGAAATAATCAAATGTGATAATCACAAAAACCATAAGACATCATAAATCATTGATCTCTAATATCATGAGAGCACATCATAATGAAAATATAGAAAGTAACTATATTAACTCAAGCATAGCTGATATAAGTCTATAGCCACCATTATTAATTTACAATAATAAATAATTAAACATCTCATGACAATATTCAATAATA
Organism: Torreya grandis; assembly: GCA_037957365.1. Taxonomy (NCBI): domain Eukaryota; kingdom Viridiplantae; phylum Streptophyta; class Pinopsida; order Cupressales; family Taxaceae; genus Torreya; species Torreya grandis. Next base: position 14,623 of record JARHVA010009239.1, on the reverse strand, counting down.
AGTACAATATAATATAATGTAGATATAAGATACATGGTTCCCTCAGAGCATAGTTCCAAAACTCAAGTATCTATGGAAATTTCAAGTATCATCTTGATAAGTAGTATTTTTGTCGGGAGGGAGAGCATCATCCAAGTGATTTTACACATCAGTCATGGAGAAATTATCCCATACACTAATCCCATTAGTAAATGGCCCTCCCTTCATATATGAGTAGAGAGTGATGGCATGAGGATCCAGAGAGACAAGTAAGTACATGTGTGTTGTATGATTTCTAAACTAAACATGCATTGTATCATAGAAAACCATTCTAATGTAAGATATCATGAAAACATGTAAATCATACTCATGAAATGATAATTTCTCACTAAACATAATTTGGACTAATGTTTTATGAATAATAAATAATAACCATCTATAGATCAATCAAATTCATACACACCACTTGATCGAACTGCCTTCATCTATCATTATGTTACTAGTAAACTAGTGAAGTCCATCTCCCTCTTTACTCCATATCAACAATGCATATTGGTCAAATATAATTCAAACACAAGATTAATTTAATTTAAATCCTACTAGAAAACACATCATATAACATGCTAAACATAGGAGTATCCAAAGCATACATTTATTCCATCAAATGTATGAATGAATCTTAAATTATTTTCTATCCCATACATTAAGTAATGATTAAAGTTTATACCAACTAGTAAAAATACACATTTAAATATATATTTAAACTACCACAATTTATTTCCAAAAATATTACACCCTATGATAACCCATATTATCATAGTCTAGTTTTCTAAGACAAGAACTAATTGTCCATAATTAATCATAATAAAGTAATCATAACTACACAAAAACACAATCTTATATTAAAGCAACTAGACATAATAAATCAAGTCATATTTTCCATGAAACACATAATTTTATATCTTAGCATACACTACATTGTCAAATATTATATGCATGCATACACAAAATCTTACCAAATGTCATAAAACATGTTATTCATAGTAATAAATAGTACGCATATCTTAAATCAGTCAACTGTAGATGTGAGTCTACACATAACAATTATAATATGTACCATCCAATTTAACATAAATTAATATTTTATTAATATTTGATATCGCACACTTCATAGTTCACATCTACCTAAAAACACTTAATCAAACATTTTTACATATTAATACCCTTATAATATGTACCACACACAAGTATTCAATAAGGAATGCATATAGGTAATAGTCAATCAATCATTTGTAGATAAATAGAGAAATTTATAAAACCATTATAACAGTAATTTAAACATCTCATTTTATTTTCTGAAATAATATTTTAATATGATTATAATTTTTTATTCCTATATAGAAGTACTTGTACATCAGAAGCTGACACTGCATGTAAGTAATCTAATGTTATGCAAATAATATATAAATGTTTAATTATATGTTTCAATAGACAATATCTCATATAATTACTTGCATTTTGAGTGAAAATGACCTTACACCAGGGTATAATCTTATGTTTATGTCGACATAGTTGTACAATTCTGAGGTCCCATGACCAATTTTATTTGTATTTGTTAACAACATAAAGTTATACAAACCAATACACATAATGTAGATTAATTATTAAAATGACTCCTAAATACTTGGATACATCACTTTATATTTTACATAGATATGGTAAACAATATAATAGACATCATTAGCCTTTATGATTCATATATAAATATTCACTCAATGTAAATTTATTGGTAGGCTAATATTAAACAAAATCCTATAATATTTTGAACAATTAATAAAATTTATTATCATGTTACTACCATACACCAGGTTATTGTATATAGATTAGTCTTTTCAAATTGCTACACTCCTATATATCCCATAGTAATATACATGCAGGTACAACCAATGAGATACTTTTTTTCTTATTTCATAGCTGGTTGATTCACTTCTTAGTGTTAACTAATATACTATTATAGTTAAATTTATCACTACCACTTATAATATGATAATATAAATATATAACCCATATAAAAATCTATTATTATAGTCCATAATATAAATTATCCAATGAGTTAGTACACTATAACTCATATAACATTAATGACTATCAATGTATGTTAAATATATTCCTGGAAATGTTGGATCATATAGCCCTAGTATTAACCACAAATGTTCCACATGGTTAAAGGTAGTATCAACAAATCCAGATATATTATGTGGAATATGACTATCAAAGATGTGCATAGATTATTTAGTATTTTGTATTTAATATATATGCTTAGAGTATTATGACATAATACGTGAGTAAAATAAATGTATTTAGTTGATATGTCATGTATGAAGAATAGAAAATACAATGATTACTAATAAAAATAAATTAATTACTAAACTTAGTGCTAACTATATAGTTATACTTAGATTGTGAAAACCCAAGTGATGTATTAAGTAATAGAAGACGCTACCTTTATATTTTTCATAGCTAGCTCAACCTAGTTAAAATTATTATCTTAAAAAAATTACAGTATGTAATTAAATCATTGTAATTTATCTATTCCAATGCACATAAATTGTTACATAGATGTCTCATAATACCAAAGTCTCACACTCAAATCACCATTCAATTCATAGTTCATTTTTCACCAAACTATCAAACAATACAAGGTCTCCAAATTTTCTATTTCATGTAAGCTCCTAAAAAATAGATAGGTTATTGGGATTAGTCTATTTATAAATCATAAAATCTATTTTCATTTTCTATACCTTTCACCTAAATGAATTAGATATAGGTTGTCATCTAAACTAACCTAATCCTAAATTCTAATCACCTAAAAATATATTCATGATCAGATATTTATACATATGATAAGCATTTAGCTATTTAAGATTTTATCCATTTATTTACCCTAATCCTAAATATCAATGACTAAAATATTCAGTGACCCCTCTGATTCAAACATGCAACAAAACATATATTTATAGTGAATCCATTATGACACTAATGGCTTTGAGCCAATGTTGAGCTCATAATGTCTTATATAAAGACTTAGATTCCCTTGTAGTGACTTCATATAATAGTAGTTATCTCATATAGTTGCTAACACTATAATAACATGATCTATGCAAAGTCATATATTTTCATCAAATCACATGCACATTCTACAAATAGTTTTAGTGAAAGTTACATAGTTGTATATTATTCTAATACCTATTGTAGTTGCATCATTGTATTTAACTATAAAACATGATCTATAATATACAAAATTGTCATATAGTTAGTAAGATTATAAAAAATATAATAACATAACAATTAAAATCAAGTGAATGTAGATGATAAAGGATTTTCTATGTCTCTATTCATTAAAGTCAAGCATTGGCAAACATGTAATGGATTTTTATCAAGAAAGTTCTATAAATGCACTATAGAAATTTTAAGATATATTCATGGGAGGAGTTATCAAATAGTATTGTTCTTGGAAACCATTTATTTTAATTCATGTAAAAATATGATGTATTAACATTAATATATTAATTAGCATACATTGATTTTCTTGTATAACCTTTCATTAGTTTTGAGTTCCAGGTGTATCATATAATAAATCCATAGTATTTCATGTTTTACAAAATATCACACCAGATTACTTGTATCTACGTTAAAGCAAATATATAAAAAGGTCATCTAATTTTTTTCTATATTCCTATGTTCTGCTTCCTTTCTCTTCGTCTTGCTACCTCTCTCTCTTCTTCTCTTTTTTTTATCTCTTGTTGTACCCTTCTTTTATCTATTTTTTTTCTTTTTTAAAAATATGACACTTTATTTATTTTACTCTTTATTGTTAATGACTATATTTTTTTTAATTCATTATTATTATTATTATTTTTATTTTATTATCTTTTATTTTTCTCATTATTTTTTTATTCCCTAATTTTGTTTTAATTTTTTTTGAATTCTTTTCCATAAATGTGGTACTTTATAAAGCTTCAAACATTAATTTTGTGTTTTATATATTTTGTATTATTTTAATTTTTCTAATAATATATTCCTATATATATATATATAACTATTATTTAATAATTATATCTTAATAATTATGATGACTTACTATGAATGAAGTTAATAATATCATAAATGAATACATACATACATACATATATATATATATATAATTTAATAATTATATCTTAATAATTATGATGACTTACTACAAATGAAGCTAATAATATCATAAATGAATACCTAAATTTATTCTAACTATGTAATTCATGCAAAATAAGTTTCATAAGATGATTAATTATGCTAGAAAACCATGAAAATCAACTATTTAATGCAATTAGGAATAAACATAGTAGGTTACCTATTCCATTATGCATTTACAATGTGTGTTAACTATTATGGTGTGTGTAGGGTTCTTTCCAGCTCTCTATCATCCTTTGACATCTCCATATACATCACCCTCTCCAATGATACTCTCTATCTAGTATGCTCCAAGGAATGAACTCTCCTAGGTCAACATCTCAACATGCTAGTAGTTAGATAATATCAACATGATAAACATATATCATAAAATATAACTAAAACATCACATGATTATTCTCAAAATGTAAACACATACATCACAACTAACTTATAATAAATAAAACATGTACCATCATGTATTGAATCAATATCCTACTATCCCATAACAACATATATCTCATAATTTAGTTAGAAATAGCCAAATCTAATTTTGTCAACTATAGATATCGATGGATAATATATCAAGTTTGCCTAATGAGGAATCAGGATATAACATCTTTCCCTCCTAAAGCTAGTCATCATCCGCAATGACTCTTATCAAATATAAAATATGAATTATAATCATTATTTCATAGATAAATAGCACAATATAAGGTATCAAATCAAGTAAATAAATGTGAAACTATTTATAGAAATTACCATAGTTATTTTAAGTTACATTATTCCTAGATTATTTATCCCATAAGACCCTATTTTATGACATCTTCCTATTATTCAAACATGGTTTGTGAGTATTACTTACTCTGATTGATTCTATCATGACCACCTCAGGGTCCAAAACTATCAATACAATCCTATATACTATAGGACTAACCACTTATATTAACTTAAAGGGTCCCACATATCTTATTAAAAGTTTCACTAACTTTCTAAAATAAAGACAAAATCTGAAAATAAATGACTAGGGAGAGTTCCACAAAATAGTCCATCCATTCTACACATCTTTCTAACCTAGAGAGTGTTTTTATCAGTATGAAGAAAATTAATTAGGGAACCTAGAAAGAATTATGTGTACAAGTTAATACCATCACTACTCCACATAGCTTATAATAATTACAACATGTCAATATCTTCACTACTCCATGAAGATTTTGACAAGTATAATGATGAATAAGAATTGTAGATACTACATTTCCAATGTATATAAAATTAAGGAATAAACATTCCATCATATACATGTATATGGCCATATGAATAAATTTGACAAGTTCATTTGTCAAATTCTTAATTCAATACATACATCTATTAGATCTAACTTAATAACTACCAAGTTAATATGAGTCTACGTAGGATCCACTCCAATCACTTAGTACTCATGTCCTTAATTCACCACTCTTCCCTTAGGTTTTCATGACCAAATGATCTCTAAAATGTACACAAGGTTTAATGAATCATAATTATATACTAACATATCACATAAAATAATATTATATGCTTAAATAATTCCAAATATACCAATAGACATATAAGAGAAATCATATAATGAATCCATGATTATATTAATTTTCCACTAGCCAAATATAACTAGTATCATATTTTCCATCTTAACTTATAGTCTTATGTTCATAGTTAAGAGGTAATAATGGTAAATTTAAAACAACATACAAAGGCCAAGGATTACACCACCCTTTCAATCTTATAAATGATCAAGTGAAACACTATCTCCCTTCTTGCTTAGTTAGAACTTAATAAATTAAAATTTTATCTCAACCCCTAGATTGAAAAGACGCTCTGCATATCCTATACCTTATTCACTTCTAGTGAAAGGTAGATAATTAAATCTATAAAAAAACATAATTTAAGCCAAAGATAGAATAATATCCATTTAATCAAGGGTAAATAATAACATAATAATTATAATCAACTTATAGTTCATAATCTATAATTAATATAAAATTAATGTTTTCCACTCCTCATGGTAAAGGTTCACAAGTTAGATAAAGTAGTAACTTTAAAAACTCAAAAGTAGAGAACTATCATCTCAAAATTTAAACTCTTACATACCATCACAAGGTAAGAAGAAAACACTATAGCTCAATGTTGCCAAATCACTACCTACTTACCAAATCTGTAAGTATAGTTTCATAATTTATTTCCGCAAGTAGTAGAAAATATATTAACCACAAATACGTGTCAATTCATCTAATCTTATATCTTCTCTCTCAAAAATAAGTAGAAATCATTCTCCCATAAACTTTATGGAGAAATAGTCAAACCACATTTCAAAAAAACAAGTTCTTGATTAAGGAAATACTAAATCAACAATATAAAAACATGCATTCTCTTAGTGGCCTATAATAATGTCAAAATAAAGGGAGGGAGTGACAAATCACCTATATTTTAGTTACTAGGGATGATACTTCTTACTGATCTACATAAATTTAATTTTAAAATCCATCACAATCTCTTAACATGTACAAATTCTAAACCAAAACATCTACACTCTACTATAAAAAAATTCCTACCACCCTAGGTGGTACCAAAGTAAAGATGGTCTTATAAGATTTTTCATTTCTATGATTAGTGAATAAAATACACAAAAACTAAAGCACATATATTTAAGTGAGAATTATCCTGTGTTTATTATACACTCACAACAAAAATCACAAATGTTGATTTTGACTAGATTACCAATAAGGATGTATGTATACTGAAGGTGTTTGATCTAAGTGATCAAACTATGGTAGAAATATTTTGTTCATAACTCATGAACTATGATATGTAATCTCCTACACAAACCATGTATACAACCATCACCATTGGGACACTTAATAAACCAAAACCTAAACAACTCTAAGAGGGTATAAGTGCTCTTAAGGGCACACACTCAAGGTTCCCCACACATTCCATGAATGTCTTAAAACTCTAATCATGGTTTAATATGGTTATGTACTAAGGTACCACAAATACAAAGTATCGGGGTGACACTTTGTATCACTAGTTTCACACTAGTGAACACAAAGACAAAAAAACTAATGGACTCTTTAGGTCCTAGAGTTTGAGCTACAACTCTGATATCACATGTAATAACCTTGTTGGGGTCAACTATAAATATGATTTTTTAAAAATTAAACACATATCAAAGATAGATTACACCACAATAATCTATGGAGACCATATTAAATACTCAAATCATGATAATAGAAACAAGTATAATACATCATATATCATTGATATATATTATCATGAGATCACATCATAATGCAAATATAGAAAGTAACTATATTAACTCAACCATAGTTGATACAAGTCTACATCCACCATTTTTAATATACAATAACAAGTATTTACAAATATAATGACAATATTCAACAATAAGTACAATATACTACAATTTACATATAAGATACATGGTTCCTCAAGAGCATAATTCCTTAACTCAAGTATTTATGTCAATCTCATGTGCCGTCTTGATAAATAGTATTATTATGGGGATAGAGAACATCATCTGAGCACTTTTTGACACCAACCATGGACCAATAATACCCCACACTAATCCCATCAAGAAATGACCCTCCCTTCATGGATGAGTAGATAGTGATGGTGTGGGAACCTAGAGATATAATAAATTTCCCATGTGTTGTATGATTTCTATACTAAACATACATTGTACTATAGAAAACTATTTTATTTCAAGTTATCATACAAACATGTAAATCATACTCATGAAATGATAATGTCTCACTAAACATAATTTGGACCATATTTTTATGAATAATAAATAATAACGATCTATAGATTAATCAAATTCATACAAACCACTTGATTAGACTACCTTCATCTATTATTATAATACTAATAAGCTAGTGAAGTCCATCTCACTCCTTATACCATATCATCAATGAATATTGGTTGAATAAAATTCAATAACAAGATTAATTTAAATTTTATCCTACCAAAAAACACATTGTATAACATGTTAAACATAGGAGTATCTAAAGCATACATTTATTCCATCAAATATATGACTGAATCATATATTATTTTCAATCCCATACTTTAAGTAATGACTAAATTTTATACCAACTAGTAAAAATATACATTTAACTATATATTTGAACTACCACAATTAGTTTACAAACATATTACACCCTATGATAACCCATATTATCATAGTCTGGTGTTATAAGACATAAAAACTAAATTGCCACAATCAATCATAATAACATAGTCATAACTACACATAAACACAATCTTATATTCAAGTAACTAGACATAATAAATCAAGCCATAGTTTCCATGAAACACATAATATTATATCTTATCATACGCTACACTCTCAAAGATTGTATGCATGCATACACAAAGTTTACCAACTGTCATAAAACATGCTATTCATAGTAATAACTAGTATGAATATTTTAGATCACTCAAGCATAAATGTGATTCTCAACATAGTATTTATAGTATGTACCATCCAAGTATAACATAAATTAATATGATATTACTCTATGATATCCCATACTATCATAGTTCACAACTATAATAAAACACATGACAAAACATTTTTACATATTAACACACTCATAATATGTACCACACAAGTTTTTATACTAAATGCATATAACTAATATTAAATTAATCATATTTAGAGAAACAAATAACTTATAAACCCATTATGAAATTTATTTAATCATCTCATTTTATTTTATAAAAGACTTTTAATATGGTTAATGTTTTTGATTCCTATATAGGAGTACTTCTACATCATAAGCTCACACCACATGTAAGTACTCCAATGTTATTTAAACACTATATATATTTTTAATTATATGTTTCAATCAATAATATATATATATATATATATATATATATATATATATATATATATATATATAATTAGTTGAATTTTGAGTGAACATGACCTTACACAAAGTTAGGTCCTTATGTTTATGTTGACACAATTTCACAATTTTAAGGTCCTATGACCAATTATGTTTATATTTGTCAATAACTTAGAGGCATACAAACCAATATACCCAATGTACATTAATTATTAAAATGACTCCTAAATCCTTGGATACATTACTTTATCTTTTACATAGATATGATAAACAATATAATAGACATCATTAGCTTTTATGATTCATAGATAATATTTTGTCAATGTAACTTTATTGATAGGCTAATCGTATTAAATTTTTCCTAATATTTGAAATAAGTAATCATATTTATTTTCACTCTACTACCATATGCTAGTTTGTTGTATACAACTCAGTCTTTTCAATTTGTTACACTTCTCATATATACCCCATAGTAATATATATTCTAGTGCAACCAATGAGATATGTTTTTTTTTTTCATAGCTAGTTTATTTACTCCTTAGTGTTAACTCATATGACATTATAGTTAAATGAATCACTACCATTTATAGTATAATAATATAAATCTATAACCCATATACAAATATATTATTATAGTCTATAATATAAATGATGCAATGAGTTAGTATACTATAATTCATATAACATTAATGAACATTAATATATGTTAACTATATTCCTAAATATGTTGGATCATAAAACCCTAGTATTAACAACATATGTTCCACATGATTAGAGGTAGTATAAACAAATTGGGATATATTATGTGGAATATGACTAGAAAATATTTGCTTAGAGTATTTAACATTTCATAGATAATATATATGATTAGAGTACTATGATGTAATGCATGACTAATATAAATGTATTTAGTTGATATGGCATGGATGAATACTAAAAACAACATCAATTACTAATAAAATATAAATTAATTACTAAACTCAACACTAATCATACAAGTATACTCATATTGATAATACCCAAGCACTACAGTAAGTACTAAAAGATGTTTCCTTTATATTTCTCATAGCTAGCTCAACCTAGTTAAAATTGATGTCTTTAAATTTATGTAGGATGTAATTAAGTCATTAAAATTTATCTACATTGTTGCACATAACTTATTGCATAGATAGCTCAACCAAGTTAAATAAAATCAATGTTCTAAAAATATGAGTGTCAACAATACCAAAGTCTCACACTCAAATCACCATTTAGTTTGTAGTTCATTGTTCACCCAAGTGTCAAACAATACAAGGTCTCATAGTTCATTGTTTCATCTAAGATCCTAACAGATACACAAGTTATTGGTATTAGTCTATATATAACTCATAAAATATATTTTCATTTGTTATACCTTTATTATAAATTAATTATACATAGTTTATCATCCAAACTAGCCTAATACTAAATTCTAATCACTTAAAAATTTATTCATGTGCATATATTTATAAGCAAATATTTATACATAGGATAAATGTTTAGTTGTTTAGGATTTAATCCATTTATTTATAATAATCCTAAATATCAGAGAGTAAAATATTTAGTGACCCCTCTAATTTAGACATGTAACAAAACTAGTATAATTACAATGAATCCATTATGGCACTGATGCCTTTTAAGCCAATGGCAAGATCATAATGTTTTATACAAAGACTTAGATTCCCTTGCAAGGACTTCCTATAATAGTACTGATCTCATATAGGTATTAACACTATACTACAATATCTATTAAAATTCATGTAGTTATATCAAATCACATGCACATTTCTACTAATAGTTATAGTTATAGTTGCATCATTGTATATTATTCTACTACTGTTATAATTACATCATTATATTTAATTTTTAAACATGATTTATAACATACAATGATGTCATGTAGTTACTAATATTATAAACAATATAATAACATAACATTTAAAATCAAGATAATATGGATGACAAAGGATCTGCTATGTCTCTATTCATCAAAGTCAAGCATTGACAAACATGTAATGTATTTTTATCAAGAAAGTGCCAACAATGCACTATACCCATTTGAAGGCATATGCATGGGAGGAGTTCTCAAATATAAATGTTATTGGAAACTAGTTATTTTTAATTCACATAATTATCATACATTGATTATATTATATGATCTCTCATTAGTTTTGAGTTCTAGGTGTATCATGAAATAATTCCATAGTATTTCACATTTAAAAAAATATCATAGTAAATTTTTTGTATCTGCATTCAAGGAAAGCTTAAAAAATTCCTCTAATTTTTTCCTTAAGATGCTCTCTCTCTCTCTCTCTCTCTCTCTCTCTCTCTCTCTCTCTCTCTCTCTCTCTCTCTCTCTCTCTCTCTCTCTCTCTCTCTCTCTCTCTCTCTCTCTCTCTCTCTCTCTCTCTCCCTCTCTCTCTCCCCTCTCTCTCTCTCCTCATCCTCTCTCTCATCTCTCTCTCTCTCTCTCTCTCTCTCTCTCTCTCTCTCTCTCTCTCTCTCCTCTCTCTCTCTCCTCCTCTCTCTCTCTCTCCTCTCTCTCTCTCCTGCTTCTCTTTTTTATCCCCTGTTGTGCCCTAATTTTATCTATTTTTCTTTCTTTTCTAAAAATATGGTGCTTAACCTCATTTTTTACTCTTTATTTTTGATGACTATCTTTCTTTTTCTCTACATTCATTATAATATTTTTTATTTTCTTATCTTTTATTTTTCTCATTATTTTTTTTATTCCCTGATTTTTCTTTAAATTTGTTTTAGAATTATTTTCCATAAATGTGGCATTTTTCAAAAGTTACCCCACTTTTCTTTTGTGTTTTATATATATTTTTTATTTTTATTTTTCTAATTATATACTCCTATGAACATATATATATATAATTACTATTTAATAATGATATCTTAATAATTGTGATGACTTACCTAGAATGAAGCCAATAATATCATAAATCAATGCCTAAATTTATTCTAACTATGAAAATCATGCAAAATAAAGCTTATAAGACCATTAATTATACTAGAAAATAATGAAAATCATATATTTTAATGCAAGTAGGGAATAAACATAGTAGGTTACCCATTTCATTATGTATTTATAATGTGTGTTAATTATTATGGTGTGTGTAGGGGTTCTTGACAGTTTCTCTATCATCCTCTGACATCTCCATCTACATCACCCTCTCTAATTATGCTCTCCCTCCATCATGTTCTAAGGGGATAAGCTCTCCTATCTCAACCTGACAACATGTTAGTAGTTATATCATACCAACATGATAAACATATAGCATAAAACATAACTAAAACAAGACATCAATATGCTCCAAATGTAAATGCATTACAATTACAATAAAATCATAATAGAGAGAACATGTAACATCATGTATCTAAGCAATATCCTATTATACCATAAAAACATATATCTCAAAAACTTAAAAATATCCAAAATCTAGATTTATCAATTATAGATAATCCATGGATAATCTAGAAAGTTTGCTTGGTAAGGAATTCAAGATGTAACAAATAATTTTGATATTGAAAATATATTATGCAAATATTACCAAGGCTTCACTAGTCCCTAGGAGACAATCACTAGGATAATGAATTTGACATCTATGATCTCAACCAACATTCATAGGATATAATTCAAAATTATGAAGGAACAAAGAGCAACTAATTTTGTAAAAGGGAATTACAAAAGATAAAGCATAGCGGAAACGATGAGTCCCAAAAATATCTCATTATTACTATCAATTACCCTTATTCTTCTTCCATTATCTCTCCTTTAGAATAATAAATGTAAGGATATTAGGCTTGTATCTAATATTAGTGTAGTAAATAGGGTGATTTATCTTAGTCAATATAACTAAAGCCTAAATGACTAAATTTGTTATTTAATTTAACTCTTTACATTTTTAGTCTCTTTATTTTGTGTATATGCAGATGTAGAATTTCCTATAAGGAAGAAAGACCTTTTTGTTGATATTGTGGTGACCTATAGTCTTTTCTATACCAAGCTTCAGACTTGTTCAAAAGGTACTAAGTCTCATAATTTATTGTTTTTGATTTATTAGTAGCTTTAGACTCACCCAGTCCCATAGCTATGGAATCATTCAAAAAACCAATTTCATTCATCAAAGCATTCCATCCATATTATTAACTTTATTATGGAATTATTAAATCATTTAGGTTTCTTGAAACAAGTTTGTATGAAGTTGCTTCAGACTCCACTAGATTGATTCAAAATCTACTAGATTTCTTTAGACTCCACTTGATTGTTTTTGGACTCCACCAAACTACTTCAAAAATCATCAAAATCACTTTAGACTCTTCTAGTCTAGATTTTGAGAAAGTAAAAAATAATGATATACACTTGGAGACTGTGTGTGTGTGTGTGTGTGTGTGTGTGTGTGTGTGTGTGTGTGTGTGTGTGTGTGTGTGTGTGTGTGTGTGTGTGTGTGTAGTATTTAATAAGTAAATTGATATAATAGATATATGTAGCCATTCTTAGTAGATATGTAGTGGATTTTTTAACTAACAGATCTTCATATTCTGGATCATCAAATATTTATTCTAAATATCCACTAAAATTAGGAGATTTATCTTGATAAATCTAAGATTGACTACTAAGATTGAGGATCTTTTGTTATAAAATTATATGAGTATATATATTTATAATCTTGATGAATAGAATAAAAAAAATTGATAAATGGATAATATAGGAATTCACCAAAATCACTTGAGACTCTTCCAGTCTAGATTTTGAGAAAGTAAAAATATAGATGTACAATTCAAGATTATTTTAGTGATTTATTATTTATAAAACTAATATAAATAGTAAAGCTATAAAAATACTCTATACACACACACACACACACACACACACATAGATATATATATATATTATATATATATATATATATATATATATATATATATATATATATATATAATATATATATATATATATTAAAGCTATAAAAATACTTTATATATATACAGCTTTAATGTGTGTGTGTTGTGTGTGTGTGTGTGTGTGTGTTGTGTGTTGTGTGTGTGTGTGTGTGGATAGTCCTTGAATAAGTAAATTGTTTTAATAGATATATGTAGCCATTCTTAGTAAATATGTATTGGATTTTGTAACTAATAGATCTTCATATTCTAGATCATCAAATGTTTATTCTGAATAATCCATAGAAATTAAGTGAGATTTATCTTGATAAATATAAGATTGACTACTAAGATTGAGGGAAATTTTGTTATAAAATTGTATAAGTATATATTTATATTTTGATGAATAGACATTAAAAATTTGATAAATAGATAGTATATTTAGTTAATATTCTAGTGCAATTACTATTGCATTTATGTAATCTATTTTTACTAATAAAGAAAGCTCTAATTTCCCAAGTATTGATTCCTTTTTCATTCATGTTCACAAGGGTGATAAAGGCCCCACCCTCCCCTCCCCCCCCCCCCCCCCCCCCCCCGCCCCCCTAGCGTCCCCCCCT
>JARHVA010009238.1:327500-340000 GCA_037957365.1 Torreya grandis | reverse complement strand
TTTTAAAACATAAATAAATATATGTGTAGCTATCAAATACACACACACACGCACAACCATTCCTCAAAACTTTAGTACCCAAGTAGAGGCTTATGTCCATCATGATTCACATAACCATTGGCTTAGATTTTTTAAGCTTTTAATATTTGTAGTCTATACTTAATTTATTCAAATTTACAAAGGTTTTATTTTAATTTCATCCATATTAGCCTTAAAAAAATATATTAAAACTCTTAATCATACATATATGATATTGGTTTCTATACAGGTTTTGAACCAAACATCCATCCACATAAACAAAATATAGATTGTACGATCTGCATGTCTATGTACTTGAGATCCTAGTTATTTTAAATTTTATACTAAAATATTCTACATTAAAAAATGTTAGAATAAATATAATGGTCCTCTGACAATTTTTAATTATTATATCTCAAAACTAAGATATGGTCTACATGAATATACACCCAGTCCCTGTTACATAGTATTCATAATTTTGTAAAATATCCTATCTATGTTTTCTCAATTTATATATATATATATATATATATATATATATATATATATATATATATAATCCTAGTTATATCAAATTTGATACTAAAATATTCTACACTAACAAATGTTAGAATAAATATAACAGTCCTCTGACAATTTTTAACTATTATATACAATTCAGTAACATAGGGTACCTAGTCTTTTATAAAATTACATCTCAAAATTCTAAATATTTTTTAAAATAACAACACATAAATTATTCATATGAAATTGTTCTCAGTAAAAATCAATGTATACACAATTTTTTGTATTATCTACATGGTTTTTTTGGAGCCCATAGCAAACCAATATAGATCACTAAGTTTTACTAGTTATTTAGATCCTATGAAAGGGCATGCTTTGAGATTTTCTTCCAGTAATCCATGTAGAAGTGGGATAATGTTTCATACGGTAAGGAGGTTATGTAAAGATATAAAATTTGTATTTTTCAATATTTAAGATATGTATGGGACATAAACCAAATTATAGAACATCTAGTGTCTTACACTAAGTTGGAAAGGTTTAAGGCTCAACCTATAGGATAGAGTTCTCTAATATGACCAAGTATAGATGGGTAAATTTCCACACATATAAATTCACACAAAATCCTACTTAATATTTTAAATACTTCTTCAACCTACTAAAATTTCCAAACTAAAAGAATATGATGTGAAGAAAATAGTTTGTCTACCTTGATCTGTACTCTACCTTAGCACTAATCCTCTTCCTCCCTTCTCCTCTACACCCCATCTTCTTTTATTCTCTTCTTGGTATGATTTTATTTTTTTTAAATTCTTTCCTTTTTCTCATAAATCTTGCCATTTTTTTTGTTTTATTCTAAATTTAAACATTTCTACTTTCTCTTTATTATTTTTATTTGTTTTTTCATTTTTTAATGTTAAATATTAATTATCATATTTATTCATTTTATTTATAATTATAATAATAAATATATTTTCTAATTAAATTAACACTTGTAATATCATAATGGTTTAATGATAAATTCATTAATCAATAAATTCAAATTTACTCTAATTACGTAAATCAAAAAACTTTAATGGCTATGAATATGACAATAATGCAATTACACAAGATGATTTCTATATAACCATTAAACAAAGTTATCAAACTATGTGTAAAAAAATATTTAAATCCCAACAACATCAAAACACATGATGTTAAACATTCTATTATGCATCTAACATATATTAACTAATGTGGTGTGTGTAGGGTTCTATCATTTATCATTTTTGAATATATCTATCTACATCACCCTCTTTAATGATACTCTCCCTCCATCATGCTCTGAGGGATGAGTCTCTCCTATATCAAACTCATAATAGTTAGGTAGTTAAATCATAACAACATGACATATATACATCATAAAATACTACTGAAATGATAAATCAACATGATCATAATATGTAAAAAAAATATACATTATTACTAGCTCATAGCAATGTAATTATGTAACCAAAGCAATATCTAACTATCCCATCACAACATATAACTCATATCTTAGTTAATAAATATCAAATTAAGTTTTCAACTATAAATATCCATGGATAGTCAAGTATGTTTGCTTAGCAAGGAAATAAGGATGTGACATCCTTCCCCTTAAAGCTAGTCATCATGTTGGATAACTCTTATTCAAGCATAAGTTTTGAATTAAGACATTGTTTAGTGTAAAAATATCATAATATAAAGTATCAAATCAAGGACATAAATGTGGAAATCACCTATAAAACTCATCATAGTCCTCCCAAGTAGTAGTATATTTAGAGTATTGGCCTTACAAGACCATGAACTATGACATGTCTCTATTACACAAATAAAGTTTGTGAGTGCCAATTACTCTAATTGGTTCTACCGTGACTACCCTAAGACCTATAACCTACAAAACATTTCAATCTAACACATGTGTAAGATTGACTATATACTTTTTAAGATAAGAAATATAGAAGACATTATGTAATAGAAATAGCACTGATGGAAATGTAATCTTATACACTACATGATTGACCACTTATAAAATCTCTAAGGGTCCCACATATCTTGGTGATAGTTTTACTGACTTCCTAAATTTAATCAAGTTATTCTATGGCTTTATCTATAAGAACACTTTATCACCTACTAAAAACTATGTATCTATCTTATTTCAATCAACATAATTATTCTACCTATAATTGGCCTCAAATAATATCTATCTAATTAATATAATTTTCTCTTCCATTTATAAAATAATCTCAGGTCTAAAGACTACCTCTGTTCCAACCTATTCGAACTGATTGGTGTCCTACACCTTCTTTTGTACAAGGTCTCAAATGGTACCATATTCAAAGATAGTTTTTATGAGTTGTTATAATAAAACTCAACTCACAAAAGATAATATTCCCACTTTTATTGTTGATCCATTTAATACATATAAACAAGATCCTCTAATACCTAATGAACTTGCACATTCTGACCATCAGTCTCTGGGTGATATGTAGTGCTGAATTTAGAGTTACCCAAAACCTAGAAGTCATCTTCAATTCATGATATGAAAATATATTCTCTAGAAATCCATTTAACCTATATACTTCCTTTAAAAAACTATTTGGAAGAGTAGGTGCATTATCTATCAAATTTCTTGGTATAAAATGACCCACCTTGGTTAGTTTATCAACTACTACCAAGATAATATCATACCTATTTTGTGACATGAGTAAACCTTGGAAAATGTACATAGTAATTACCTACCATTTCCACTCTAGTATATCATGCAGATCTAACAACCTTACCAAATGCACATGTTTAAATTTCACTCACTGACATTCTAGGCAACATGATACAAAATCCATTACATCTTTCTTGATTCCCTTTCATAAATATAGTGATCTAAGATTTACCATGAGATTGGTTACTTTTGAATGTCTCGAATATGGAGCATTGTGTAGTTATTTTAAGACTATGTTCTTTAGATTCTCTTGATTTGGCACATACATCCTTCCATGAAATTTTAAAAGGCCATCACTCTTAAATATAAATCCTATATACCTAGAATTTTGAGCATTATCAAATAATTTTTTTTGAATTGATCATAAAATTTATCTCTAGGTGATAATTCAATCACTCGATCCCTAAAAGTACTCCTGATTATAGCCATGGTTACTATGTACTTTCTATGACTAAGGGTATCAACTACTCTATTTTTATTGCCTATTATATAGTTGATATTGAAATAATAATAAGATAAGAAATATATCCATCATCTCTAATAATAACTTATATTTGGTTGGATGAAGATGAACTTATGTCTTAATTCATCCATATTAAGCTTAAATAGTTTTCCCAACAAATAATGTCATCAAACTTTAAAAACATGCATAATTACTACACATTCTAGGTTATGTGGGGCATAGTTCACCTCATAAGGTTTTAGTTTCCTTGATTCATAAGTTACCACTACACCATCCTACATGAGGACTATTATTACATCCCTAGACACATCTATGATCACTAAAAATTGACCATTAGGGTTAATAACTCTTAATACTAGGGTTGAAATAAGTCTTCTTTTCATTTACTAAAAAGCTACTTCACACTATTCTAACCAAGCAAAAATTTATTTCTTACATTCGAAAGAATTAATTGGTTTAGCTATCTTGGAAAAATTTGGAATGAACTTCCTATAATATCCTACTAATCCCTTAAAAATTATTACCTTGTGCACATTCTTTGGCACCGACCATTCTATAATGGATCATATCTTTTCTAGATCTACAAAAATACCATCTATAGAAATAATATGTCCTAGATATTTCACTCTCTCATAGAAAAATGTGCACCTAGACAACTTATCAAATAGATTATGCTTCCACAACCATTGTAGAACTAGTTACATATGTTAAAGATGCTCCTCTTCATTGTTAGAATATATATGAATGCCATCTAGAAAGACCAAAACAAAATGATCTTGATAATCTCTAAACACATTGTTCATGAGATTCATGAATGTTTCTAGAGCATTTGTCAACCCAAAGAGTAAAACTATGAACTCATAGTGCCCATAATGAGTTATGAATGTTGTCTTCAAAATATCCTTAGTTGATGGTATCCTGATCTAAGATCAATATTAAAAAATACCATTGCTCCTCGTATTTTTAGAATGTGTATTTCATGTGTATTTTTCATGTTTTCTAGTGTCTTAGCTATATATTTTATCTTGTAGTGAGTTTGTCCTATTTGAATATTTATTCCATATTGGCCATGTAGGCTAATTTAGTATTTTGTCTTGATTATATAAGTAAGTACTTACCTATTATACTAACATGCTTTATTTTTTAATAATATAAGATCTACCTTAATTTTTTATTTTATATCTATAGCTTCCTTTGTGATGTTTTGTTGGCAACACTTCAAATTCTTGAGTTGAAATGCCTTTAACATTCCTAGAATGGTACTAGAGCCCTGAAGAAGTTATAACCATAAACTAGCTTACAATTTAGATAATTTTATTTCACTTCTCTCTTGTCACTACTTCTTCCCTTGTCATAGAGAGGAAACTTATAAGAGTCATGAATAAGAAGATCTTGGTTCCGTTTGGTGCCTCTTTTTAGACTTTTCAAAGATTTTGAAGCTTTCACTATTTTTTAGCTCTTGATTTCAAGCTTTTTGATCATGGAAGATAGAATTCTTTCACCTAAAAGTGGCAAATAATTTTTGAATATTTTATTGTTTTTTGAATCTTTTGTTGCTTTTGAGGTAGTAAAAATATTGTATTCTCTTTCTTTTCTTCAGATCTAAGCTAGGAGTTTTTCTTTTATTCCAAGATTCAAAAGCTTGTTTATATTCAAGATAATATAGGCATGGAGGTATTGATTGTGATACTATATTAGATCTAAGAGTGAAGTATTATGATTTTCAACTTGACACATTGATTAATATATTAGTGTTTCAAATCTGCTAACTAATTTTATTTTTTGGTGTTAAAATCAGCTCTTTGTTGAAATTTAGAGATTAGTGCTGTAAAAGGAGGATATGTTCATTTAAGTTATTTTTAATTTATTCCTCTTATCTCAGGTTAGATCTGATCTTGGAATGGAGAATAAAAGACCAAAGGTGTATTCATTTTCTATCAAACCGAAAAAAATCTTTTGTGTTATTGATCAGCTATTGTGTTGCAATTTTTTGAAGGTTAGTGCTGAGATCTTAAGATAAAAATTAAAGTTATGTTATTAGTGCTTCTAATCTAATTGTCATATATAATAGTAAAGACCTTATAAAGGGATCTCTTTTGGTGCTAGATAAGTAGGTTTGGTGTTGAAAATACTAGAACTTTGACTTTTTTTGCAAATCTACTCAAAGGTGTCATATTCCACGCAAAGGCACTTTGGTTGGTGTTGTGTTCTACTACTAAAAGATTAAAATAATTAAATATCTATTGAAAGAAGGACCTTGGAGGGATCTGGAGCTAAGATAATAGTATTTCCTCCCTTTTCTCTCATAAAAATATCCTTTTCATTCATTTTTTTGCTTTAACAAGGATAATTTTTTGCCTCAAGTGGAAGTAATATTCACTTGCACAAGCATAACATTAAAAATGAGGATCTATTTTTTATGTCCATTCATTTTTATAAGTCTGTGAAAAAGTTCTAGCTATAACTAGTGGTTGGACGACTATGTTCTTTTTCATTTTGGTCACTAAAAATTGTTTGTAGTGTTTTTTAATTCTTTTGACCCATTTTAGGGGAAATTGTAACACTTGTAACTTTTAAACCATAACTTAGATTTGAAATATATTTATTTTAAAAGTGCATGTTTTTGATCATCTATCCATTGGTGTCATTAAATTGTAAAAATTCATTATTTTTATAAAGTGACAAATTGAGGGGTCATATAATATAATATTTTGGGGGGTTGTTTCGGTGTTGCTTTTTATGCAACCTTTGTATTTTTATGCTCTTGGTGACAAGTTAGAATGGATTATACTTCTGGTGTTGACTATTGTGATCCTTTGACTACACATAAATACCACACATGTAGACCTCAAATAGAAACAATCATAAAATGCAAAGGATTATGGTCCCTCATAAATGAAATACGACCACGATTCACTCATAAATCTGAAAAATTTCAACATCAATGTATGTTTTAAGAATGTATGGGATTGATTGGGGGATATGCGAGTAATATTATTTTGTTCCATTTTGATGGGTGTGATTTTTCATTCAAAATGTGGATTAAATTAAAGTGTTTGTTTTGGAAAGTAGACCACTTGAGATTGATTCATCTTGAAGTGGAGCTTATTGCACTAAATCGAGATGACTTTGCTTCCATTGTATATTACCTCATAAAGTTTAAGAACTTATTAACATAGTTAAATGGGAGTGGATGAGATAAAAAGAATGAAGAGTGTATACTTAATCTTATCTAGGTTGAGTGGAACATTCCAAATATTTACATCTACCTTTTTTTGTAGTATTGATGCAGCAGGTACCACATTTAAAATGCTAGATTTAGATTTGTTTTGTGAGAGACTCACTAGGGAAAAATCCAAATTGTCTCATCTTGAGTCTTCCACCTCTCAAAAAGCATTAGTGACCTCACATCTTATCTCTAAGGGAAAATATAAGGGCAATAAGAATAATACTCCTCCACCTCAAAATGTACCTAAGCCCAACACTACTTCATGTAAACCCAAACTATATTTCAAATCCAAGAATAAGTCTACCTTATCTTGATCCTATTGTGGGGGGACTGGTCATGAAGAGTTTCGGTGTTTTAAGAGAATGCAAGTCTTAGAAGATGCCATTAGGAAACACAATATTTCTATATCCACTCCTCCATCTCATGAGCATGAGAAAACACTTAATGTTACTAAGATATCACAACTACCTATTTGAAATAGTTTGGTTCTATATTTTGGTGCTTCACACCATATGACTTCTACCAAGAAGTCATTTATATCTCTTGATCTAAGTTCCACTTTTGACATTGAGGTTGGATATTCTTCATTCATTTTTGTTAAGGGTAAGGATGACATACAACTAGATGATGGATGCATCAATGATGCATTATATATTCCAAACATCACCACCAATCTAATTTTAGTGTATCAGATTTAGCATTCTGGTCAAGATAAGATAGTGAATTTCACACCACAGGGTGCTACATTTCAAGATTTTTTAGATCAAAATACACTCATTACATAGGGTGTTGTTGATCATAGTTCTTAATTTTACTATTTTTAGGGTTTTGATGATACTTCTCCTTTAAGGATATGTTTATTTTCTCATGCATATTTTAAGAGTTAGATTTGGCATGAGAGATTTGGAAAAATCAACTATATATATTTGAAAAGTTGAGAACTCATAGTATGGTAGAAGGTCTTCCTAAAATTTCATGTCTTGATGAAGTCTGCCTTGGTTTTGCATTGGGGAAACAACATTAGGATTCATTTCCTAAGGACATGTCCATGAGATCTCCTTCACCACTTGAACTTGTGCATAGTGATTTGATGGTCTTTCCAACTCCTTATTTAAATGGAGATAAGTATGCACTTAACTTCATTGCCAATTTCTTAAGGTGTAATTAATTTTATTTCCTCAAGTATAAGAGTGATGTCTTTACTCACTTTAGAATTTTTAAGGCTTTGGTTGAGAAATAGTAATCAAGTTACATCAAAAAGATTTGTACAAATAATGGGGGGAGTACTTCAGTCAAGAGTTAACTAATTTTTTAGCAACCCATAGTATTTTTCACCAACATTTTGTTACACATACTCTAAAGCAGAATGGCTTAGTATAAATGAAGAATTGAACTCTAAAGGAAATGGCTAACTGCATGATGTTTTCATAGAATTTATCTCATATCTATTGGGTAGAGGTAACTAATTGTGTGAACTACATTTATAACAACACACCACATCGATCACTTGAGCATATTACTCTAAATGAGGCTTGGTTTGGAACCAAGCCTAATGTCTCATTTTTTTGAGTTTTTGGGATCCTTTTTTAGGTGTTTTACCAAGGAAGAAAATGAAATCATTAGATAAGTAGAAAAAACATTTTATCTTTGTATGGTATGCACTTAACTTCATTGCCAATTTCTCAAGGTGTAATTAATTTGATTTCCTCAAGTATAAGAGTGATATCTTTGCTCACTTTAGAATTTTTAAGGCTTTGGTTGAGAAATAGTAATCAAGTTACATCAAAAAGATTTGTACAAATAATGGGGGGAGTACTTTAGTCAAGATTTAACTAATTTGTTAGCAACCCATAGTATTTTTCACCAACATTTTGTTACACATACTCTAAAGCAGAATGACTTAGTATAAATGAAGAATTGAACTCTAAAGGACATGGCTAATTGCATGATGTTTTCATAGAATTTACCTCATATCTATTGGGTAGAGGTAACTAATTGTGTGAACTAAATTTATAACTACACACCACATTGATCACTTGAGCATATTAATCTAAAGGAGGCTTGGTTTGGAACCAAGCCTAATGTCTCATTTTTTTGAGTCTTTGGGATCCTTTTTTAGGTGTTTTACCAAGGAAGAAAATGAAATCATTAGATAAGTAGAGAAAACATTTTATCTTTGTATGGTATTATGAGGACATGAGAGCTTATCATATTTTAAATCTTGATACTCATGATGTTCATTTTTTAACACATGTATAATTTGATGAGCATTTTACATCTCATGACTCTTCATCTTCTTCCATGCCTTCTTCTTTCTATAATTCACCTTTGCTAGATGATTCATTATTCAAGGAGCAAGTTTAGGATATTTTTGAGGAGGTCATAGAGGATGAGGATCTTGCTCACACTAATGTTACCACTATGCCTAGGTTAGTTCATACTATAGTTTATGAGGCATCACCTTTCATATAGGATCTTCTACCTACTTAGGATTGTCCTTCACATTGTATGAGTACTAGACTTATATGCCAAGCATTCTCTAGGGATTCATAGTCTTTTCATAGGCTCATGGGATATAGGATTAGGATGATGTAATGACAAATGAGTAATCTTCATTGATGAATAGTCACACCTAGGATTTGGTCACTCTTCTTAAGGGAAGAAAATTGGTTATGTATAAATGGATGTACCATACCAAGTATGCATTTGATGGGTCCACTGAAAAGTATAAGGCATGTCTTGTTGAAAATGGATTTTCACAAGTCAAAGGTATTGACTATTTTAAGATTTTTATGCCTATTTTAAATATGGATTATATTCACCTTATACTTTCTCTTGTTGCATCATAAGGTTGGCTAGTAGATTAGATGGACATTAAGATGGATTTATTGCATAGAGACTTGCATGAATAAATAAATATGGAGAAACTTTCAAGGGTTGCTCATGATTATTCTCTTGTTTTTCAACTTAGGAGGTTTATTTATGGTCTCAAATAAGTCCCTTAGGATTGGTATTAAAATATGGATTTGTTTCTTCTCTCCACTAGCTTTTCTCACTACCATTTTGATCCCACAGTGTATATTTAGTGTATTAAGGAGGAAATTATTATTCTAGTCATGTATGTTGATGATCTAATTCTCAAAGATAGCTCCTCATCTTAGAGTTAGACTATTTAGTAGACACTTTCAACATAATTTGACATGAAATATCTTGGCCTTTTGCATTTATTCCTTAGTATACATATTTCATAGTTAGATATAGGGATCTATTTGATGTAGCATAAGTACACACTTGATCTACTTCAACATTTTGATGTGGCTGATTACAAGGCATGTCCTAATTTTTAGTTGAGATTAACTCTCACTACCTCTTGTACTACTCCACATTATGATCCTACATTGTATAGGTAGATCATTGAGAGTCTTATGTATCCTACCCATACTCACCCAAATATTTAATTTGTAATTGGGATTTTATTTAGGTTTTTACATGATCCCAATGATAATCATTGGTAGGATGACAAGAGGATTTTATAATATCTATGAGGCACTATTCATTTTAGATTACACTACACCACGCTTTCTACTTATTTGGTTAGATATAGTGATTCATATTGGGAATATTATCTTGATGAAAATCATTTTAATTCTAGATACATATTTTGTCTTGGGTCTTCACCTATTACTTGGTTATGTAAGAAGTAATATTCTATTGAAATTTCATCTACAGAGGCTGAGTACAGGGTAGTAGCTATAGTGAGTCAACAGGTTCTTTTACTTCATTAGTTATTGATAGAGTTTGGACTCATATAGGATTTACACACTATACTCTGGTGTGACAACTAGAGTGAAATTCATATATATAATAACCCAATTAAGCATCAGTGGACCAAAAACATTGAGGTACATATGCACTTCATTCCTCAACCCAATCAAGATGGAATTCTTAGCTTAGATTACATTATGACAAAGCATTAAGTTGCAGAAATATTCATAAAGCCTTTACATAACCTCATTTACTTGAGTTATATTGAATTCTTGGGGTTTTATAAGTTTTCCTTTGGGGTGTTCTTGATTACATATTCCATCTTCATTTCATGGATACTTATTATACATGAGTACCTTATCATGCCTAGTTATCGAGACTCATATTGTGGATATACCACTATTTTTTTTGGCTTTTGTTATCCCCTAGATTCACTTGAGGGTGGGTGTTAGAATATGTATTTCATTTGTATTTATCACATTTGATAATGTCATAGCTAGATTTTTAATCTTTTAAATATTTTTTTCTATGTGAGGATTTATCCCACATTGGACATGTAGGCTATTTTAGTATTTTACCTTCCCTATATAATCAAGTGCTTACCTATTTTACTAACATGCTTTATTATGCTTCATTTATGAATAATATATGATCTGAATTGTTTTTATATTTAATATCTATAGCTTCCTTTGTGATGTTTTGTTATCAACACATTGAATTATTGGGTTGGAATGCCTTTACAATTCTTAACATGCATTTGATCAAAAATATCATCTATATGAGGTAGTAGATACCTTTTTTTGATATTTTCATTGTTAAATATTTTATAATGAATGCAAATTCAAATAGTACCATCCTTCTTAGTTATAAAGACAACTAGTGCACCCCATGGTGACACACCTGTCCTGATCAAATCCTTTTAAAATAGTTCCTAGAGTTGAGCATTCAATTCAACCAAATCGGTGGTTGTCATCCTATATGGTGCCTTAGATTGTGGTTTTGATCTAGACATGATATCAATAAAGAAATCGAACTCACGTCTAGGAGGCAATCTTGGTAACTCTTTTAGAAACACATCATGAAAATTATAAAGGAATAGATTATCTTTGAGAGATGGTTCTTTAGGTTGATCCATTTAATTTTTATTGATGTTAAATGCTTGGAACCCATTTCTTTCGGCTATCTTGAGTTGTATTTCAGAAATATACCTAATCTTCAACTTTCTTTTCTCACCCTAGATTTGTTTTTGATTTATAAAATCATCCAAAGAATCAACTTTACTCAAGTAACATTCAATGTTGGACTTATGTTTTGCAAGTTATTTTAATCTTAGTATCACATCACATGACCCTAGTATTTTTACATATAGAAACTTTACTATTGTGAGTTCAGACAACATAATCTCTACTTTAACAAAACACTTGTCAACCATGACTTTTGAATCATTCTCATATTGTATCAACCATGTATTTTCCATTACTCCAACTCTTATAGGTAGCTCACTAAGAATTCTATGAGCTATAAAACATTTTTAATCCCTTGTATCTATCAAAATGAAAACTAGATGTTTAAATAAAATACCTAACAACTCTATGGGTGAAGATTAAAATTTGGCTTATTGATTATAACCTTTTGTAATAGACACTATTGAAAATTTCCTTGCTGAGAGGTAGGACCTTAGTTATTTGATTTATCTTGAGGGTACTCATGAGCATAGTGCTTATCTCCATAAATGAAACAACTTCTAGGTGTTTCTTTCCTATCAACATATAATTATCCCTTAAAAC